>JAEIGI010000057.1:0-313792 GCA_018903615.1 Drosophila neocordata | reverse complement strand
AAGTATTTACACAACCAACTTTTTTGTGTAACTCCACTGTTAGAAGCTATTTTATTGTTGTTCCAAGTAAACAACAACAACAAAACATTATATAGTTTGAAGATTGATCATTTAAAAATCCAATTAAAGGGATATAAGTAAAAGTAACGGAACATGCGAAAAAATAAAAGCAAATGAACCGATAATAAACAGTTGTCAAAAGTATTTACACAGTCGTTTTTTGCGACAAAAGTATTTACACAAAACTTAAAAAATAGATTTTTATTGTTTATGTTCTTTTTTTTTTAACTGTTTTAAGTTTTTTAACAAATTAGGTTTCTTATTATCTTAGTATTTTGTATTTCCACCCTTAGCATCAATGCCTGCCTGCAGCCTGGCTGGAATTGATTCTATCAAAGATCGGGCGAAGTCAATTGTTAGTTTTGACCATATTTCCTTAGCTTCATTTATGGTATCATCCCGGTTTCGATCTTAATTGATTGTACTTTGGCCCTTGATGAATGTCCAAACATTTTCAATAATCTTTAGATCATCGCTGGCCAAGGGAGAACACCCATATTAAAAATTTGGCCGACGTTGACCCCTCATGACATGGGGCATCGTCATGTTGCAAAATCCAGTCGCGGATAGGAAGTAGCCTATTTCCAGACACAAAAGCATGATCATTCAATATTGAGAGGTATTCACCCTGATTAAGTGTGCCTTCTATCGGTAGAAAGTCGCCAAATCCATAATATGACGTGCACCCCCAAAACATTACGGTACCTCGTCCGAATCTATTAATATTCTGCGCTGCTTTTTCCTTTTGGTTCTGGGGTAAGTGCATGAAACGCTTTTGAAATGAGCCCTGATATTGAAAGGCAACTTCTTCTGTCCATAAAACATTGTACCAAAAGTCGATAGGCTTTTTAATGTATTCCAGTGCAAATGAGAGGCGTTTAGCTTTGTTGGATTCGGAAATATAAATCACTTTTCGTACCGTATAGGTTCGGATGTTCGCGTCTTTTAGGATCCGACGTATTGTAACATCGCTCACTTTTTTGCCAAGCAAGTGTACCGATTCTGCTGACAATTTAACAGGACTTTTTGAAGGATATTTTCCAACTATGCCAATTAATCGCCTACATTCCCGCTCAGACAACGCCGGTTTTCGCCCACTTCTCATTTTATTTTCCAAATTTCCAGTAGTTTCCTTCTTCTTTACCAGGTTTTAAACCGTTTTTCTGGAAATTTTGTAAAATTTGACCAGATCCGATGCTGAAACACCACTTTTAAATTTAGTAACGATCTCAGATCGTCTTTCAATCGATAACTCTCCTGTTTTCACCATTCTTATGCAGTAATTCAAAAAATTTCAATCCAAAAATTTTAATTACACCTTTTTAAAGCCAATCCAATCAATTTGACCTAATATTCCAAGTAGAACTTAAAGAATGAGAGTAAATCTGCATTGTGTAAATACTTTTGTCGCAAAAAATGACTGTGTAAATACTTTTGACAACTGTTTATTATCGGTTCATTTGCTTTTATTTTTTCGCATGTACCGTTACTTTTACTTATATCCCTTTAATTGGATTCTTAAATGATCAATCCTCAAACTATATAATGTTTTGTTGTTGTTGTTTACTTGGAACAACAATAAAATAGCTTCTAACAGTGGAGTTGCACAAAAAAGTTGGTTGTGTAAATACTTTTGATCACCCCTGTATATATGTATGTATATGTATGTATATGTATACCCATACGTACGTTGACATTGTCGGTCGTGTTATTCAAAGCGGCTCCCTATATTTGGAG
Source organism: Drosophila neocordata (assembly GCA_018903615.1). Taxonomy (NCBI): domain Eukaryota; kingdom Metazoa; phylum Arthropoda; class Insecta; order Diptera; family Drosophilidae; genus Drosophila; species Drosophila neocordata. The sequence continues at coordinate 311,995 of JAEIGI010000057.1, read as the reverse complement.
TTTTTCGTAATCTATTCCGCATCTTAACTGGAAAAAGAAGTGGCTTTCGTTAGATCGCCCACTCAGCGGTAGTAAACTACTCACGATTCATAAAGTGGGCCCGGCGTGGTCAATCCAAACCTGTTTTCCACTGTTGGCCCAGCGGCTTGGCGTCATCGCAGAGGGGAGAGAGACTCCATCAGTGGGTCCCGCGCTTTACCGTCCCGGTGTGTGTGAGCGCCCCACTCTCTTAAGAAGCCATCAAGAGCAGAGAGATTAGCATCAATTACCTCCAATCTCTACGGGCACTCCCGCCTGTTACCCGGATGAACAGCTGTTAGCAAAGGCGGCCAGATCAGCAAATTTTTCTGCAACCTGCGTAAAGCTCCACAGCAACGTAACAGCAGCAGCTGATCGAGCTAAGCTTTACAATAAGCTTTCTAACAAGTGAGTAAGCTTAATCCAAAGCTCATCCAGATCTTCACTGAAGCGCAGCATACCGTCAACTCTGGGTTGTATGAAATCAACTTTCGGCCACGCGTCAATATCAACTGGTGTTGGTGTATCCGGCTAGACGATTGTCGACCACTGGAAGGCGCTGGTTCGATTCACGGAAAGGGCAATTTGCTATAAATTATTTTTGCCTCCAGGGAATTTTATTTTTATCTTTATTTTTAATCAATCATACAGTTAGTTAATATATTAAAACCAAAACTAATTTTAAAAACTAATTTTAATAATCTTAATTTTAATTTTAATTTCAATTTTAATTATTAACTAAAATTAACTTACAACACCAACACATACACATAGCAACAAACATACCAAAATTGCCTCCTCCACATATAATCACATATAAATAATAGCAAACAGAAAATAGCCGTTCCAATTCCCTTGCCGTAACCAATTCCTGAGCCAGCTGGAGGGCGACGATCTCCAGGCGGTTTTCGGCCGGCGCAACTCGCTCCACCGAACTCCGCCTCAGCATCAACAATGGGCTACACCGGAGCCCCCCTCGGCGGATAAGCACTCCCAAATACATAATCGGCGGGCGACATCACCAGAGGGCAATGCAGTGGCAGCGATGCCAAAACGAGGCAGAGAACCTTCGAACTCTCCAAGCCCAGGTGGAACAGGTGGAGATATTCCATCAAAGAGAGCGAGAGGAGTAGGTTGCTGTAAAGAGTTAACTCAGATAGGTCAACTCATTCAGGAAATAATAGACGCTACAACAATGGGCGGAGAATCCAAAGTGCGCCACATAAACAATAAAATGAGAGGACAGTTTATCCAACTGAGGAAGCTGTACGAATCTATTGCAGCCCAATGTGAAAACCAGGAGTTTGATACCACATTACTAGCGGCAGCCCCGCAAACTGAGAGTAGATACCAGCAGACGGAACTTCTCTCCACTCCGCAACGTAAGAGTGCACAAAGGCAGACGGTAAGACCTACTCAACCGTCGCGGGAAGTCAGCAGCAAAAAACTTCAGAAGGAGTTGCCAATCAACAGGAACAGGAGAGTAATCCTGCATGGCAAACAGTGGAGACAAAAAAGAGGCAGCAACATCCGGCACCACATGCGCCTCAAAAAAGACAGCGACCAGACGCTATACTAGTGCACAGCACTGGTAGCATAACCAACAGCGAGATGCTTAGGAAGGATGCTTAAAGGCGCTTGGCTAAAACGTACAGTTGGTTCGCCGTACCGCAAAAGGAGATTTACTCCTACAACTAAAAACAGGAGGATCCAAAGACATCCTTAAACTAAAAGAGGATATTGGAGCTGTTCTCGGCAGCCAAGCCGAGACTAGAGCCCTCACTAATCTGACGAGGCTAGAAATTAGGGACCTGGACGAGATGACAACTCGGGAGGATATCTTACAGGCCCTTTCCTCACAGCTAAAGGTGACATTGGAGGCAGATGCCATAAAAAGCGTACGCCCGGCTTACTCAGGCACACAAAAAGCAACTATTGTTGCTCCAGCAGCAACGGCGAACACTATTCTTAAGGCTGGAAAAATTAAGATTGGGTGGACCGTCTGTAGGATTAGGATAAATGACGCCCCTACCAGATGCTACAGGTGCCTGAGAACTGGCCACATCGCAGCCAAATGCACTGACCAGGTCGACAGAAGTAACTGGTGCATCAAATGCGGAGCCAAGAACCATAAGGCCAAGGAGTGTAGGAGCCCCCCATTCTGCTTCCTTTGCGAGGCCAGCGGCCTGGTTGAACGCGCACATAGAGCCGGAGGGCAAAGCTGCCCATCATCTGCAGATTCTGCGACAGGAAGACTAACCCTTCACAAGCGGAATGATTAGGTTTATCCAAATTAACCTAAACCACTGCGAGGCAGCACAAAACCTGCTTTATCAAACCGTGGCAGAGCAAAGATCGGACGTGGCAATCATTAGCGAACCCTTTCGGCGCAAAGTCGATAATCGCTGGATATATAGCAATTCTGGCAAGGCAGCAATTTGGGCTTGCAGCTCTCCTGCCCTACCATTTCGGAGTTCCCAATCATTCCAACATTTTGTTAGGTCGTTCATTGGGAGTAAGTGGTTTTACAGCTGCTATATGCCACCAAGCTTGGACCTACCGAGCTTCTGCTACGCCCTGGACATGCTGGTAAATGACGCCCGGCAACACACCCCCGCCGTAATTGCCGGCGATTTTAACGCCTGGGCACTGGAATGGGGCAGCTCGTTCACCAATGCCAGAGGAAGAGCCCTGCTTGAGGCTCTTGTGCAACTTGATGTTGCTTTAGCGAACACCGGATCCTTAAATACATTTAATCGCGCAGGTAGAGGGTCAATAATCGATCTAACCTTTGTCAGCAGCAATCTACTTAGGCACACTGCTTGGAGAGTTGGCAACCTATACACAGCCAGCGATCATGAGGCTATCCTAGTCACCATAGGCAACCCAACATTGCCGAATACGGCCTGCTCGCAGAGAACCAATTACTACAAGGTCGATACGCTGAACACGAGGCTGTTCTCATCTGCCCTGAACGCTGCACATTGCGACCAAGATTCTGCTCAAAAAATGGCCAACAATCTTACAGACACGATGATAGCAGCATGTGATGTAAGTATGGCAAAGCGTAAGCCCTACGGGAGGCACCATCAACCAGCATTCTGGTGGAATGCAGACATCGCCGATCTACGAAAACGATGCTTATCGGCCAGGAGGAGGTACCAAAGAGCACGAAAACGGGCCGTCGTTGGCTGGCAACATCTCCACGCTGAATACGGTGCGATTAGAAAGTCCTTAAAGAACGCTATATTGGCCTCCAAGAGGGAAGTGTTTCTACAACTCTGCGACTCCGCAGAGCACGACCCGTGGGGTAAGGCGTATAAACTCGTGGTCAAGCGAATCTACGCCAACAGGCAATCCGCTCCAAAAAACGAAGAGGAACTAGCTCATATTGTTGGTACACTTTTCCCCCTACGTGCAGATTCCCTAACAGCAAGGCGGCCGCTCTCAGCGCACCTTTACGAAATCGATCCAGCGACAACGGTGGAGATAATGAATCTGGCTAGGACTCTGAAGCTCGGCAAAGCACCTGGACCAGACGGCGTGCCGAACCGAGCACTTAAACTAGCCATTGCTCTTCGCGCAGAGGTCTTTGTTAACACTTTTAACCAGTGTCTACGGGAAGCAACATTCCCACCCCACTGGAAGCTACAATCATTGGTCCTGATCCCAAAACCAGGGAAACCTACGGACGGATCCACTGCGTACCGACCCATATGCCTAATAGACTCTATGGGCAAGATTCTTGAGAGGCTTATCTGCACGAGACTGCAGACAGCGATCGATGAGAACGGCGGACTGAGCGACAGCCAATTCGGCTTTAGAAGCTCAAGGTCCACATTGGACGCAATCGAAAGAGTTGTGAGCATAGCCTCCCAAGCCGTTGAAGGATCCCGATGGAAAGGCGGCACTAAGAAATATTGTCTGGTGATAACCTTAGATGTCAAGAACGCCTTCAACTCGGCCGACTGGGGCTGCATTTTGGACGCCCTGCTGAGCAAAGGAGTTCCAGAATACCTCCGCGCAATCATCTGGAGCTATTTTGAAGGCCGTAAACTGATTTGCAGCACAGCCAACGGCCATATTCTACATGATATTTCGGCAGGTGTCCCACAAGGATCAGTACTGGGTCCCTTGCTGTGGAACCTGATGTACGATAATGTATTCCGTATACCTCTACCGAGCGGGTGCGAACTCGTTGGTTACGCAGATGATGTCGCAGTTGTCGTCGTTGCCAAGGACCTACGCTCCACCGAGGATAATGCTGATGCCTCTATTTCAGCTATTGGCAACTGGCTTAGCGCAGTCGGACTGACCTTGGCATCGCACAAGACAGAGGCAGTGCTTATCAGCAGCAGGAAGGCTGTCGAAACTGCAAATGTGAATGTTGCTGGAACTATAATCACCTCCAAACGTGCCATCCGCTATCTGGGAGTGTGGATTGATACAAGGTTATGCTTCCGTGAGCATCTGGCCTACACTCAAAGAAAGGCAGCGGAGACGAATAAAGCTCTGTCTAGAATTATGCTTAATACTCGCGGCCCAAAACAAGAAAGGAGGTTACTGCTTAGCAGCGTAGTAAAATCCGTCGTCATGTACGGTGCTCAGATCTGGGCGCCAGCAATACACGTTGGAAGCTATGCCCGAGGTATCAAGGCCACCTACAGGCTAAGTGCTTTGAGAATATGTTGTGCCTTTCGCACCGTCTCAGATGACGCGGCGCTTGTCATCGCCGGGACTATCCCAATCGACCTACTGGTGGACGAAATCAAGGCCGTAGCAAATGCTGTAAGCAACGGCACTCCGAAGCGCCAGGCTAAAGCAACGGCGAGGGAGCACAGTCTGAGCACCTGGCAAGCCAGATGGGACGCCTCATCCAAAGGCAGGTGGACGCACCGTCTGATCCCCAACATTAAGCAGTGGATTACACGAAAACATGGTCAGGTGACCTTTCACCTGACGCAAATTCTCAGCGGCCACGGGTGCTTTAAAAGCTACCTAACGAGGTTTGGCCACGGGACAAACGCGACTTGCACCAACTGTAATGGTGGGCTGGCAGACGACGCAGAGCACGCGTTCTTCATCTGTAGCCGCTTTCAGAGTGAGAGAAGGCGAGTCCAGCAAAAGATCGGCGCGAGGCTTTCCGTCGAAAACCTTGTAACGAGAATGGTAGATGACGCTGCGACGTGGGACGCGATATGCGGATTTGCGCGCTGGTTAACGGAGGAGCTGCGTAGGCTAGAGAGATTAGGCTAAAGTAAATGCAGCATGCGCCCTTGTGACGCAATTCCCTATGGGAAGTTCCACAAGGGCCCGCTGTCATTACCTACTACGCCTAACTTTGTAGATATAGTACTTAAATACCTAGATATATTACTATTATACTTAGTTATACTGTTTAACATAGATAACCATATTTATACTTATTTAATTATTAGCGTTAATGTATACTTTCTTGGCCAACTATAGGTAGTATATGCTATCAATAGTCAGTAGTCAGTTGTGTAATAATAAATGAATAAAAAAAAAAAAAATATATATATGTATGTGATATAGATATGCATATATGTATGTGGAAATATGTAAATTGTATATGGATATATGTGTAGATGTAGATGTGTAGAAATATGTAAATTGTATATGGATATATGTGTAGATGTAGATGTGTAGAAATATGTAAATTGTATGTGCATATGTATGAGAATATATGTGGTATATATGTATGTTAATTTTTTATGCAAATTTTGGAGGAAATGATGCAATATGGAGTAGATGGCTAGGATAAGCGATCACACCAGGATAGGTGAGGGCACAGGACACAATTACATGGGATGTACATACAAATTAGAGTGAAAAGTCGCTATGGAAAAAGAGCGGGAAACTTTTCACTGCAGGTAAGTATGTGTATGTGTGTGCTAATTAATATATTGGAATTATAAGTTTTTCTACTTAGCAGATTCTCCACCGATGCGATGCTGGGGTCGAGAGGAAGGATATCCGGCTCGAAGGACCAATGATTGTGGGGGGGCGATGGATTTCTGAAGTAGATGTTGCCAACAATTTCCAATAGAAATAATAATTAGACCGACGCGTAGACTTCGATTTATAAAACAAAACACAAGCTTTATTACTCGTGAAATATAACACTGTGTATATGGTGGCCACTTGGCAATACAAAAAGATTTAGTTTTTCAAGACTTGGAAATGTGTGTGTACGGTGTGTTTTTTTTTTTTTTTTTTTTTTTTTTTTTTAATTCGTTTATTTAAGATAAATTTAAAACTTAACAAAACAATTTTAAGTTAAAGAGGACTAGACAATATAGGTGGTAGAACAGAGAGAAAGTAACAATGATAGAGATTTAGTAAAGTAAAGTTTGGTGCCATAGGAGGCCTGCGGGACTAACGGGGGTTATTGCTTCGCAGGACTATGGCGGGCGGTTTATGCCCCTCCAGTGTTACGTGCCCTTTCCAGAACACGAAGCTCCATTACTACGCTTGAAGCATAAGTGCAGACGGCTGACCAGTGCTTCTGCTTAGAGGTCATAAGTTTGACCAGATTTCTGGCTGTGACTTTTTCGCCCACCGCAGTTTCCATATTTTGGCGCTCTACGTTGAACCTCGGGCATTGAAAGACTATGTGTTCTGAGTCCTCAATAACTCCGTTTAGCCACATAGTGCACTCAGGGCTGTTTTCATGGCCAAAGCGCTGCAGGTATGATCTGAAATATCCATGACCGCTTTGTATTTGTGTCAGCTCAAATGTCACCTCTCCATGACGCCTGCTTAGCCATTCGCCTATATCAGGAAGAGCCTATATGTCCACCTGCCTTTTGTAGAACTGTCCCATCGGGCCTGCCACTCCTCTAAGCTAGCTCTTCTAGCTTCTTCCTTCGCTGCTTTTTTTGCTGTTGGTGTCCATTCGTTGTTCTGCCTCTTTGAAAAAATGTCTGAGGCCTCCCGGGCTACAAGATCAATTGGCGCCATACCCGCTAGCACCAGTGCGGCGTCATCAGAAATAGTTCTGAAACCACGACAGACTCGCAGAGCGTCGAGCCGATAAGTGGCCTCTATGCCTTTCCTATATGTCTTGCTTTTCATCGCGTTTGCCCAAACCGGGGCGCCGTACAGGATGGTCGACTTAAGCACATTCATTAAAAGCAGACGTTGGCCTTGTCTAGGACCTCTTGAATTTAGCAGCATGCGGTTGAGGCTTCGTCCTAGTTCCGCTGCCTTGCTGTTAACGTTGGCCAGGTGCTCCTTAAAGGAGAGGCGGGTGTCTAGCAGTACCCCTAGATATCGGATGCACCTCGCAGATTTAATAGTGCATGAATCTAGCACAATTTCGGCAGATTCAACTGCTTTTCGGCTGCTAATTAGGACAGTCTCTGTTTTCTGATCTGCTAGCTCGAGTCCTGCGTTACAGAGGCATTGCTTGATTATGCCCACAGATGCCACCGTCTTCGCTTCCGCATCGTGGAGATGCTTTGCCACAACAACAAGTGCAACATCGACAGCGAAGCCAATTATTTTTGTGTCGGGCGGAAGCTGTAGCCGCAGAATGCCGTCATACATAATATTCCATAGGAGGGGGCCAAGTACTGAGCCCTGCGGAACTCCTCCTTGTACTTTGTAGATACGTGTGCCATTCTGGGTGTTGTATCGAAGGATTCGATTTCTAAAGTAATCCTCGACCATATGAACAAGATGTTCTGGCACTTGGAACGTATGTAGGGCGTCAAGTATACGACTCCAGTTGGCTGTGTTAAATGCGTTTTTAACATCTAGCGTAGAGATCAGGCAGTACTTTTTATTTCCTCCTTTCCAACGTTGGCCCTCAATGGCTTTAGCGGCAATATCTACAACTATTTGTAGTGCATCGATTATTGATTTACCTTTACGGAAACCAAATTGCATTGGAGACAGGTCTCCTGCATGTTTGATAGTGGTCTCTAAGCGTGTGACTAGCAGCTTTTCCAGTATTTTTCCAAGCGAGTTTAAAAGACAAATAGGTCTATAAGCCGAAGGGTCTTCTGCAGGCTTACCAGGTTTTGGTAGTAATACGAGGTCTTGAACTTTCCAGCAACTGGGAAAAGAGCACTCAGAGATGCACTTGCTGAATACCTCAGCAAATTTATCCGCAGCAAGGCAAACAGCGAGTTTCAAAGCTTTGTTTGGTATTCCGTCTGGGCCTGGAGCTTTATTATCATTTGTATTTGCAGCGGCTGTGATCACTTCCTCTGGGCTAACTTGCGCTTCCTCTTCAGTAATTTGTTTGAAGACTCTCCTTAAGGGTACCGATGAAGTATTCGGAAAGAGCGTTTCCACAATATTTTTCATCTGGGCCTCGTCTGGGGTAGCAGGCTTATTTGCTTTAAGCTTTTTTGTTGCCATTTTGAAAGCTTTGCCCCAGATGTCATTTTCCGCAGCATCACAAAGATCTAAAAAGCATTTATGTTTGCTCTCTTTTATAGCATTCTTCAGATCTCGTCTCCTGTGGGAGTACTCCAGCTGAAGCGTGGAGAAGATTTCCGTACCTCGTGCTCTTTGATATCTTCTCCTAGTCTTAAGGCATTTTCTCCTCAACTCCGCTATATCCGCATTCCACCAGTAAACTGAGTGTTGACGCCGACTGTGACTCCTGCTGATCTCCATGCTGGCGTCGCAAGCTGCTGCCACTGCATCCGAAATTTGCTTGGTATAATTGTTCGCGTCACCACTCAGAGGTGGGATAACGAGGGCCGACCTAAAAGCGGATGGATTGAGAGTATCAATTTTATACAGCCTACATCTCTGCAGTCCTGCTGGTCTTTGAGTTGAGCAGTTGCCTACAGTACAAATGATGGCAGAGTGGTCGCTCGCCGTATAGCGCTTGCAAATTTCCCATTTGGTGGAAAAAATTAACTGTCGGCTTGCAAATGTGACATCAATTACAGAACCGTATCCAGCTCTGTGAAAAGTATGCTCGGATCCAGTGTTAAGCACGGCGATGTCTAGAGCTGCGAAAGCCTCCATTAGAGCGCGGCCCCTTGTATTTGTTTGACTACTGCCCCATTCCTCCGACCAGGCATTAAAATCGCCAGCGATTATAATTTTTCTTTTATCTCTTGCATCAGTGGCCAGTTGATCAAGTATCTGTTCGAATTCGCGAATATGTAAACTTGGTGCCAAGTAGCAGCTATATATCCAAGTGTCGCTGATTCTGACTCGCACAAAGCCATTTGAAGCATACTGCATTTGTGCAGGTGGTAAATTTTTGCCACAGAGCCAAATTGCTGCCTTGTCACAGAACCATGTATTTCCTACACGTCTTCTGTAGGGCTCGCTCAGAATCGCTATGTCAACATTTAGTTCTATAACAGTTTGCTCCAGTATATCTTGCGCCGTTGCACAGTGGTTTAAGTTGAGTTGGAGTATCTTCATATTTGAATTTAATTTCTCCTCCGTTCCTCGCCTCTATTCACCAGTGGGCAGTTTCTACTGCCTGCGTAGTGTTTGGTGTCTGTGCGATTTTCAGCTGCACAATTGAAACAGTTTGGCTCATTTTTGCACTCAGCGGCTTTGTGGCATGTTTGTCCGCATTTTAGACACCAATTAGTGCGATCAATTATGCTAGTGCAATCGACTGCTACGTGTCCAAAATTAAGGCATTTGTAGCATCTTTTGTGCCCTTGCCTTTCTTTTATACGGCAGCTAGACCATCCAATTTTTAGTCTCTTCTTCTGTAAGAGCATCAGTGCGGTTTCCCTCGGCATGCTTAGAATTGCCATCTGTGTGTCGCCATACGTCGACCGGAGGCTCTTGATGTTCACCTGAGTGGATTTGTTTTCCAACTCAGTTTCGCGTGTACGGTGTGTACGTTTACGTGTGTGTCGTTTCGATGTGAAATACGGACTAACTCAAGATGGAGTTCTCCATGCCATAACTCCATATCATCTTGAGTGTGACCGTCTGTGTCCGAATTCGCCGCCTTTCGCTCCTCACCCGCTGGTCACCCTTTCTGGCGTGAACAGAAAGGAAAATTACACAGAAATTTATTATGCTGAAAAACATTCACGAGGCAGATCCTCATTTTAACAAACCGGGCAAAATTTCGATTGTTGTGCACGCTAAGACAGTGGTCCCCAAATCAATCTAGTTTCAGAAAGACTAGTGGAACAATTATCTCTAAATATAGCAAAGGTATCGAAACGCATCGAAGGCATGGAGCAAATAGGTCAGCAGAACGATGGTAAAGATACTTGTAAAATCAAAATATAGCAGTTTTACTACAAGGGTTGAAGCCTTTGCGTTGCCTCATACTGTGGCACATCAGTTACAGGAACCAATTACACAGAAATTTAACCTGCTGAAAAACATTCACTTGGCAGATCCTAATTTCAACAAACCGAGCAAAATTTCGAATGTTGTGCACTCTAAGACAGTGGTCCTTAAGTCAATCTACTTTCAGAAAGACTAGTGGAACAATAATCTTTAAAGATAGAAAAGGCATCAAAACGCATCGAAGGAATACGGGAAACCAGGCAGCAGATCGATGGTACAGATACTTTGTAAAATCAAAATTTACTAGTTTTACAACCAGGGTTGAAGCCTTCATGTTGCCTTATATTGTGGCACATGAGCTAAAGCAACCAATTACACAGAAATTTAACCTGCTGAAAATCATTCAAGTGGCAGATCCTAATTTCAACAAACCGAGCAAAATTTTGAATTTTGTGCACTCTAATACAGTGGTCCTTAAGTCAATCTACTTTCAGAAAGACTAGTGCAACAATTACCTCTAAAGATAAAAAAGGCATCGAAACGCATCGAAGAAATAGGGAAAACAAGTCAGCAGAGCGATGGTAAAGATACTTGTAAAATTAAAATATAGTAGTTTTACCACAAGAGTTGAAGCCTTTATGTTGCCTTATATTGTGGCACATCAGCTACAGGAACCAATTACACAGAAATTTAACCTGCTGGAAAACATTCACTTGAAATTTTCTAATTTCAAGAAACTTAGTAAAATTTCGATTTTTGTGCATTCTAAGACAGTGGTCCCCAAGTCAATCATATGCAAGAAAGACTAGTGCAACGCTACGCATCGAAGGAATAAGGGAAACAAGTCAGCAGAGCGATGGTAAAGATACTTGTAACATCAAAATATAGCTGTTTTACTACAATGGTTGAAGCCTTCATGTTGCCTCATATTGTGGCACATCAGCTAAAGGAACCAATTACACAGAAATTTAACCTGCTGAAAACATTCACTACTCAGATCCTAATTTCAACAAACAGAGAAAAATTTTGAATGTTGTGTACTCTAAGACAGTGGTCCCTAAGTCAATCTAGTGTCAGTAAGACTAGTCCAACAATCATCTCTTAAGATAGCAAAGGCATCGAAACGCATCGAAGGAATAGGGGAAACAAATCAGCAGATCTATGGTAAAGATACTGGTAACATCAACATATAGCGGTTTTACAACAAATGTTCAAGCCTTTGTGTTGCCGCATATTGTGGGACATCAGCTACAGGAACCAATTACACAGAAATTTAAACTGCAGAAAAACAAGGTTGCCTTATACTGTGGCACAACAGTTACAGGAACCAATTTCACAGAAATTTAACCTGCTGAAAAACATTCACTTGCCAGATTCTAATTTCAACAAACCGAGCAAAATTTCAAATGTTGTGCACTCTAAGACAGTGGTCGCCAATCAATCTAGTGTCAGAAAGACTTGTGCAACAATAATCTCTAAAAAGATAGATAAATAAAGATAGAAAAGGCATCAAAACGCTTCGAAGGAATACCGGAAACAAGTCAGCAGATCGACCGAGCAAAATTTCGAATGTTGTGCACTTTAAGACTGTGGTCTCCAATCAATCTAGTGTCAGAAAGACTTGTGCAACAATTATCTCTAAAAAGATAGATAGATAAAGATAGAAAAAACATCAAAACGCATCGAAGAAATACGGGAAACAAGTCAGCAGATCGATGGTACAGATACTTTGTAAAATCAAAATATAGTTGTTTTACCACAAGGGTTGAAGCTTTTATGTTGCCTCATATTGTGTCACATCAGCTACAGGAACCAATTACACAGAAATTTAAACTGCTGAAAAACATTCACTTGGCATATACTTATTGCAACAAACCGAGCAAAATTTCGAATTTTGTGCACTCTAAAAGAATGGTCCCCAAGTCAATATACTGTCAGCAAGACTAGTCCAACAATTATCTCGAAAGATAGAAAAGTCGTCGCTACGCATCGAAGGAAGAGGGTAAACAAGTCAGCAGATCGATGGTAAAGATACTGGTAAAATATGGCGGTTTTCCCACAATGGTTAAAGCTTTTGTGTTGCCTCTTATTGTGGCCCATCAGCTAAAGGAACCAATAACACAAAAATTTATAATGCTAAAAAACATTCACTAGGCAGATCCTAATTTCGAATTTTGTGCATTCTAAGACAGTGGTGCCCAAGTCAATCATATGCCAGAACGACTAGTGCAACGCTACGCATCGAAGGAATAAGGGAAACAAGTCAGCAGAGCCATGGTAAAGATACTTGTAACATCAAAATACAGATGTTTTAATACAATGGTTGAAGCCTTCATGTTGCCTCATATTGTGGCACATCAGCTAAAGGAACCAATTACACAGAAATTTTCAACAAACTTAGCTAAATTTTGAACTTTTTGTACTCCAAGACAGTGGTCCCCAAGTCAATCAAGTGTCAGCAAGACTAGTGCAACAATAATCTCTAAAGATAGAAAAGACATCGAAGCGCATCAATTAACGCGCGCGCAAGGAAATCAGCGCCCCGGTGTCGAATCGTTACCATGGCGGTGCCCAGGATGCCTTTACTTGGGGTGGAAACGAAGAAATTGTGGTCTTTCGAGGGGCGCTCAACCGAATCTGCGTTGACGGATGTTGTCGGTTGCTGCGCATTGGATGTCGCTACCGCCGAGACTTGGGCGCGATGCAGCAAAGTGTGATGCCGCTCCTTGCATATGTGACAGCTATGGGCACTGCGGCATTCCCGCAGCTGATGGCCGCGTGCGAAAAAATTCAGGCACAGCTTCTGTTGTTTAATTGCAGCCGAACGAGCTTGGACGGACATGGAGGTAAACTTCGGACGGCGGATTGGATGGTTCCCTCTGCCGCACAGTTTGCAGGAGACCGAATTGACACGGACTTGAGTATTCAGCGCCTGAATTTTAGCTTGCGGCGGTCTGCGCGCTGCTGAGGGAGGGGCCTGGGAGACTGGAGCGGAACGACGATCTTCCAGAGTCTCCAGAACGCGATAACGGTCGATCAGGAACCCGTTTAGGTCCGCCCACGAAGAAAGAGCTGTTTTGTTTGGAATGGACTGTTCCCATAATGCGATAGTGGTGTTAGGCAACTTAGACGTGCAAAGTGCCAAAGGGAGGACATCCCAATTGTCAGTGCTGACTCCTGAGCGTGTGAGCGTGGTCAAGCATCCTTGGATGGTAGTTTGCAGCTCCTTCAAGGCCCCACAAGTCTCATGGACAACCGTAGGGAGGTTGAAGAGTATCTTGGTCTGATTGGCCACGAGCTGCCTTTTGTTTTCAAAACGGCAAGTTTTCCCAAGCAACTTGGAAGCCCTTATTAGTGAGGGGTAAACTTGACACGATCGCCTTTGCCTCGCCACGCGTTTGGTACAGTTTTTCTACTGTCGCCAATCTCGGCTTGTTTATGTACATGGCCGTAAAGAGATCGCGGAACGTAGGTCATTGATTGTAATCTCCGGTGAACGCGTCAACCTCACACGGAGGCAGTCGGTAGCCTGGCTGTGCGTGGTGTTCACGGGAGACCTGGACGTTTTGGGGCACGGAAGTTGCTTCAGACAATTGAACTTGATCAATACGTTCTCCCAAACTTGTGCCGCACCGAACATACACCATGTATGCGTATTCATATTTTGTGCCGCACCGAACATACACCATGTATGCGTATTTATATTTTGACTTAACGGTCATTAGATCGGCGCGGCTCTCATCGCTCCCATCAGCCGTAAGGGCTCTAGTACATGCCATGTACTCGGACTCGATTCTGCTCCAGAGGACCTTGGTTTGATCCAAATGCATTCGCAACGAAAATAGCGGAACGTCCCCCTCGATGGAGCCCATGGTGTTGACCTCGAAAACGGTCAGACTGTCGCAAGCGGCGATAAAATGATTAACCGACATGGTGGCTGCGTCGAGTAGTCGTTGAGACTCGGACCTGGTTAAAGTTCTCGACGTGGAAGCCGAAACAGTTACGCGCGGAATCGAAAGCGAGCTAGAGTCGGACAGTGTGGGCGAGGGAGTGCGTGTGGAAAAACGCTGTGCAGTAGAGCCGGGGGAGGAAGGCGATGATAGTGTGGTAGCGGAACTGGATTGGCTACGTTTTACCGTATCTGTGACGCGCGGTACTTTTGCTTTGGCCGGCGGTGTGGATGGCGATACGGAACGGTGAGGCAATACGAGATGATCGGATTTGTTGCTGCTTTTAGCAGGATCGATGAGCATAATCGGAATGGAAGAATATCGTGTGGTCAAGGAATCTGACCCGAGTGGACTGTATGGGGCGGATTGAATGCCGACAAGATATATCAAAAACGGATAAAATCAATAAATAAATAAATAAGGATATTTTTATTAAATTTAAATGATCTTGTGATATATCGGAATAGGAAGAAAATAATGAGAGTTAATGGTATTGGGAAGAACTATTGTGAGGCGTGAACAATTATTATTAGCGTTGGGTTGGAATCCTCAAGCAATATTTTTGTCACAGCTTGTTATTAAAATTGTTACTCTGCTGTAGACGGAAGGACCTGGTCAGAACCGAATGCCTGTGCTTAAAATTGCGTGGAAGTTTATTTGATGATTTGAAGAACCAGAATTGTAGCTCATGTTGGAAATTGGAACTAGTTCCGGAACCGACGAACGCCTTTTTTTTTTGAAATTAATAATTTTTTCACGTACACACAAATGGCGAAACTACTTGATCGGCCCTCGGAGTTATTATTAAAATTTTCGAAAAAGTAAAATTTTGAAATGTCGAAAAATATTTTTCTTGGATTAAGTAATTTTTTTTTCTTGAAATGGGAAAAAATATTTTATTTTGGATTGAATAATTTTTTCCGATATAAATATACTTTTTTTTTCTTTTTTTTCGAAATGTGGAAAAAATAATTTTTTTTTTGGAAATGTGGAAAAAATATTTTTTTTTTTTTGGATTAACTAATTAAATAAATTTTTTTGAAATGTGGAAAAATAATTTCCATTTTTTTTTGATTAAATAAATTTTCCATTTAATTTCTCCTTTTAATTTTATTAATTCTCATTAAAACTTCACTCGGAATTATTTTCCTCTGTTTTGTGAGGGTGTTGTGCCACTGTGCACAACTCGAACAGCTGTGCGACTTCTTTGGATAATTGTTGCACTTGGTAATTATAAATTAATTTTGCGCGTTTTTATTGGATTGGACACAAAAAAGAACACAAGTTGCAAGTGCAGAAATTTTGTGCAAGTAGTGCGTCAAAATAATAAATCAATTTTACCGCGAAATAAAATTTCTATGCACAAAAAAAATGTTTGCCAAAGCCGGTACACATAGATATGAACATATGTATGTATATGTATGCAATTTTTAAAAAGCTTTTATGCGGTTCTTTTTCTTGTTGGTTTTTATAGCGGCGGAACAATGCTTTGGAGCCGGCAAACAATTATAATAGGTAAGTTTGATTTGATTTTATTAAGACACAGAAATTAATTGCACTCTTATTTTCAGCTTGCACTTGCACTTGCACTTGCACTTGAACTCGCGATTGCCGGTATGTATACAATATATAAATGGATTTGGATGTGTATGTAGATGTATATATGTATGTGATATGGATGATGCATATATGTATGTGGAAATATGTAAATTGTATATGGATATATGTGTAGATGTAGATGTGTAGAAATATGTAAATTGTATATGGATATATGTGTAGATGTAGATGTGTAGAAATATGTAAATTGTATGTGCATATGTATGTGAATATATGTGGTATATGGGAGAGAGTTTTCCTATATCTCGAGTGCAGTTGAGTTTCGTTGAGGCTCCGTTGTTACCTCACTTAATAAGTCGCGAGATTCCTGAAAAATCATCAAAAGTTATTACTCGGGCCAACACAAGCTGAGACACATACCTGGGCACAAGGAATTGGTGCTTTGTCTGTGCCTCTGGGACTCCAAGTTTTTTGGGTGCAAATCGGACGCGGACACTGCAGACGATACCGGGGGACGCGGGGGTTTGGTTTCTGCTTTCTCCCGCCACTCTCACTTGTTTTTACTGGTGTGGGTGGGATTTTATTATCCGCATTTCTCCAACCAGACCTGCATTTGTTGTGCTCTGCTTCTTCATAATTTGGCAACCGAACAGCTGATCGCTAATAGTGCTGGTCAGCAGCAATAGTCGGCAAGACCCAGGCCGCCATGTGGCGCTTCTGGGCTCTTTTTTAAATCAAATAATTTTTAAATAAAGCCGTTACGTCCGTTGCATTCAAACTCGAATCTAAATCAGTTTAGTGCATTATGGAAAAATGTGCTGCATCGATGGATCGTCAGTACCGACTGGACGGAACTGAACTTAACGAAGAGACTATCTTCGGCAAGCGGCCAAGATTAAGGGAGTCACCGCAGCCCAGCAGCCTAGCTGCAGCAGCGGCAAATGCACCAACACCAGGCAGTCCAGAATTAGCCACTGCAGTTGCTTCAAGTCCGCCAGTGACTTGTAATATCCCGGAATTGGATGAACTCGGTATGATTCTTTTCCAACTAGAATGTACTTTCTCTCAAAAAGAGGATGGAAAGCCAAAAGTAAGGCATGTAAACCAGAGTACAATGAGCGCCATCGCACGAATGAGGCAGATGCACGAGATGCTGTGCCTAAAAGCACTAGCAGGCGAGCTAGCACACAAACCTGCAGTAGGAGTTGTTGCAACCCAGACTTTGCCAGAGGCCAAATTGCAGCATAAAAATGGAGCTTCAATAGACTCATCTAAGAGGTCAAGGGAGGAATCGGCCACTCAACGCAACACACCACCTAAAAAACTGCGGAACATCGCCCAGCCAAATAGGTCGTACGCAGATCAGCTGAAGGGACACAGATCTCTAACTGGAGATCGTCCAGCTGGCAAGAGCCAACCACCAAAAGGTTCTGCGCCAACTATACCATCAGCGGCGAGCAGCGAAAATGCTGAATGGCAACAAGTAACTGCTAAAAGGAAGGCCAAAATTACGGAACGGCGTGGCAGGCCAGATGTAATCATTATCAAGCCCGACGAAGGTAGCTCCTACGCCGACTTGCTAGGTTTGGTCACCAGGCGAGAGGATGGACGGCTAAACGGAGTCAAAGATTGCGTTAAAAGGGCAAGAAAAACCACAAGAGGAGAGCTGCTCTTGGAATTAAAGGGAGATTGCATGCCGCATAAGCTTCAGGAAGATTTGAGCCAAGTACTGGGCTCAAAAATATCGGTACGCACGGTGAGTGATCTTTCCTTCATAGAGCTCCGTGACCTGGACTGCTTAGCAACTGCAGATGATGTGATGGCAGCCATTTCAGAGAAATTAGCAAGAAATTCAACACAAGTTTCTGTTAAAGCGATGAGACCCTCATATGGGGAAACCCAAACGGCGATTGTAGCAGTAGCACAGGATGTCGCAACAGAATTACTTATGCTTAAATCCATCAGAATAGGATGGTCCAACTGCCGTATCCGGGCGCGGGCTGCAGTTAAACGATGTTATAGATGTCTTAATTTTGGACACGCTGCCTCCATGTGCAATGGCACTACTGATCGCTCTAACTGCTGTATCAAGTGTGGACAACCCGGCCATAAAATCGCTACATGCCAAAATAAGCCAAACTGCTTCAATTGTGTGGCAGACAAGAGATCGGTAACTGAACATATAGCAGGCAGCAAAAGCTGCCCATTAGCTAACGCCCGAGCTACATCATCACTTGTAGAATGAAGATCTTGCAGCTGAATTTAAATCACTGCGCAGCGGCCTATGACCTTTTAAAGCAGACGGTAAGAGAACTTAACGTAGATTTAGCCATTATAAGCGAGCCTTACAGAACTGGTACAGTTAGTAACTGGGCAGTCGACACCACTGGAAAAGCTGCAATCTGTGCCTGCGGGCTAAATGCCCCTGCTATGGAAGCTATCTACTCTGGGCAAGGATTTGTCAGAGTTAAAATTGGGGACATTTGGATATTTAGTTGCTATGCTGCTCACAGCCTGCGTCACTGCGACTACGAAAATCTGGTGGATGGTATTGCAAGAGATGCTAGAGCTAAACAAAAACTATTGATTGCTGGCGATTTTAATGCCTGGTCAGTAGAATGGGGCAGCAACTCCACCAACGCCAGGGGACGGACTCTGCTAGAGGCTATGGCCACTCTTGACCTGGTCATACTTAACACTGGTACCGAGCACACTTTCAGTCGTGCAGGGTATGGCTCTGTTATCGACATTACACTCGCTAGCAGCAATCTATCTCAGAATGCGTCATGAAGCCTTTGCTGTCACTATACTGGAAGTGACCATCAGGCCATCATATGTAATATTGGCGGACGTCAACCACAAATCGCGCAGCGGCATCATAGTAGTGCCAAAATGTATAGAGTTGATACCTTTAATCCAAATGCTTTTGCCTCAGCTCTGACAATTCCAGAGATGATAGGCGATGCAGCTAGCAGCTCAGAGGTGTTGATGGAAGCAGTGGCGCATGCATGCGACTCCAGTATGTCCATTCAAAGGGGCCATAGCAAGCACCGTGCTCCAGTATACTGGTGGAACGACAACATCGCTGAGGCAAGAAGGAAATGTCTGAAGGCCAGGCGTTGCTACCAAAGGGCTAGAGGCAGGCCTAACTTTCAGCTCCTGCAACAAATATTCGCTGCGAAGAGAGGCGAACTAAAAAGACAAATAATCGCCAGCAAACGCCAAGCTTTTTTGGATCTCTGCGACTCAGCAGATAGCGATATTTGGGGATTGGCCTACAAGGTAGCACTCAAAAAACTGCGTGCAGCAAAGCCAGCGGTTCCGGACGAAGTCCAACTAAATTATATTGTCAGAGCTCTCTTTCCTTGCACATCTGTTGTTGCACCAAGGTCTCAATCCAACAATATGGCCATAGTCGAACGCCCCGTTACGGTCGAAGAGGTAACTATTGCTGCTTCCCGTTTGCAGCTGCAAAAGGCCCCCGGCCCAGACGCTATACCAAATATAGCATTAAAACTAGCACTGTTACTGCAACCCAACAAGTTTGTTGATGTTTTTAACAAATGTCTTGAGGAAGGCCGTTTTCCAGATCAATGGAAAATTCAGAATCTGGTGCTAATCCCAAAACCTAACAAGCCGGCAGACGAACCGTCAGCCTACAGGCCAATTTGTTTGTTGGACTCCCTGGCGAAGATTTTGGAGTGGATAGTCAGTGCCAGGATTGAAGAATCTATAGTTGCAAATGGTGACCTTTCCACCAGGCAGTTTGGTTTTAGAAAATGCAAATCAACTATAGATGCATTAACTACTGTCACAGACATAGCTGCCAAGGCCATAGAGGGGCAAAGATGGAAGGGAGGCCGCAAGGAATATTGCTTGGTTATTACTTTAGATGTGAGGAATGCCTTTAATTCAGCAATCTGGAGCTGCATCCTACAGGCACTCTCTAACTTCGGAGTCCCAGACTACTTGTTACGCGTAACAGAGGACTATTTCCGGAATCGCGTGCTACGATATAACACAAACAGTGGCCAGAAGACATATGATGTGCGCGGAGGTGTACCGCAGGGGTCGGTCCTGGGCCCGTTACTATGGAATATAATGTACGACGGCTTACTGCGGCTGCAACTCCCAGAAGGGTCCACCTTAATAGGATTCGCCGATGATGTGGCCTTGGTCATAGTGGCTAAGGAACTCAAGGATGCGGAGCAAAGAGCGGCCGTTGCTGTTGGCGTAATAAAACGATGGCTGGCTACCAAAGGCCTACAGCTGGCTGATGACAAAACGGAGGCAGTGCTCATCAGTAGCAGAAAGATTGTCGAAACAGCTAAGATACAGCTGGAATCCTGCACTATCTCATCGGCGAGGGCGATAAAATATTTAGGTGTCTGGCTAGACACTCGCCTTAGCTTTAAAGAACACCTGATATCGGTTAGTCAGAGGGCAGCAGAGCTAGCAAAGTCTTTAAGCAGGATTATGCTCAACACCCGAGGACCGAAGCAGAGCCGCCGTTTGCTACTAATGAGCGTCATCAAGTCCACGATGCTTTATGCAGCGCCAGTTTGGGCGAACGCGTTGGAACACAAATGCTATAGCAATGGTTTGGAGTCAATATACCGACTTGGAGCACTCCGTGTCTGCTGTGGCTTTCGCACAATATCTGCAGAGGCAGCCCTTGTTATTGTGGGCATGGTCCCAATCGACTTGCTAGCTCTTGAGGCACAGCTGTGTTATACACAGAGAAGATCAGCCATAACCCCGCAAGAAATTAAAGCCCTTTAATTGCAAGCCAGGAACGCCTGTCTGGAGGAATGGCAAAGGCGTTGGAGCTTATCTATTAACAGAAGATGGAACTGGAACCTAATTCCAAATATCGATATCTGGCTTAAGCGGAAATTCGGCGAAGTCACATACGAACTAACCCAGTTGTTAAGTGGCCATGGATGCTTTCGTAGCTACCTATTTAGAATCGGACAGGAGGACAGCCCACATTGTCCAAGTTGCAATAAAGACGTGATTGAATCCCCGGAGCACATCCTATTCGTGTGCCCACGTTTCAGAGCGGAAAGAAACACAATGGAGGAGATATGTGGCAATTCGTTGGCCACTAGTAATCTGGTGGCTAACATGGTACTCAGACAGGCCAACTGGTCAGCAGTATGCACATTTGCAAAACAAGTAATTTCCAGGCTGCGCCTCCTGGAGAGGGAGAGGAAAATAAGTGGGCCGTAGATGGCCTGCCAGCGTCCTGTGATGCAATACTTCACGGTAGTTCCGCAGGACTGTTTCTGGCATCACTTTTCTACTCTTCTATCTATATAACTTCCTATTTTTCTAATTGTTATTACTTGAATGCTTCCTTCTTAATCATTATTGTTACTTTACTTAATTTTAATTTTGCTCTTTACTATCATTGTTATTTATTATTTTATACTTCACCTACCGAATAAAAAAAAAAAAAAAAAAAAAAAAAAAAATATGTGGTATATATGTATGTTAATTTTTTATGCAAATTTTGGAGGAAATGATGCAATATTATGGAGTAGATGGCTAGGATAAGCTATCACACCAGGATAGGTGAGGGCACAGGACACAATTACATGGAATGTACATACAAATTAGAGTGAAAAGTCGCTATGGAAAAAGAGCGGGAAACTTTTCACTGCAGGTAAGTATGTGTATGTGTGTGCTAATTAATATATTGGAATTATAAGTTTTTCTACTTAGCAGATTCTCCACCGATGCGATGCTGGGGTCGAGAGGAAGGATATCCGGCTCGAAGGACCAATGATTGTGGGGGGGCGATGGATTTCTGAAGTAGATGTTGCCAACAATTTCCAATAGAAATAATAATTAGACCGACGCGTAGACTTCGATTTATAAAACAAATCACAAGCTTTATTACTCGTGAAATATAACACTGTGTATATGGTGGCCACTTGGCAATACAAAAAGATTTAGTTTTTCAAGACTTGGAAATGTGTGTGTACGGTGTATACGTTTACGTGTGTGTCGTTTCGATGTGAAATACGGACTAACTCAAGATGGAGTTCTCCATGCCATAACTCCAAATCATCTTGAGTGTGACCGTCTGAATTCCGTCCGAATTCGCCGCCTTTCGCTCCTCACCCGCTGGTCACCCTTTCTGGCGTGAACAGAACCAATTACACAGAAATTTATTATGCTGAAAAACAGTCACTAGGCAGATCCTCATTTTAACAAACCGGGCAAAATTTCGAATGTTGTGCACTCTAAGACAGTGGTCCCCAAGACAATCTAATTTCAGAAAGACTAGTCCAACAATTATCTCTAAAGATAGAAAAGGCATCGCTACGCATCAAAGGAATAGGGGAAACAAGTCAGCAGATCTATGGTAAAGATACTTGTAACATCAAAAAATAGCTGTTTTACCACAAGGGTTGAAGCTTTTTATTGGCTTATATTGTGCCACATCAGCTACAGGAAACAATTACACAGAAATTTAACCTGCTGAAAAACATTCACTTGGCCGATCCTAATTTCAACAAACTGAGCAAAATTTTGAATTTTGTGCACTCCAAGACAGTGGTCCCAAGTCAATCTACTGTCAGCAAGACTAGTGCAACAATTATCTTTAAAGAAAGAAAAGTCGTCGCTACGCATCGAAGGAAGAGGGTAAACAAGTCAGCAGATCGATGGTAAAGATACTTGTTAAATCAAAATATAGAGGTTTTCCCACAAGGGTTAAAGCCTTTGTGTTGCCTCATATTAGGGCACATCAGCTAAAGGAACCAATTACACAGAAATTTAACTCAGCAAAGTTTTGAATTTTGTGCACTCCAGTGGTCCCCAAGTCAATCTAGTGTCAGCAAGACTAAAGGCATCGCTACGCATCGAAGAAATAGGGGAAACAAGTCAGCAGATCTATGGTAAAGATACTTGTAACATCAAAATGCAGCTGATTTACCACAAGGGTTGAAGCCTTTATGTTGCCTTATATTGTGCCACATCTTCTACAGAAACCAATTACACAGAAATTTAACCTGCTGAAAAACATTCACTACTCAGATCCTTATTTCAACAAACCGAGCAAAATTTCGAATGTTGTGCACTCTAAGACAGTGATCACCAAGTCAATCTAATTTCAGAAAGACTAGTCCAACAATTATCTCTAAATATAGAAAAGTCATCGCTACGCATCGAAGGAATAAGGGAAAGAAGTCAGCAGATCGATGGTAAAGATACTTGTAACATCAAAATATAGCTGTTTTACCACAAGGTTTGAAGCTTTTTGTTGGCTTATATTGTGCCACATCAGCTACAGGAAACAATTACACAGAAATTTAACCTGCTGAAAAACATTCACTTGGCCGATCCTAATTTCAACGAACTGAGCAAAATTTTGAATTTTGTGCACTCCAAGACAGTGGTCCCAAGTCAATCTACTGTCAGCAAGACTAGTGCAACAATTATCTTTAAAGAAAGAAAAGTCGTCGCTACGCATCGAAGGAAGAGGGTAAACAAGTCAGCAGATCGATGGTAAAGATACTTGTTAAATCAAAATATAGAGGTTTTCCCACAAGGGTTAAAGCCTTTGTGTTGCCTCATATTAGGGCACATCAGCTAAAGGAACCAATTACACAGAAATTTAACTCAGCAAAGTTTTGAATTTTGTGCACTCCAGTGGTCCCCAAGTCAATCTAGTGTCAGCAAGACTAAAGGCATCGCTACGCATCGAAGAAATAGGGGAAACAAGTCAGCAGATCTATGGTAAAGATACTTGTAACATCAAAATGCAGCTGATTTACCACAAGGGTTGAAGCCTTTATGTTGCCTTATATTGTGCCACATCTTCTACAGAAACCAATTACACAGAAATTTAACCTGCTGAAAAACATTCACTACTCAGATCCTAATTTCAACAAACCGAGCAAAATTTCGAATGTTGTGCACTCTAAGACAGTGATCACCAAGTCAATCTAATTTCAGAAAGACTAGTCCAACAATTATCTCTAAATATAGAAAAGTCATCGCTACGCATCGAAGGAATAAGGGAAAGAAGTCAGCAGATCGATGGTAAAGATACTTGTAACATCAAAATATAGCTGTTTTACCACAAGGGTTGAAGCTTTTTGTTGGCTTATATTGTGCCACATCAGCTACAGGAAACAATTACACAGAAATTTAACCTGCTGAAAAACATTCACTTGGCCGATCCTAATTTCAACAAACTGAGCAAAATTTTGAATTTTGTGCACTCCAAGACAGTGGTCCCAAGGCAATCTAGTGTCAGCAAGACTAGTGCAACAATTATCTCTAAAGATAGAAAAGAATTCGAAGCGCATCGAAGGACTAAGGGAAAGAAGTCAGCAGATCGATGGTAAAGATACTTGTTAAATCAACATATCGCTGTTTTACTACAAGGGTTGAAGCCTTTATGTTGCCTCATATTGTGGCACATTAGCTAACGGAACCAATTACACAGAAATTAAACCTTGCAACAATTATCTCTAAAGATAGAAAAGGCACCGCTACGCATCGAAGGAATAGGGGAAACAAGGCAGCAGATCGGTGGTAAAGATAATTGTAAAATCAACATATCGCTGTTTTGCTACAAGGGTTGAAGCCTTTATGTTGCCCCATATTGTGGCACATCAGCTAAAGAAACCAATTACACAGAAATTTAACCTGCTGAAATACATTCACTTGGCAGATCCTAATTTCAACAAACTGAGCAAAATTTTGAATTTTGTGCACTTTAAGACAGTGGTCCCCAAGTCAATCTTTTATCAGTAAGACTAGTGCAAAAATTATGTCTCAAGATAGAAAGAATACTGGGAACAAGTCAGCATTTCGAAGGTAAAGTTACTGGTAAAATTAAAAAAAAACTGTTTAACCACAAGGGTTGAAGCCTTTATGTTGCCTCATATTGTGGCACATCAGCTAACGGAAATTAATATCGAAGGAATAGAGAAACAAGTCAGCACAACGGTTGAAGCCTTTGTGTTGCCTCATAATGTGCCACATCAGCTAAAGGAACCAATTACACAGAAATTTAACCTGCTGAAATACATTCACTTGGTAGATCCTAATTTCAACAAACTGAGCAAAATTTTGAATTTTGTGCACTTTAAGACAGTGGTCCCCAAGTAAATCTGTAATCAGTAAGACTAGTGCAAAAATTATGTCTCAAGATAGAAAGAATACTGGGAACAAGTCAGCATTTCGAAGGTAAAGTTACTGGTAAAATTAAAATAAAGCTGTTTTACCACAAGGGTTGAAGCCTTTATGTTGCCTCATATTGTGGCACATCAGCTAACGGAAATTAATATCGAAGGAATAGAGAAACAAGTCAGCACAACGGTTGAAGCCTTTGTGTTGCCTCATAATGTGCCACATCAGCTAAAGGAACCAATTACACAGAAATTTAACCTGCTGAAAAACACTCACTTGGCAGATCCTAATTTCAACAAACCGAGCAAAATTTCGAAGTTTGTGCACTCTAAGACAGTGGTCCAGAAGTCAATCTAGTGTCAGCAAGACTAGTGCCACAATTATCTCTAAATATAGAAAAGGCATCGCTACGCATCGAAGGAATAGGGGAAACAAGTCAGCAGATCGATGGTAAAGATACTTGTGACATCAAAATATAGTTGTTTTACCACAAGGGTTGAAGCATTTGTGTTGCCCCATATTGTGGCACATCAGCTAAAGAAACCAATTACACTGAAATTTAACCTGCTGAAATACATTCACTTGGTAGATCCTAATTTCAACAAACTGAGCAAAATTTTGAATTTTGTGCACTTTAAGACAGTGGTCCCCAAGTAAATCTGTAATCAGTAAGACTAGTGCAAAAATTATGTCTCCAGATAGAAAGAATACGGGGAACAAGTCAGCATGAAGTTGAAGCCTTTATGTTGCCTCATATTGAGGCATATCAGCTAAAGAAACCAATTACACAGAAATTTAACCTGTTGAAAAACATTTGCTTGGCATATGACAACTTCAACAGCCCGAGCAAAATTGATTTACTACTGGGAGCAGATCACCACTTCTTAATTTTGTTACCAGGATAACTTAAAAACCAACGAAAGTTTCCAATGCTTTGAAACTCTTAATTTGGTTTGTACATTGTTGGCTTCATGGGGGCTACTAAACCTGAGAAATCTTTGGAAAGATTCTTTTAATTGGATACTCTAGAGCCAACCAGAAAATATAAAAGTCCAGAAGGGGAATACTACGAAATGCGCTTCTTGAAAAACTTACACAAAGCATCGGATGGAAGATTCGTTATGAAAATACCATTTTTTGAAGACTCTTCATCCCTGAGGAATTCTTGTGATGCACCAACAAAAGATTCCTGTTATTGGAGAACCGAAGAGCCCAGAAACTTAGTCGGAGTACGAAAAGATCCTGAAGTAATATGAAAAAATTGGACACATGAAGGAAGTATTGCCAGACAGAGTTCCACCACTGCATTATTTCATTCCCTATGATTATGTGCTTGTACCGGATAGTACCACAACTATTTAATGCTTCTTGTGAAACGGCATCAGGAGAATCATTGAATGATATCCCATCTCCGGGCCCAGTTGTCCAAAGCCAACTGTTTTTAATCCTGTTGGCATTCAGGACACACAAATATGTCTTTACAGTAGACATAGAAATAATGTACCGGTATGTATGTACTGGTATGGATAAGCCCAGATGATCAATTCAATAAAATGATTATGTGAAGAAATAGACCAAACGAAAGGCAAAAATATTACCGCTTAAAGATGGTAACACATGGCACAATATCAACATCGTACTTGGCAACCAAAAGTTTGGAATAGTTATCTAACAAAAACAAGGACAAATTACCCACAGGAGTTGCGGCATTAAAAAATGATGAGTTGGTAAAAATATTAAAGCCGGTTGGATTTAATTTGCGCAATCGGTGCTTAAACAATGCACAAGTATTGACCAACATCCAAAAACACGGTGTATGCAGCAGCAACAACCTGGGTGACGTAGTTGAAAATTTGAGCGTCAAAACATTAGGTCTCATTTGGATGCCTAAAGAAGGCAAACTCTGCGGAAAGGTTGGAAAGTCATACACAAGAAGTAACCAGACGTGTAATTTTCCCAGAAGGATTATTTGCAACAGTGGTAGTAAGTGCCAAAATTATATACATATTTCGGCAGAAATTAGCCTACCAGCTAATCTGGAAAAGCAGGGGTCAGCTTGCCAAAAATGCCTCAGCACATTTATGATGAAAAAGTGTCACCCACACATGAGAAACTCACCTTTGTGAATGCATCCGAAAGGGCATACGGATCAGCTGTATATATACGGCGTACATATAAAAATAAATAGATTTCAGTGAGCCTACTGTGCGAAAAATCGCGAGTAGAGCGATTAGAAAACCAGCAGTACTTCGGGTTTGAAAAAGACTTTTAGGTGGAAACTGAAAACAATGAACGCATTTTGTAGTCTACAGTTGTGTTATCATGAGTAAATTCTCAGGCGTCAAGTTTTTAATACCTTTTTTTCCAACATGCTCACAAAAGTACGTGCAGTCCAAACCACGACAATAACGACATGTTTCTTCAACCCTGAAAGCTGCAGATGTGCTTTCAAGAGGGATATCTGCATCTCAACTTCTAACCCACAATTTATTTTTATATCAACCATTGTGCCTGCATTGACCACGATCTTGCTGGCCAGCTTTAATTAGGGCAGCATATCACAAAGTTGATAATTCGGAGATGAAATCTAAAGTATTCAGCATGCCAATGATGTACCTAATACTAGCAGGGATGATGGCTGGACTTATACCTTAACGTATGCAAACAATTGTTGCACCAAAGCTTAGTTGCATATGTACTACGCTTCTGCAGAAGACAAAATAGAAAAAAAAACTCAACTGGAACTGGAAGAACTGAAACATGCACGGCGAGTGATTATCAAGCAAACTCAAGAAAGCGAAATGGCGTATAAATTTCACCATCTAAAAACTGATCTAGGTCAACTAATAAACAAAAAAAGAATTATTTCATCACTTCCACTAGTACTTGCTGAGAATTCTGTGGTTCGAGTGGCGACTTCACTACAGCAAGCCAAAGTGTGAAGGGACTACTTCCCCAGAACAATATTATCGTAAAACTTATATTAAGCAATCCCATGCACCAACGGCAGCCTCCATATCTACACAGGAATACAGATAAAACCAGTCTATAGCAAGAATTAACTCATTGAGCTTGAAAAAGTTTTCTTTACGAAAACAAGGTATACGAGGCGCCGAATTGGTACTTACCATTAATGACCGAAAGGGAAGGTCAATAGTTAAGTCCAAGGTAGTATGAAAATGATCTTCGGGGACGCCTAGGGGACTTATCCTTGAAACAACGCAGTCGGAAGACTGTAGAACAAATATAAGATCTAATGACTTACCGTTTATGATACGGACTGGATTTACTTGGTTTAAAAATAACTCGAGGAGAACATCGACAAAGCAATGTGACGGGACGGGCAACAACAAGGAAGACTCATCTGATGGAAACCATGAGATATCAGGCAGATAAAAGTCGCCAAGAACAATTATTAAGTCTTTATCGGAAAGTTGCGAAGAGACAAAGCGAATAGCTTCTAAGTGAGTTGCGTATACCACCATGTCAGATTTGGGTGGTATATACGAACAAGTTATGAAGGCGGAATACGTTTTTAAAGTAATTTTGACACTGACTAATTCGATTCAGAGGAGAGGGCAGAGTTGACAGCAATTAGTACTCCTCCACCATTTTTAATGTTCTATCACATCTATAAGTAGAAAAAATTGTGGGGAAAACAGAAGCATCAGATATGTCAGGCCTTAACCACGTTTCTGTAAATACCAGAATATGAAAATAAAATGAATGGCTGTCTACGTAAAGTTTTAAAAGTTTAGATTTTAGTCCTCTAACAAGGGACAAATTTAGTTTTTTGACCCGCCAGCAGGAACTGACGAGCCAGAAGATAGAGGAAGATTATTTGGTGCAAATAGAAGACGAGCTGTATACTCCTTTATTATTGAATCGACCGGCCAAAAATCTTGATGAGAAATTTGGTCATAAATGACGAAATGTCACGGGAATATGAAAATTGAAATTTTTTTACCGCGATTTTTGCACTACAACTTTTGCCAGGATATGGGCTAAGACATCATCGGATGTCGTATTGGGCTAATCTTAAAACAAATATTTTCCCCCTTAGCGAAATTGCAAAAGACGCACTCACTGCGCTAACGTCAACCGCGGCTCTAGTTATTTGCATTGAGGAGAGACAGAGTCAGAGACAGATGACGCTTTACGAGCTACTTTTGTGACAACTTTTTTTTGGAAATATCCCTGGAAGAAGGTCTTCGCCTGGACACATCGAAAACTACACCCGAAGTCGCATCAGTATGCGGGACACTATTGCCAGGGGAAATATCAAGAATGCCCGTAACAAGGCCCATTGCTGGGGTCTTATATGAAATCAGGTGCCGAGAATTCGGCGTCATAGTGTCGACACACGTAGTCGGAGCAGTTAGAAGTACAATACCGAGGGTAGTCTTCTTCCGCTTCGAAGATTTTTTTAATAATTTGTAACTAATAAACTGAGTTTCTAGAAATATAAACTCATCCCGAAGCTCCAGAAAACTACCCGACAAAGTCTTAATTCCTTCCCTAGTCCGCCTCATAAAAAGACGCATATCGATTTCTATTCCCGGCACGCTTTACAGCTCCATTTTGGGCCCCCCACCATTTTTTGCCCTAGCCAGCACACATAACGTGCATGAAGTTGTCACACAAATAGTCAATAGAGTCTTGGATCTTTTGGGGGTGAGGGCATTTTTTTGATGACCACCAATATAAAGGTTGATTTAATTAAAAAGCAAACAAAATAATTAAAAATTTAAAAGTCTTTAAAATTTAGCAAGAAAAAAAGTATATAAACTAAGGTGTAACACAAGGGCTAACGTCCTAATAAGCACCTAAACAGCTTAAAAACCCTGACCGACTTTGATTTTAGTTAAAAAAAAACTCTTTGCATGTTCTCTCCAAAGTCCACCCAATTTTAAGTGTTGAACGCGCCAGACTTGTGTCACTGTATTGTGTGTCAGCGGCAAACATTTTTATAAATAATTATAAGGCTGTCGTACCCAACACTTGAAAGGAATTCTTTATTGGGGCCGTTACACCATTTACTCCCACGTACTCCCGCTAAACAATTGTTCAACATTGATCAAGTTTTAATTTCCATTAGTGGGTGAACTCATCTGTTAAAGATTAATGGTACTCATGGGTTCCTGACTTCTGTTGGTGCGACATACGATGCTTTGTTGTGATGTTGAACGAGCTCATTCTCGTGTGGAAAATTTAGTTTGAGACTTGGCCGCAATTGACTGCAAAGATTGTCAAGTTATTACTTGTTTTTACTTTTTGTATTGCATTCGACATTTCCTGTGCGTATACTCCAAAAACACTTCTGGCAATAATACCAACTAAGATTTCGTACACTGTGCAAGAGATCATTTTCCATCCGTAGTTAGTGGGAGCACATTTCTCCAATCCTTCTTGTGCAATGAAAAAATATTTTCATATCCTCCCAGCAACGTTTCATGTCGTAGTATGGTATGATTGTCCAATCAGCTATCACAAACCATTATGTTCCAAATTTTTCATAATAAATCCCAGGTTTTGCTTGAAATTGACTCACATTTTCTGAGTGAGCTATAAAGCTGAAGGCAGTAATGTCAAAAGGCGCCTCTTTGGACTCTGAATGTTTCTTGGATCAACCGTAGCATCTCCTTGAGAACAGTCATCATCCATATCATTGTCAAGATGGTCCTTTTCACCTGGTTCGGGCGTCTTTAGCAATGGTGCTAACTTATGAACAGCTCGTTTCAATTGCCCATATGATGTTTTGATATCCACAACACGAACGTAGCCATCGCGACCAACGTTATCGTCCTTAAGAATAAGCATCATGCCTTCTTTTATATTTGGCTGAGTTTTGCAGCTCTTGCAAATATTGCAGCGACCGTTGCATTCAGAATGTGTGCTTTAGTTGCACCAACTTCTTAAGTTATTTGTTCGTTCCAATAAAATTTTCTAGCGTTGAGACAACACAATTCATTTCAGTTGCAATTCATCAAGAAATAATGAAGTTTATAAATCTCCAACCACTTCTA
This sequence comes from Drosophila neocordata, assembly GCA_018903615.1. Classification (NCBI taxonomy): domain Eukaryota; kingdom Metazoa; phylum Arthropoda; class Insecta; order Diptera; family Drosophilidae; genus Drosophila; species Drosophila neocordata. Next base: position 281,031 of record JAEIGI010000057.1, on the reverse strand, counting down.
AGTGCAGTGCTTTGGTGGGAAAATATACAAATACTGCGATGTATGCTTTATCTAGCTTGTTTCCTCTTATTTTGTGGTGAATCTGGAATATTCCACAATAATCCACGCCAGAGATCGGAAAATGTTTGTTTTGCGTCACGCGGTGTTAAAGGTGGCGGAGTTTATACGTCATTTCGCTTTCTTGAGTTTGCTTGATAATTACTCGCCGTGCATGCTCCAGTTCTTCCAATTCCAGTTGAGTTTTTTTTCTAATTTGTCTTCTGCAGAAGCGTAGTACATACGCAACAACGCTTTGGTGCAACAATTGTTTAGATATAATTCCAGCTATCATCTCTGCTAGTATTAGAGACATCATTGGCATGCTGAATACTTTAGTTTTTATCTCCGAATTATCAATTTTGTGATGTGCTGCCCTAATTGAAGCTGGCCAGCAAGATCGTGGTCAATGCAGGCACAATGGTTCATATGCTTATGTAAACATTTATACATTTATACATAAATATGTTTATACATAAGCATACCGCGCCTCTGCCTGCATTGCTAGCAGCGCAGCTACGCGGTCTTACCTTTAGTTAACAATTGTATTAGAATTAAGAATCATTCAATAAAGAGAACTTAAACCACAAAGTAATACATGGTGTCTTCATTTCCATCACCATGGTGTCTGCATATTACATGGCGACCGTGACAGGACCGAAGATTGCAGGATCGTCACATATATAGATGTGCAGTAATATGTAAAAAAAAAAAAAACTGCCAACATATATCCTACATTTATCAAAAAAAAAAACAAAACTGCAACCTTTGGATAACAATCAGTGCAAATGTAATAAAACAAACTTCAAAACAACTAAAGAAAAATTTATTACAAAAAGAAAATGAGTGTAAGCAACAGCGAAAAGAGAAAATATGAGCGCAAAATATTAACAAAAGAAAATACTACCACACAACAATTGAGGAAATGCCTGCTAATATTGCCGATTGGATTTAAAAATTTTGTTCGGCCGTAAAAAAAAAAAAAAAAAACAAAAGATGTTTTTTTTCGACTATGCAAATACTATCCAGTATTACAAGAAAACAACAAAAAACAAACAATTATGATAAAAAACCAAAAAAAAAAAATGGAAAACTTTCAAGTCGATAATACAAAACTGAACAACAAGAAGATGAAAACTGCAACAACAGCCATTGAAACAAATAGCAAATACTTCGAGGGACTTGATTTTACCATGAGCCCGAGTGTGGTAGGCAATCCGCCCACTACACCGACGTTGGAATAACAACAGAAGAAGAAGAAGAACAACAACAAAAGCAACCACAAGAGTCAGTTGTCGGTCAACAGTCAGATATATAAAACCTGAAAAAGAAGTCTGCCCAAACTACTGTGAGTATTAGAGTGTGGCCTGAAAACCACACGCAAAAATAGGCAGGGGTATATGTAACCAAAAAAAAAAAAAAAAAAACATTAAAAAAAAACAAAATATTAAATAAAAGAAAAAAAGTAAGATGCAAAACCCTCTATGTTTTAAGCAAAAATAAAAAAAAAAAAGGAAAAAGAAAGCATATTAAAAAGAAAATTGAAAAAATCAGAAAAATCAAAATTAATAATTATATAATTAGAAACCAAAAAAAAAAAAAAAATTTTTAATCAACAAATAACAACAAACAAGTTATGTACTTACGATAGGAAAAAGACAATACATATAAACAATACATATACATATAAATAAATACAAAATAAATATTTTAAATTCCAAAAACTTTTTTTTTTCAAATTTGAATGTTTGACAATAACATTAACAAGTTTGATGACATATTTAATGAACCCGATATGGGGTTAATTGACACCAAGACAGTGGACTCCACTGCTAATGTCATCAACAAAATAGAGTCATCAAATGTAGATTTAAGACCAACAAATGCACTTTTACTAATAATTGTGATAATAATGAGCGCATATGTATTATCTAAAGCATACAAACTACACAATAAATGTGTAACAAAAAGAGCCTTAAGCCATGCTAATGATCTTGATAAGATCTAAAAACCATATGCACCAATTATTGTAACAGTGCATTTCAAAAAATTTTATTATAAAAAAAAATTTGTCTAATTCTTTAAATAAAAATTAAAACTGAAAAGGTATACATATATCAATTGACTAAAATGACTACATTAGAAAATTATTTTTAGGAAGATAGTAAATAGGAATACTAACATTGTAGCAGATTTAGTTGAGGTCAGTTGCAATTTCGAATTTAGTTTGTTCGCGTATATTCGAGAGCGTCGAAAATGAGTAACTTAACAAGAGTTTTCTTTGATATGAACGCCGATGGCGAGCCCCTCGGTAGGATCACCATGGAGCTGCGCTCTGATGTTGTTCCCAAAACTGCCGAAAATTTCCGTGCCTTGTGCACCGGCGAGAAGGGCTTTGGCTACAAGGGCTCCATTTTCCATCGCGTCATCCCAAACTTTATGTGCCAAGGCGGTGACTTCACCAACCACAATGGCACTGGCGGCAAGTCCATCTACGGAAACAAGTTCCAAGATGAGAACTTCCAGCTAAAGCATACCGGACCCGGTATTCTGTCGATAGCTTAGGAGACTGGCTGAGACTTCTCCCATTCCCCCCCATCTCCTTATCCTCCTGCCCAACACAACCTTCTCCTGCTATGCAGTCAACTATAATACTATTACAACTAATATCATCATCCTTCAAAAAACAAGCAAATGTACTACATTTTGAAATTTTTTTTTGCATTCGAGAAAGAAAAACAAGCATTATATTATATTAAAATAAATATTATATTTAATTATGAGAAGTAAAAACATTAAAACAAAAAAAAAACACGAAAGAAAGAAAACTTAATTTCTACACACATCTGCTAACAAACACACAATGGCCCCTTTCCACCACATACTCATTAAATATCAAATTGAACTCGAAGAAGAGTCACGAGACATAACATCCTTTTCCACATGTAATGGCTCATATCGCTTCATGCGATTACCATTCGGTTTAAAAATAGCGCCAAATTCGTTCCAGAGAATGATGACTATAGCATTCACTGGCCTTGAACCTTCGCAAGCATTCCTTTATATGGATGACTTAATAGTCATAGGTTGTTCCGAAAAACATATGCTCAATAATCTAACAGATGTTTTTGAGAAGTGTAGGCAACACAACCTAAAGTTACATCCTGAAAAATGTTCATTTTTTATGCATGAAGTCACCTTTTTGGGACATAAATGCACGGATAAAGGAATCTTGCCTGATGACACAAAATATGATGTCATTCAAAATTATCCAGTCCCTAATGATGCGGACAGCGCTAGAAGATTCATTGCATTTTGCAATTATTATCGAAGATTTATACAAAACTTCGCTGAATATTCTCGTCACATAACAAGATTATGTAAGAAAAATGTTAAATTCGAATGGACAAGCGAATGTCAAAATGCGTTCGAGCATTTAAAATCAGCATTAATGAACCCTACTCTGTTACAGTACCCAGATTTTAGCAAAGAATTTTGCATAATCACAGACGCAAGTAAATTCGCATGTGGAGCAGTCCTAACGCAAAATAAAAATGGACTACAGCTTCCAGTAGCATACGCGTCTAGATCTTTCACAAAAGGTGAGAGTAATAAAAGTACAACTAAACAAGAGTTAGCGGCAATTCACTGGTCAATCACACATTTCAGACCATACATTTATGGTAGACATTTCACTCTCAAAACAGATCACAGAGCATTAACTTTTTGTTTTCAATGACAAATCCAAGCTCCAAGCTAACAAGAATGCGACTTGAACCAATGAAATTCTCGACTTAGGTCAATTTTTTCAAAGGCCCGAAAAAGAAGCCTCAATATCAGTAAAGTCAAAGTGGCACCGAGCGAAAAGATCTTTGAAACTATTTCAATAGAATCTTTTAAAAATATGGGCAATAAAATTTTAGAATTTTTAAGAGTAGCGCTACTCAAGCCGGTGACCCTATTATCAAATAATGATAAAGAAAAAGAAGCAAAACTGTTTACGTTCCACGATGACCCTATACAAGGAGTTCATACTGGAATATATAGAACTATAGCCAAAATAAAAAGGCACTATTATTGGAAAAATATAACACGAGATATATCTCAATATATAAAAAAATGTAATAAGTGTCAAAAATCGAAAATAACGAAACATACAAAAACACCGTTAATTATAACTGAAACGCCACAACTGGCTTTCGACAGGGTAATAGTGGATACGATCGGTCCACTCCCAAAAACACAACGCAGTAACCTTAATCTGCGATTTAACAAAATACCTTGTTATTACACCAATTAAAGACAAAAGTGCAAAAACAGTAGCAAAAGCTATATTTGAAGATTTCATTCTGCAGTATGGTCTAATGAAGACGTTCATTACGGAAATGGGAACAGAATATAGAAACTCAATAATTGAAGATTTATGCAAAATCTTGCAAATTAAAAAAATAACTTCAACAGCACATCATCACCAGACTGTAGGCACGGTGGAGCGAAGCCACCGAACACTTAATGAATTTTTACGATCATACATTTCAGTTGACAAAAGCGACTGGGATGTATGGATTCGATACTTCGCTTATTGCTTTAATACAACACCCTCTATGGCACATGATTATTGTCCATATGAGTTGGTATTCGGTAAAACTCCAAATTTACCAAAACATTTTAATAGTGTTGATAAGATAAATCCACGATATAACAAAGAAGATTATGCTAAGGAATCTAAATTAAGATTAGAACAGGCTTATAAAAGAGCCAGAATTATGTTAGAACAGCATAAGGTAAAGAATAAGGAAATATATGATAGGAAAGTAAAAAATATAGAATTAGAAATAGGTGTAAAGTTTTACTACGTAATGATACGGGTCATAAGTTAGAACCTAAGTATTTAGGCCCATATATTATAGAAGAGATAAAGGATAGGGATAATATTTTAATTAAAGATTCAAAAAATAAGAAACAATTAGTGCATAAAGATAGGTTAAAAATTTTAATCAATTAATATATATAAAAAAAAATAATAATAAAACAAAACAAAAAAAATTCCCTACATTTAATGACACTATACAAAATATCTCTTTTTACCGCAAATATCATTAAACAAATAATCAAACATTCAAACAAAAAAAAAATTTTATAAACAGTAATACATAAATGAATTTCCATATAATACAAAATTAAATTAAATTAAATTAGAAAATAACTTCATATAATTACGTTATTTTTCTAAAGAGGCGGTATGTAGCATGTTCTGGAGTAATATATATTAATAATATAAAGCAAGTGTATTTGCCTCTTAAGTAACATAACCACCCATGAGTGCATGGTGCTGGACAATTGCTGTGTTGGCAAATATAACACGCGCGGCCGCTCTGGCCCCAGACGCAATATGATACATCCTCACTCTTTCGCTGCCGCGGCATATTCATATTCCCATACATATGCTTATGTAAACATTTATACATTTATACATAAATATGTTTATACATAAGCATAACGCGCCTCTGCGGTCTTACCTTTAGTTAACAATTGTATTAGAATTAAGAATCATTCAATAAAGAGAACTTAAACCACAAAGTAATACATGGTGTCTTCATTTCCATCACCATGGTGTCTGCATATTAAATGTGTATCTCATGTGTGACACTTTTTCATCATAAATGTGCTTAGGCATTTTCATCTTGTTTAGCTCTTGTAGATCCTCACGGTACGCTGACCCCTGCTTTTCTCAATTAGCTGGTAGGCTAATTTCTGGCGAAATATGTATATAATTTTGGCACGTACTACTACTGTTGCAAATAATCCTTCTGGGAAAATTACACGTCTGGTAACTTCTCGTGCATGCCTTTCCGGCCTCTCCGTAAAGTTTGTCTTCTTTAGGCATCCAAAGGAGACCTAATGTTTCGACGCTTAAATTTTCAACTACCGTCTTTTTTGATGTTGGTCAATACTTGTTCATTGTTTAAGCACCGATTGCGCAAATTAAATCCAGCCGGCTTTAATATTTTTACTAACTAATAATTTTTTAATGCAGCAACTCTGTGGGTAATTTGTCCGTGTTTTTGTTTGATAACTATTCCAAACTTTTGGTTGCCAAGTACGATGCTGATGTTGTGCCATTTGTTACCATCTTTAAGCGGTAATATTTTAGCCTTTCATTTTTATACCTTTGCAAAAAAGGTATATTAATTTTGGTCAGAAGTTTGCAACGCATAGAAGGAAGCATCTCCGACTATATAAAGTATATATATTCTTGATCAGCACGATGAGCTGAGTTGATATAGGCATGTCCGTCTGTCCGTCTGTCCGTCTGTCCGTCTGTCTGTCTGTCTGTCTGTCCGTCTGTCCGTCTGTCTGGATCAACGCAATCTCCTCCGAGACCCTTAAAGCTACAGAGCTGAAATTTTGCACCTAGGCTTCTTTTTGCTGCAGGCATTGTATATCTCGGAATCATTCCGATCGGATGACTATATCATATAGCTCCCATAGGAACGATCGGTTGTGAATAAGCTTTAACCTCAATAGCTTTGTTGTTTTCCAACGAAATATTACGCAAGCCGGCATTTGTGAGTTTTATATACTTCTTAACATATCCACCAAGTTTTATTAAAATCGGTTGACTATATCATATAGCTCCCATAGGAACGATCGGTCATGAATATGGATTTCGGGCAATAACTTTGTTGTTTTAAAAGCGATTATCACTAAATTTGGTAATTATAAGTTTTTTATACTTTTTAACATATCTGGAAAGTTTTTTTAGAATCGGAGCACTATATCATATAGTTCCCATAGGAACGATCGGCCAAAAAATTGGTTTTAGATGAAAATCTTGGTTATTTTAACAGCGATTCACTCGAAATTTGGTATATGTAAGTTTGGTATATATAAAAATGTGTCTGTTGAGTTTTAACAGAATCGGCCGACTATATGATATAGCTCCTATAGGAACAATAGGACCAAAAAAAAAAAATTCTTTTTTACTCGTAAGTTTTTTTTTTTAGGAGCCACGGGCATGATTAGTTTTATATACTTTCTTATAATTCTGGTAATTTATATGTAATTGAAAACAACAGTTTGCAAAGGTATCCGAACTTCGGCGTGGCCGAAGTTAGCCCATCCTTCTAGTTTAATTTATCCTGGTAACAAAATTGAGAAGTGGTGATCTGCTCCCAGTAGTAAATCAATTTTTTTCGGGTTTTTGATATTGTCGTCTGCCAAGAAAATGTTTTTCAGCAGGTTACATTTCTGTGTAATTCGTTTCTGTAGCTGATATTCCACAATATGAGGCAACATAAAGGCTTCAACGCCTGTGGTAAAACAGCTATATTTTGATTTTACCAGTATCCTTACCACCGATCTGCTGCCTTGTTTCCCCTATTCCTTTGATGCGTTTTTATGCCTTTTCTATCTTTAGAGATAATTGTTGCACTAGTCTTTCTGACACTAGATTGATTGGAGACCACTGTCTTAGAGTGCACAACATTCGAAATTTTGCTCGGTTTGTTGAAATTACGATCTGCCAAGTGAATGTTTTTCAGCAGGTTAAATTTCTGTGTAATTGGTTCCTGTAACTGATGTGCCACAGTATGAGGCAACGCAAAGGCTTCAACCGTTGTGGTAAAACAGCTATATTTTGATTTTACAAGTATCTTTACCATCGCTCTGCTGACCTATTTGGCCCATGCCTTCGATGCGTTTTGATGCCTTTTCTATCTTTAAAGAAAATTGTTGCACTAGTATTTCTGATAATAGATTGACTTGGGGACCACAGTCTTAGAGTGCACAAAATTCGAAATTTTACACAGTTTGTTGAAATTAGGCTCTGCCAAGTGAATTTTTTCAGAAGGTTAAATTTCTGTGTAATTGGTTTCTTTAGCTGATATGCCTCAATATGAGGCAACATAAAGGCTTCAACCCTTGTGGTAAAACAGCTATATTTTGATTTTACCAGTATCTTTACCACCGATCTGCTACCTTGTTTCCCCTATTCCTTCGATGCGTTTTGATGCCTTTTCTATCTTTAGAGATAATTGTTGCACTAGTCTTTCTGACACTAGATTGATTGGAGACCACTGTCTTAGAGTGCACAACATTCGAAATTTTGCTCGGTTTGTTGAAATTACGATCTGCCAAGTGAATGTTTTTCAGCAGGTTAAATTTCTGTTTAATTCGTTTCTGTAGCTGATATTCCACAATATGAGGCAACATAAAGGCTTCAACCCTTGTGGTAAAACTGCCATATTTTGATTTTACAAGTATCTTTACCATCGCTCTGCTGACCTATTTGGTCCATGCCTTCGATGCGTTTTGATGCCTTTTCTATCTTTAAAGAAAATTGTTGCACTAGTATTTCTGATATAGATTGACTTGGGGACCACAGTCTTAGAGTGCACAAAATTCGAAATTTTACACAGTTTGTTGAAATTAGGATCTGCCAAGTGAATTTTTTCAGAAGGTTAAATTTCTGTGTAATTGGTTTCTTTAGCTGATATGCCTCAATATGAGGCAACATAAAGGCTTCAACCTTTTTGGTACAACCGCTTTATTTTAATTTTACAAGTATCTTTACCATCGTGATGCTGACTTATTACCCAGATCTAATACCAGTCTAGAAATTTCATAGTGCAGCTGTTCAATCTGATGCCATAAATTTTCGACAATTGTCCTCTAATTCCATTTTTTACTCAGGCACCATATGTTTTAATATCCTAGAAAGTGTTGCCAGCATGGCTGTTTGGTTGCGGATAAATTATTTAAATTATTTAATATATTTACTTTTATCTTCGCCTTTTGTAATTTCGAATCCTTTATTACTTTATTTATGGTTTTCTGTATTTTTGTATGGTATTATTTTTTGAAGTAATCATGTTTAGATGGCTTATATACCTCCATAAGGAATTTGTTAAATTCTCACATATATATTCTCCATTTTGATTTTGTTTTATGCACTTTGATCTGATGGGAGTATATTTTTTACAAATTATGAAGGTACGCTCCGACTCAAACCTGATTAGTGATTAAAGTACTGTAAAAAAAATTTCAGTGAATGAACAATTTCTTTTATTTATTTATTTATATTACAATATTAACAGTGATAAAAAAGTTGTAGTAGATAATAGATAGATAAAAGTGTAGTAGATCTTTGAGAGTTTTTAAAAATGATTGATCGCCTTGTTGACCAGATTCAACAAATGGCTAGGAACTCCATTTTCTTTGTGAAAATCCAATTTTGTCACTTTCCTGCGTTTTCTCTTGTCATTCTACACCAACATACTCCCGGCCGTTAAACAATTGTTCAACATTAATCAAATTTTGATTTCCATTAGTGGGTGAACTCATCTGTTAAAGATTAATGGTACTCATGGGTTCCTGACTTCTGTTGGTGCGACATACGATGCTTTGTTGTGATGTTGAACGAGCTCATTCTCATGTGGAAAATTTATTTTGAGTCTTGGCCACAATTGACTGCAAAGATTGTCAAGTTATTACTTGTTTTTACTTTTTGTATTGCATTCGACATTTCCTGTGCGTATACTCCAAAAACACTTCTGGCAATAATACCAACTAAGATTTCGTCCAATGTGAAAGAGATCATTTTCCATCCGTAGTTAGTGGGAGCACATTTCTCCAATCCTTCTTGTGCAATGAAAAAATATTTTCATATCCTCCCAGCAACGTTTCATGTCGTAGTATGGTATGATTGTCCAATCAGCTATCACAAACCATTATGTTCCAAATTTTTCATAATAAATCCCAGGTTTTGCTTGGAATTGACTCACATTTTCTGAGTGAGCCATAAAGCTGAAGGCAGTAATGTCAAAAGGCGCCTCTTTGGACTCTGAATGTTTCTTGGATCAACCGTAGCATCTCCTTAAGAACAGTCATCATCCATATCATTGTCAAGATGGTCCTTTTCACCTGGTTCGGGCGTCTTTAGCAATGGTGCTAACTTATGAACAGCTCGTTTCAATTGCCCATATGATGTTTTGATATCCACAACACGAACGTAGCCATCGCGACCAAGGTTATCGTCCTTAAGAATAACCATCATGCCTTCTTTTATATTTGGCTGAGTTTTGCAGCTCTTGCAAATATTGCAGCGACCGTTGCATTCAGAATGTGTGCTTTAGTTGCACCAACTTCTTAAGTTATTTGTTCGTTCCAATAAAATTTTCTAAAAATATACAATAAAATATACAAATACTGCGATGTATGCTTTATCTAGCTTGTTTCCTCTTATTTTGTGGTGAATCTGGAATAGTCCACAATAATCCACGCCAGAGATCGGAAAATGTTTGTTTTGCGTCACGCGGTGTTAAAGATGGCGGAGTTTATACGTCATTTCGCTTTCTTGAGTTTGCTTGATAATTAATCGCCGTGCATGCTCCAGTTCTTCCAATTCCAGTTGAGTTTTTTTTCTAATTTGTCTTCTGCAGAAGCGTAGTCCATACGCAACAACGCTTTGGTGCAACAATTGTTTGCATACGTTTAGATATAAGTCCAGCCATCATCTCTGCTAGTATTAGGGACATCATTGGCATGCTGAATACTTTAGTTTTTATCTCCGAATTATCAATTTTGTTATGTGCTGCCCTTATTGAAGCTGGCCAGCAAGATCGTGGTCAATGCAGGCACAATGGTTCATATAACCAATGCAGATTTCCCTTTTGAAAGCACATCTGCAGCATTCCATATGCCCTTTCGGATGCATTCACAAAGGTGTGTATCTCATGTTTGACACTTTTTCATCATAAATGTGCTTAGGCATTTTCATCTTGTTTAGCTCTTGTAGATCCTCACGGTAAGCTGACCCCTGCTTTTCCCAATTAGCTGGTAGGCTAATTTCTGGCGAAATATGTATATAATTTTGGCACGTACTACTACTGTTGCAAATAATCCTCCTGGGAAAATTACACGTCTGGTAACTTCTCGTGCACGCCTTTCCGGCCTCTCCGTAAAGTTTGTCTTCTTTAGGCATCCAAAGGAGACCTAATGTTTTGTCGCTCAAATTTTTAACTACTTCACCCAAGTTGTTGCTGCTGTTGTAGCAAGTTGTTGCTGTACTTGTTCATTGTTTAAGCACCGATTGCGCAAATTAAATCCAGCCGGCTTTAATATTTTTACTAACTCATAATTTTTCAATGCAGCAACTCCTGTGGGTAATTTGTCCTTGTTTTTGTTAGATAACTATTCCAACCTTTTGGTTGCCAAGTACGATGCTGATGTTGTGCCATTTGTTACCATCTTTAAGCGGTAATATTTTAGCCTTTCATTTTTTAATTTATCCTGGTAACAAAATTGAGAAGTGGTGATCTGCTCCCAGTAGTAAATCAATTTTTTTTCGCGTTTTTGATATTGTCGTCTGCCAAGAAAATGTTTTTCAGCAGGTTACATTTCTGTGTAATTCGTTTCTGTAGCTGATATTCCACAATATGAGGCAACATAAAGGCTTTAACCCTTGTGGTAAAACAGCTATATTTTGATTTTACCAGTATCTTTACCACCGATCTGCTACCTTGTTTCCCCTATTCCTTCGATGCGTTTTGATGCCTTTTCTATCTTTAAAGATAATTGTTGCACTAGTCTTTCTGACACTAGATTGATTGGAGACCACTGTCTTAGAGTGCACAACATTCGAAATTTTGCTCGGTTTGTTGAAATTACGATCTGTCAAGTGAATGTTTTTCAGCAGGTTGAAATTCTGTGTAATTGGTTCCTGTAATTGATGTGCCACAGTATGAGGCAACACAAAGGCTTCAACCCTTGCGGTAAGACTGCTATATTTTGATTTTACCAGTATCTTTACCACCGATCTGCTGCCTGGTTTCCCCTATTCCTTCGATGCGTTTTGATGCCTTTTCTATCTTTAGAGATAATTGTTGCACTAGTCTTTCTGACACTAGATTGATTGGAGACCACTGTCTTAGAGTGCACAACATTCGAAATTTTCTGTTTTTCAGCAGGTTTATTTTCTGTGTAATTGGTTCCTGTAACTGATGTGCCACACTATGAGGCAACGCAAATTCTTCAACCTTTTTGGTACAACCGCTTTATTTTGAATTTACAAGTATCTTTACCATCGCTCTGCTGACCTATTTGGCCCATGCCTTCGATGCGTTTTGATGCCTTTTCTATCTTTAAAGAAAATTGTTGCACTAGTATTTCTGATAATAGATTGACTTGGGGACCACAGTCTTAGAGTGCACAAAATTCGAAATTTTACACAGTTTGTTTAAATTAGGCTCTGCCAAGTGAATTTTTTTCAGAAGGTTAAATTTCTATGTAATTGGTTTCTTTAGCTAATATGCCTCAATATGAGGCAACATAAAGGCTTCAACCTTTTTGGTACAACCGCTTTATTTTGATTTTACAAGTATCTTTACCATCGTGATGCTGACTTATTACCCGGATCTAATACCAGTCTAGAAATTTCATAGTGCAGCTGTTCAATCTGATGCCATAAATTTTCGACAATTGTCCTCTAATTCCATTTTTTACTCAGGCACCATATGTTTGAATATCCTAGAAAGTGTTGCCAGCATGGCTGTTTGTTTGCGGATAAATTATTTAATTTATTTACTTTTATCTTCGCCTTTTGTAATTTCGAATCCTTTATTACTTTATTTATGGTTTTCTGTATTTTTGTATGGTATTCTTTTTTGAAGTAATCATGTTTAGATGGCTTATATTCCAATTTATTGAGTACCTCCATAAGGACTTTGTTAAATTCTCACATATATATTCTCCATTTTGATTTTGTTTTATGCACTTATGTAAACATTTATACATTTATACATAAATATGTTTATACATAAGCATACCGCGCCTCTGCCTGCATTGCTAGCAGCGCAGCTACGCGGTCTTACCTTTAGTTAACAATTGTATTAGAATTAAGAATCATTCAATAAAGAGAACTTAAACCACAAAGTAATACATGGTGTCTTCATTTCCATCACCATGGTGTCTGCATATTACATGGCGACCGTGACAGGACCGAAGATTGCAGGATCGTCACATATATAGATGTGCAGTAATATGTAAAAAAAAAAAAAAACTGCCAACATATATCCTACATTTATCAAAAAAAAAAAAAAAAACTGCAACCTTTGGATAACAATCAGTGCAAATGTAATAAAACAAACTTCAAAACAACTAAAGAAAAATTTATTACAAAAAGAAAATGAGTGTAAGCAACAGCGAAAAGAGAAAATATGAGCGCAAAATATTAACAAAAGAAAATACTACCACACAACAATTGAGGAAATGCCTGCTAATATTGCCGATTGGATTTAAAAATTTTGTTCGGCCGTAAAAAAAAAAAAAAAAAAAAAAGATGTTTTTTTTCGACTATGCAAATACTATCCAGTATTACAAGAAAACAACAAAAAACAAACAATTATGATAAAAAACCAAAAAAAAAAATGGAAAACTTTCAAGTCGATAATACAAAACTGAACAACAAGAAGATGAAAACTGCAACAACAGCCATTGAAACAAATAGCAAATACTTCGAGGGACTTGATTTTACCATGAGCCCGAGTGTGGTAGGCAATCCGCCCACTACACCGACGTTGGAATTACAACAGAAGAAGAAGAAGAACAACAACAAAAGCAACCACAAGAGTCAGTTGTCGGTCAACAGTCAGATATATAAAACCTGAAAAAGAAGTCTGCCCAAACTACTGTGAGGGACCCCAAGAAAGAAGCCTGTGCAGCCAGCACCGGCAACGTGAACGAGCCTCAACAGTGGACCGGCAGCGCTACAAAGAGCGCCCACCAATATAAATTAGATAACTATGCGCTGCGTTGCACATTTTTTTAATTGCACTGCGATGCATATTTTTTAAAATTAATAATTATATAATTAGAAACCAAAAAAAAAAAAAAAATTTTTAATCAACAAATAACAACAAACAAGTTATGTACTTACGATAGGAAAAAGACAATACACATATAAAACCTATTCAAAATAAGTATTTGAAAATAAATATTTTAAATTCAAAAAAATTTCTTTTTTCAAATTTGAATGTTTGACAATAAAATTAACAAGTTTGATGACATATTTAATGAACCCGATATGGGGTTAATTGACACCAAGACAGTGGACTCCACTGCTAATGTAATCAACAAAATAGAGTCATCAAATGTAGATTTAAGACCAACAAATGCACTTTTACTAATAATTGTGATAATAATGAGCGCATATGTATTATCTAAAGCATACAAACTACACAATAAATGTGTAACAAAAAGAGCCTTAAGCCATGCTAATGATCTTGATAAGATCTAAAAACCATATGCACCAATTATTGTAACAGTGCATTTCAAAAAATTTTATTATAAAAAAAAATTTGTCTAATTCTTTAAATAAAAATTAAAACTGAAAAGGTATACATATATCAATTGACTAAAATGACTACATTAGAAAATTATTTTTAGGAAGATAGTAAATAGGAATACTAACATTGTAGCAGATTTAGTTGAGGTCAGTTGCAATTTCGAATTTAGTTTGTTCGCGTATATTCGAGAGCGTCGAAAATGAGTAACTTAACAAGAGTTTTCTTTGATATGAACGCCGATGGCGAGCCCCTCGGTAGGATCACCATGGAGCTGCGCTCTGATGTTGTTCCCAAAACTGCCGAAAATTTCCGTGCCTTGTGCACCGGCGAGAAGGGCTTTGGCTACAAGGGCTCCATTTTCCATCGCGTCATCCCAAACTTTATGTGCCAAGGCGGTGACTTCACCAACCACAATGGCACTGGCGGCAAGTCCATCTACGGAAACAAGTTCCAAGATGAGAACTTCCAGCTAAAGCATACCGGACCCGGTATTCTGTCGATAGCTTAGGAGACTGGCTGAGACTTCTCCCATTCCCCCCCATCTCCTTATCCTCCTGCCCAACACAACCTTCTCCTGCTATGCAGTCAACTATAATACTATTACAACTAATATCATCATCCTTCAAAAAACAAGCAAATGTACTACATTTTGAAATTTTTTTTTGCATTCGAGAAAGAAAAACAAGCATTATATTATATTAAAATAAATATTATATTTAATTATGAGAAGTAAAAACATTAAAACAAAAAAAAAACACGAAAGAAAGAAAACTTAATTTCTACACACATCTGCTAACAAACACACAATGGCCCCTTTCCACCACATACTCATTAAATATCAAATTGAACTCGAAGAAGAGTCACGAGACATAACATCCTTTTCCACATGTAATGGCTCATATCGCTTCATGCGATTACCATTCGGTTTAAAAATAGCGCCAAATTCGTTCCAGAGAATGATGACTATAGCATTCACTGGCCTTGAACCTTCGCAAGCATTCCTTTATATGGATGACTTAATAGTCATAGGTTGTTCCGAAAAACATATGCTCAATAATCTAACAGATGTTTTTGAGAAGTGTAGGCAACACAACCTAAAGTTACATCCTGAAAAATGTTCATTTTTTATGCATGAAGTCACCTTTTTGGGACATAAATGCACGGATAAAGGAATCTTGCCTGATGACACAAAATATGATGTCATTCAAAATTATCCAGTCCCTAATGATGCGGACAGCGCTAGAAGATTCATTGCATTTTGCAATTATTATCGAAGATTTATACAAAACTTCGCTGAATATTCTCGTCACATAACAAGATTATGTAAGAAAAATGTTAAATTCGAATGGACAAGCGAATGTCAAAATGCGTTCGAGCATTTAAAATCAGCATTAATGAACCCTACTCTGTTACAGTACCCAGATTTTAGCAAAGAATTTTGCATAATCACAGACGCAAGTAAATTCGCATGTGGAGCAGTCCTAACGCAAAATAAAAATGGACTACAGCTTCCAGTAGCATACGCGTCTAGATCTTTCACAAAAGGTGAGAGTAATAAAAGTACAACTAAACAAGAGTTAGCGGCAATTCACTGGTCAATCACACATTTCAGACCATACATTTATGGTAGACATTTCACTCTCAAAACAGATCACAGAGCATTAACTTTTTGTTTTCAATGACAAATCCAAGCTCCAAGCTAACAAGAATGCGACTTGAACCAATGAAATTCTCGACTTAGGTCAATTTTTTCAAAGGCCCGAAAAAGAAGCCTCAATATCAGTAAAGTCAAAGTGGCACCGAGCGAAAAGATCTTTGAAACTATTTCAATAGAATCTTTTAAAAATATGGGCAATAAAATTTTAGAATTTTTAAGAGTAGCGCTACTCAAGCCGGTGACCCTATTATCAAATAATGATAAAGAAAAAGAAACAATACTGTTTACGTTCCACGATGACCCTATACAAGGAGGTCATACTGGAATATATAGAACTATAGCCAAAATAAAAAGGCACTATTATTGGAAAAATATAACACGAGATATATCTCAATATATAAAAAAATGTAATAAGTGTCAAAAATCGAAAATAACGAAACATACAAAAACACCGTTAATTATAACTGAAACGCCACAACTGGCTTTCGACAGGGTAATAGTGGATACGATCGGTCCACTCCCAAAAACACAACGCAGTAACCTTAATCTGCGATTTAACAAAATACCTTGTTATTACACCAATTAAAGACAAAAGTGCAAAAACAGTAGCAAAAGCTATATTTGAAGATTTCATTCTGCAGTATGGTCTAATGAAGACGTTCATTACGGAAATGGGAACAGAATATAGAAACTCAATAATTGAAGATTTATGCAAAATCTTGCAAATTAAAAAAATAACTTCAACAGCACATCATCACCAGACTGTAGGCACGGTGGAGCGAAGCCACCGAACACTTAATGAATTTTTACGATCATACATTTCAGTTGACAAAAGCGACTGGGATGTATGGATTCGATACTTCGCTTATTGCTTTAATACAACACCCTCTATGGCACATGATTATTGTCCATATGAGTTGGTATTCGATAAAACTCCAAATTTACCAAAACATTTTAATAGTGTTGATAAGATAAATCCACGATATAACAAAGAAGATTATGCTAAGGAATCTAAATTAAGATTAGAACAGGCTTATAAAAGAGCCAGAATTATGTTAGAACAGCATAAGGTAAAGAATAAGGAAATATATGATAGGAAAGTAAAAAATATAGAATTAGAAATAGGTGTAAAGTTTTACTACGTAATGATACGGGTCATAAGTTAGAACCTAAGTATTTAGGCCCATATATTATAGAAGAGATAAAGGATAGGGATAATATTTTAATTAAAGATTCAAAAAATAAGAAACAATTAGTGCATAAAGATAGGTTAAAAATTTTAATCAATATATATATATAAAAAAAAATAATAATAAAACAAAACAAAAAAAATTCCCTACATTTAATGACACTATACAAAATATCTCTTTTTACCGCAAATATCATTAAACAAATAATCAAACATTCAAACAAAAAAAAAATTTTATAAACAGTAATACATAAATGAATTTCCATATAATACAAAATTAAATTAAATTAGAAAATAACTTCATATAATTACGTTATTTTTCTAAAGAGGCGGTATGTAGCATGTTCTGGAGTAATATATATTAATAATATAAAGCAAGTGTATTTGCCTCTTAAGTAACATAACCACCCATGAGTGCATGGTGCTGGACAATTGCTGTGTTGGCAAATATAACACGCGCGGCCGCTCTGGCCCCAGACGCAATATGATACATCCTCACTCTTTCGCTGCGGCGGCATATTCATATTCCCATACATATGCTTATGTAAACATTTATACATTTATACATAAATATGTTTATACATAAGCATAACGCGCCTCTGCGGTCTTACCTTTAGTTAACAATTGTATTAGAATTAAGAATCATTCAATAAAGAGAACTTAAACCACAAAGTAATACATGGTGTCTTCATTTCCATCACCATGGTGTCTGCATATTAAATGTGTATCTCATGTGTGACACTTTTTCATCATAAATGTGCTTAGGCATTTTCATCTTGTTTAGCTCTTGTAGATCCTCACGGTACGCTGACCCCTGCTTTTCTCAATTAGCTGGTAGGCTAATTTCTGGCGAAATATGTATATAATTTTGGCACGTACTACTACTGTTGCAAATAATCCTTCTGGGAAAATTACACGTCTGGTAACTTCTCGTGCATGCCTTTCCGGCCTCTCCGTAAAGTTTGTCTTCTTTAGGCATCCAAAGGAGACCTAATGTTTCGACGCTTAAATTTTCAACTACCGTCTTTTTTGATGTTGGTCAATACTTGTTCATTGTTTAAGCACCGATTGCGCAAATTAAATCCAGCCGGCTTTAATATTTTTACTAACTAATAATTTTTTAATGCAGCAACTCCTGTGGGTAATTTGTCCTTGTTTTTGTTAGATAACTATTCCAAACTTTTGGTTGCCAAGTACGATGCTGATGTTGTGCCATTTGTTACCATCTTTAAGCGGTAATATTTTAGCCTTTCATTTTTTAATTTATCCTGGTAACAAAATTGAGAAGTGGTGATCTGCTCACAGTAGTAAATCAATTTTTTTCGGGTTTTTGATATTGTCGTCTGCCAAGAAAATGTTTTTCAGCAGGTTACATTTCTGTGTAATTCGTTTCTGTAGCTGATATTCCACAATATGAGGCAACATAAAGGCTTCAACGCCTGTGGTAAAACAGCTATATTTTGATTTTACCAGTATCCTTACCACCGATCTGCTGCCTTGTTTCCCCTATTCCTTTGATGCGTTTTGATGCCTTTTCTATCTTTAGAGATAATTGTTGCACTAGTCTTTCTGACACTAGATTGATTGGAGACCACTGTCTTAGAGTGCACAACATTCGAAATTTTGCTCGGTTTGTTGAAATTACGATCTGCCAAGTGAATGTTTTTCAGCAGGTTAAATTTCTGTGTAATAGGTTCCTGTAACTGATGTGCCACAGTATGAGGCAACGCAAAGGCTTCAACCGTTGTGGTAAAACAGCTATATTTTGATTTTACAAGTATCTTTACCATCGCTCTGCTGACCTATTTGGCCCATGCCGTCGATGCGTTTTGATGCCTTTTCTATCTTTAAAGAAAAGTGTTGCACTAGTATTTCTGATAATAGATTGACTTGGGGACTACATTCTTAGAGTGCACAAAATTCGAAATTTTACACAGTTTGTTGAAATTAGGCTCTGCCAAGTGAATTTTTTCAGAAAGTTAAATTTCTGTGTAATTGGTTTCTTTAGCTGATATGCCTCAATATGAGGCAACATAAAGGCTTCAACCCTTGTGGTAAAACAGCTATATTTTGATTTTACCAGTATCTTTACCACCGATCTGCTACCTTGTTTCCCCTATTCCTTCGATGCGTTTTGATGCCTTTTCTATCTTTAGAGATAATTGTTGCACTAGTCTTTCTGACACTAGATTGATTAGAGACCACTGTCTTAGAGTGCACAACATTCGATATTTTGCTCGGTTTGTTGAAATTACGATCTGCCAAGTGAATGTTTTTCAGCAGGTTAAATTATGTTTAATTCGTTTCTGTAGCTGATATTCCACAATATGAGGCAACATAAAGGCTTCAACCCTTGTGGTAAAACTGCCATATTTTGATTTTACAAGTATCTTTACCATCGCTCTGCTGACCTATTTGGTCCATGCCTTCGATGCGTTTTGATGCCTTTTCTATCTTTAAAGAAAATTGTTGCACTAGTATTTCTGATAATAGATTGACTTGGGGACCACAGTCTTAGAGTGCACAAAATTCGAAATTTTACACAGTTTGTTTAAATTAGGCTCTGCCAAGTGAATTTTTTTCAGAAGGTTAAATTTCTATGTAATTGGTTTCTTTAGCTAATATGAGGCAACATAAAGGCTTCAACCTTTTTGGTACAACCGCTTTATTTTGATTTTACAAGTATCTTTACCATCGTGATGCTGACTTATTACCCGGATCTAATACCAGTCTAGAAATTTCATAGTGCAGCTGTTCAATCTGATGCCATAAATTTTCGACAATTGTCCTCTAATTCCTTTTTTTACTCAGGCACCGGATAAATTATTTAATTTATTTACTTTTATCTTCGCCTTTTGTAATTTCGAATCCTTTATTACTTTATTTATGGTTTTCTGTATTTTTGTATGGTATTATTTTTTGAAGTAATCATGTTTAGATGGCTTATATACCTCCATAAGGAATTTGTTAAATTCTCACATATATATTCTCCATTTTGATTTTGTTTTATGCACTTTGATCTGATGGGAGTATATTTTTTACAAATTATGAAGGTACGCTCCGACTCGAACCTGATTAGTGATTAAAGTACTGTAAAAAAAATTTCAGTGAATGAACAATTTCTTTTATTTATTTATTTATATTACAATATTAACAGTGATAAAAAAGTTGTAGTAGATAATAGATAGATAAAAGTGTAGTAGATCTTTGAGAGTTTTTAAAAATGATTGATCGCCTTGTTGACCAGATTCAACAAATGGCTAGGAACTCCATTTTCTTTGTGAAAACCCAATTTTGTCACTTTCCTGCGTTTTCTCTTGTCATTCTACACCAACATACTCCCGGCCGTTAAACAATTGTTCAACATTAATCAAATTTTGATTTCCATTAGTGGGTGAACTCATCTGTTAAAGATTAATGGTACTCATGGGTTCCTGACTTCTGTTGGTGCGACATACGATGCTTTGTTGTGATGTTGAACGAGCTCATTCTCATGTGGAAAATTTATTTTGAGTCTTGGCCACAATTGACTGCAAAGATTGTCAAGTTATTACTTGTTTTTACTTTTTGTATTGCATTCGACATTTCCTGTGCGTATACTCCAAAAACACTTCTGGCAATAATACCAACTAAGATTTCGTCCAATGTGCAAGAGATCATTTTCCATCCGTAGTTAGTGGGAGCACATTTCTCCAATCCTTCTTGTGCAATGAAAAAATATTTTCATATCCTCCCAGCAACGTTTCATGTCGTAGTATGGTATGATTGTCCAATCAGCTATCACAAACCATTATGTTCCAAATTTTTCATAATAAATCCCAGGTTTTGCTTGGAATTGACTCACATTTTCTGAGTGAGCCATAAAGCTGAAGGCAGTAATGTCAAAAGGCGCCTCTTTGGACTCTGAATGTTTCTTGGATCAACCGTAGCATCTCCTTAAGAACAGTCATCATCCATATCATTGTCAAGATGGTCCTTTTCACCTGGTTCGGGCGTCTTTAGCAATGGTGCTAACTTATGAACAGCTCGTTTCAATTGCCCATATGATGTTTTGATATCCACAACACGAACGTAGCCATCGCGACCAAGGTTATCGTCCTTAAGAATAACCATCATGCCTTCTTTTATATTTGGCTGAGTTTTGCAGCTCTTGCAAATATTGCAGCGACCGTTGCATTCAGAATGTGTGCTTTAGTTGCACCAACTTCTTAAGTTATTTGTTCGTTCCAATAAAATATTCTAAAAATATACAATAAAATATACAAATACTGCGATGTATGCTTCATCTAGCTTGTTTCCTCTTATTTTGTGGTGAATCTGGAATAGTCCACAATAATCCACGCCAGAGATCGGAAAATGTTTGTTTTGCGTCACGCGGTGTTAAAGATGGCGGAG
Source organism: Drosophila neocordata (assembly GCA_018903615.1). Lineage (NCBI taxonomy): Eukaryota > Metazoa > Arthropoda > Insecta > Diptera > Drosophilidae > Drosophila > Drosophila neocordata. The sequence goes on along the minus strand of JAEIGI010000057.1, from coordinate 259,409 downwards.
TTTATACGTCATTTCGCTTTCTTGAGTTTGCTTGATAATTAATCGCCGTGCATGCTCCAGTTCTTCCAATTCCAGTTGAGTTTTTTTTCTAATTTGTCTTCTGCAGAAGCGTAGTCCATACGCAACAACGCTTTGGTGCAACAATTGTTTGCATACGTTTAGATATAAGTCCAGCCATCATCTCTGCTAGTATTAGGGACATCATTGGCATGCTGAATACTTTAGTTTTTATCTCCGAATTATCAATTTTGTTATGTGCTGCCCTTATTGAAGCTGGCCAGCAAGATCGTGGTCAATGCAGGCACAATGGTTCATATAACCAATGCAGATTTTCCTTTTGAAAGCACATCTGCAGCATTCCATATGCCCTTTCGGATGCATTCACAAAGGTGTGTATCTCATGTTTGACACTTTTTCATCATAAATGTGCTGAGGCATTTTCATCTTGTTTAGCTCTTGTAGATCCTCACGGTAAGCTGACCCCTGCTTTTCCCAATAAGCTGGTAGGCTAATTTCTGGCGAAATGTGTATATAATTTTGGCACGTACTACTACTGTTGCAAATAATCCTTCTGGGAAAATTACACGTCTGGTAACTTCTCGTGCATGCCTTCCCGGCCTCTCCGTAAAGTTTGTCTTCTTTAGGCATCCAAAGGAGACCTAATGTTTTGACGCTCAAATTTTCAACTACTTCACCCAAGTTGTTGCTGCTGCATACACCGTCTTTTTTGATGTTGGACAATACTTGTTCATTGTTTAAGCACCGATTGCGCAAATTAAATTCAGCCGGCTTTAATATTTTTACTAACTCATAATTTTTCAATGCAGCAACTCCTGTGGGTAATTTGTCCTTGTTTTTGTTAGATAACTATTCCAACCTTTTGGTTGCCAAGTACGATGCTGATGTTGTGCCATTTGTTACCGTCTTTAAGCGGTAATATTTTAGCCTTTCATTTTTTAATTTATCCTGGTAAAAAATTGAGAAGTGGTGATCTGCTTCCAGTAGTAAATCAATTTTTTCGGGTTTTTGATATTGTCGTCTGCCAAGAAAATGTTTTTCAGCAGGTCACATTTCTGTGTAATTCGTTTCTGTAGCTGATATTCCACAATATGAGGCAACATAAAGGCTTTAACCCTTGTGGTAAAACAGCTATATTTTGATTTTACCAGTATCTTTACCACCGATCTGCTACCTTGTTTCCCCTATTCATTCGATGCGTTTTGATGCCTTTTCTATCTTCAAAGATAATTGTTGCACTAGTCTTTCTGACACTAGATTGATTAGAGACCACTGTCTTAGAGTGCACAACATTCGAAATTTTGCTCGGTTTGTTGAAATTACGATCTGTCAAGTGAATGTTTTTCAGCAGGTTGAATTTCTGTGTAATTGGTTCCTGTAATTGATGTGCTACAGTATGAGGCAACGCAAAGGCTTCAACCCTTGTGGTAAGACTGCTATATTTTGATTTTACCAGTATCTTTACCATCGATCTGCTGCCTGGTTTCCCCTATTCCTTCGATGCGTTTTGATGCCTTTTCTATCTTTAAAGAAAATTGTTGCACTAGTATTTCTGATAATAGATTGACTTGGGGACTACATTCTTAGAGTGCACAAAATTCGAAATTTTACACAGTTTGTTGAAATTAGGCTCTGCCAAGTGAATTTTTTTCTGAAGGTTAAATTTCTATGTAATTGGTTTCTTTAGCTGATATGCCTCAATATGAGGCAACATAAAGGCTTCAACCCTTGTGGTAAAACAGCTATATTTTGATTTTACCAGTATCTTTACCACCGATCTGCTGCCTTGTTTCCCCTATTCCTTCGATGCGTTTTGATGCCTTTTCTATCTTTAAAGAAAATTGTTGCACTAGTATTTCTGATAATAGATTGACTTGGGGACTACATTCTTAGAGTGCACAAAATTCGAAATTTTACACAGTTTGTTGAAATTAGGATCTGCCAAGTGAATTTTTTCAGAAGGTTAAATTTCTGTGTAATTGGTTTCTTTAGCTGATATGCCTCAATATGAGGCAACATAAAGGCTTCAACCTTTTTAGTACAACCGCTTTATTTTAATTTTACAAGTATCTTTACCATCGTGATGCTGACTTATTACCCAGATCTAATACCAGTCTAGAAATTTCATAGTGCAGCTGTTCAATCTGATGCCATAAATTTTCGACAATTGTCCTCTAATTCCATTTTTTACTCAGGCACCATATGTTTTAATATCCTAGAAAGTGTTGCCAGCATGGCTGTTTGTTTGCGGATAAATTATTTAAATTATTTAATATATTTACTTTTATCTTCGCCTTTTGTAATTTCGAATCCTTTATTACTTTATTTATGGTTTTCTGTATTTTTGTATGGTATTATTTTTTGAAGTAATCATGTTTAGATGGCTTATATACCTCCATAAGGAATTTGTTAAATTCTCACATATATATTCTCCATTTTGATTTTGTTTTATGCACTTTGATCTGATGGGAGTATATTTTTTACAAATTATGAAGGTACGCTCCGACTCGAACCTGATTAGTGATTAAAGTACTGTAAAAAAAATTTCAGTGAATGAACAATTTCTTTTATTTATTTATTTATATTACAATATTAACAGTGATAAAAAAGTTGTAGTAGATAATAGATAGATAAAAGTGTAGTAGATCTTTGAGAGTTTTTAAAAATGATTGATCGCCTTGTTGACCAGATTCAACAAATGGCTAGGAACTCCATTTTCTTTGTGAAAACCCAATTTTGTCACTTTCCTGCGTTTTCTCTTGTCATTCTACACCAACATACTCCCGGCCGTTAAACAATTGTTCAACATTAATCAAATTTTGATTTCCATTAGTGGGTGAACTCATCTGTTAAAGATTAATGGTACTCATGGGTTCCTGACTTCTGTTGGTGCGACATACGATGCTTTGTTGTGATGTTGAACGAGCTCATTCTCATGTGGAAAATTTATTTTGAGTCTGGGCCACAATTGACTGCAAAGATTGTCAAGTTATTACTTGTTTTTACTTTTTGTATTGCATTCGACATTTCCTGTGCGTATACTCCAAAAACACTTCTGGCAATAATACCAACTAAGATTTCGTCCAATGTGCAAGAGATCATTTTCCATCCGTAGTTAGTGGGAGCACATTTCTCCAATCCTTCTTGTGCAATGAAAAAATATTTTCATATCCTCCCAGCAACGTTTCATGTCGTAGTATGGTATGATTGTCCAATCAGCTATCACAAACCATTATGTTCCAAATTTTTCATAATAAATCCCAGGTTTTGCTTGGAATTGACTCACATTTTCTGAGTGAGCCATAAAGCTGAAGGCAGTAATGTCAAAAGGCGCCTCTTTGGACTCTGAATGTTTCTTGGATCAACCGTAGCATCTCCTTAAGAAAAGTCATCATCCATATCATTGTCAAGATGGTCCTTTTCACCTGGTTCGGGCGTCTTTAGCAATGGTGCTAACTTATGAACAGCTCGTTTCAATTGCCCATATGATGTTTTGATATCCACAACACGAACGTAGCCATCGCGACCAAGGTTATCGTCCTTAAGAATAACCATCATGCCTTCTTTTATATTTGGCTGAGTTTTGCAGCTCTTGCAAATATTGCAGCGACCGTTGCATTCAGAATGTGTGCTTTAGTTGCACCAACTTCTTAAGTTATTTGTTCGTTCCAATAAAATATTCTAAAAATATACAATAAAATATACAAATACTGCGATGTATGCTTCATCTAGCTTGTTTCCTCTTATTTTGTGGTGAATCTGGAATAGTCCACAATAATCCACGCCAGAGATCGGAAAATGTTTGTTTTGCGTCACGCGGTGTTAAAGATGGCGGAGTTTATACGTCATTTCGCTTTCTTGAGTTTGCTTGATAATTAATCGCCGTGCATGCTCCAGTTCTTCCAATTCCAGTTGAGTTTTTTTTCTAATTTGTCTTCTGCAGAAGCGTAGTCCATACGCAACAACGCTTTGGTGCAACAATTGTTTGCATACGTTTAGATATAAGTCCAGCCATCATCTCTGCTAGTATTAGGGACATCATTGGCATGCTGAATACTTTAGTTTTTATCTCCGAATTATCAATTTTGTTATGTGCTGCCCTTATTGAAGCTGGCCAGCAAGATCGTGGTCAATGCAGGCACAATAGTTCATATAACCAATGCAGATATCCCTCTTGAAAGCACATCTGCAGCATTCCATATGCCCTTTCGGATGCATTCACAAAGGTGTGTATCTCATGTTTGACACTTTTTCATCATAAATGTGCTTAGGCATTTTCATCTTGTTTAGCTCTTGTAGATCCTCACGGTAAGCTGACCCCTGCTTTTCCCAATTAGCTGGTAGGCTAATTTCTGGCGAAATATGTATATAATTTTGGCACGTACTACTACTGTTGCAAATAATCCTCCTGGGAAAATTACACGTCTGGTAACTTCTCGTGCACGCCTTTCCGGCCTCTCCGTAAAGTTTGTCTTCTTTAGGCATCCAAAGGAGACCTAATGTTTTGTCGCTCAAATTTTTAACTACTTCACCCAAGTTGTTGCTGCTGTTGTAGCAAGTTGTTGCTGTACTTGTTCATTGTTTAAGCACCGATTGCGCAAATTAAATCCAGCCGGCTTTAATATTTTTACTAACTCATAATTTTTCAATGCAGCAACTCCTGTGGGTAATTTGTCCTTGTTTTTGTTAGATAACTATTCCAACCTTTTGGTTGCCAAGTACGATGCTGATGTTGTGCCATTTGTTACCATCTTTAAGCGGTAATATTTTAGCCTTTCATTTTTTAATTTATCCTGGTAACAAAATTGAGAAGTGGTGATCTGCTCCCAGTCCCTTGTGGTAAAACAGCTATATTTTGATTTTACCAGTATCTTTACCACCGATCTGCTACCTTGTTTCCCCTATTCCTTCGATGCGTTTTGATACCTTTTCTATCTTTAAAGATAATTGTTGCACTAGTCTTTCTGACACTAGATTGATTGGAGACCACTGTCTTAGAGTGCACAACATTCGAAATTTTGCTCGGTTTGTTGAAATTACGATCTGTCAAGTGAATGTTTTTCAGCAGGTTGAAATTCTGTGTAATTGGTTCCTGTAATTGATGTGCCACAGTATGAGGCAACGCAAAGGCTTCAACCCTTGCGGTAAGACTGCTATATTTTGATTTTACCAGTATCTTTACCACCGATCTGCTGCCTTGTTTCCCCTATTTCTTCGATGCGTTTTGATGCCTTTTCTATCTTTAAAGAAAATTGTTGCACTAGTATTTCTGATAATAGATTGACTTGGGGACTACATTCTTAGAGTGCAGAAAATTCGAAATTTTACACAGTTTGTTGAAATTAGGCTCTGCCAAGTGAATTTTTTTCAGAAAGTTAAATTTCTATGTAATTGGTTTCTTTAGCTTATATGCCTCAATATGAGGCAACATAAAGGCTTCAACCTTTTTGGTACAACCGCTTTATTTTGATTTTACAAGTATCTTTACCATCGTGATGCTGACTTATTACCTGGATCTAATACCAGTCTAGAAATTTCATAGTGCAGCTGTTCAATCTGATGCCATAAATTTTCGACAATTGTCCTCTAATTCCATTTTTTACTCAGGCACCATATGTTTTAATATCCTAGAAAGTGTTGCCAGCATGGCTGTTTGTTTTCGGATAAATTATTTAAATTATTTAATTTATTTACTTTTATCTTCGCCTTTTGTAATTTCGAATCCTTTATTACTTTATTTATGGTTTTCTGTATTTTTGTATGGTATTATTTTTTTGAAGTAATCATGTTTAGATGGCTTATATACCTCCATAAGGAATTTGTTAAATTCTCACATATATATTCTCCATTTTGATTTTGTTTTATGCACTTTGATCTGATGGGAGTATATTTTTTACAAATTATGAAGGTACGCTCCGACTCGAACCTGATTAGTGATTAAAGTACTGTAAAAAAATTTCAGTGAAAGAACAATTTCTTTTATTTATTTATTTATATTACAATATTAACAGTGATAAAAAAGTTGTAGTAGATAATAGATAGATAAAAGTGTAGTAGATCTTTGAGAGTTTTTAAAAATGATTGATCGCCTTGTTGACCAGATTCAACAAATGGCTGGGAACTCCATTTTCTTTGTGAAAACCCAATTCACTTTCCTGCGTTTTCTCTTGTCATTCTACACCAACATACTCCCGGCCGTTAAACAATTGTTCAACATTAATCAAATTTTGATTTCCATTAGTGGGTGAACTCATCTGTTAAAGATTAATGGTACTCATGGGTTCCTGACTTCTGTTGGTGCGACATACGATGCTTTGTTGTGATGTTGAACGATCTCATTCTCGTGTGGAAAATTTATTTTGAGTCTTGGCCACAATTGACTGCAAAGATTGTCAAGTTATTACTTGTTTTTACTTTTTGTATTGCATTCGACATTTCCTGTGCGTATACTAAAAAAACACTTCTGGCAATAATACCAACTAAGATTTCGTCCAATGTGCAAGAGATCATTTTCCATCCGTAGTTAGTGGGAGCACATTTCTCCAATCCTTCTTGTGCAATGAAAAAATATTTTCATATCCTCCCAGCAACGTTTCATGTCGTAGTATGGTATGATTGTCCAATCAGCTATCACAAACCATTATGTTCCAAATTTTTCATAATAAATCCCAGGTTTTGTTTGGAATTGACTCACATTTTCTGAGTGAGCCATAAAGCTGAAGGCAGTAATGTCAAAAGGCCCCTCTTTGGACTCTAAATGTTTCTTGGATCAACCGTAGCATCTCCTTAAGAACAGTCATCATCCATATCATTGTCAAGATGGTCCTTTTCACCTGGTTCGGGCGTCTTTAGCAATGGTGCTAACTTATGAACACAACGGAGTTTATACGTCTTTTCGCTTTCTTGAGTTTGCTTGATAATTACTCGCCGTGCATGCTCCAGTTCTTCCAATTCCAGTTGAGTTTTTTTTCTAATTTGTCTTCTGCAGAAGCGTAGTCCATACGCAACAACGCTTTGGTGCATTGTTTGCATACGTTTAGATATAAGTCCAGCCATCATCCCTGCTAGTATTAGGGACATCATTGGCATGCTGAATACTTTAGTTTTTATCTCCGAATTATCAATTTTGTGATGTGCTGCCCTTATTGAAGCTGGCCAGCAAGATCGTGGTCAATGCAGGCACAATAGTTCATATAACCAATGCAGATATCCCTCTTGAAAGCACATCTGCAGCATTCCATATGCCCTTTCGGATGCATTCACAAAGGTGTGTATCTCATGTTTGACACTTTTTCATCATAAATGTGCTGAGGCATTTTCATCTTGTTTAGCTCTTGTAGATCCTCACGGTAAGCTGACCCCTGCTTTTCCCAATTAGCTGGTAGGCTAATTTCTGGCGAAATGTGTATATAATATTGGCACGTACTACTACTGTTGCAAATAATCCTTCTGGGAAAATTACACGTCTTCTCGTGCATGCCTTTCCGGCCTCTCCAAAGGAGACCTAATGTTTTGACGCTCAAATTTTCAACTACTTCACCCAAGTTGTTGCTGCTGCATACACCGTCTTTTTTGATGTTGGACAATACTTGTTCATTGTTTAAGCACCGATTGCGCAAATTAAATCCAGCCGGCTTTAATATTTTTACTAACTCATAATTTTTCAATGCAGCAACTCCTGTGGGTAATTTGTCCTTGTTTTTGTTAGATAACTATTCCAACCTTTTGGTTGCCAAGTACGATGCTGATGTTGTGCCATTTGTTACCATCTTTAAGCGGTAATATTTTAGCCTTTCATTTTTTAATTTATCCTGGTAACAAAATTGAGAAGTGGTGATCTGCTCCCAGTAGTAAATCAATTTTTTTCGGGTTTTTGATATTGTCGTCTGCCAAGAAAATGTTTTTCAGCAGGTTACATTTCTGTGTAATTCGTTTCTGTAGCTGATATTCCACAATATGAGGCAACATAAAGGCTTTAACCCTTGTGGTAAAACAGCTATATTTTGATTTTACCAGTATCTTTACCACCGATCTGCTACCTTGTTTCCCCTATTCCTTCGATGCGTTTTGATGCCTTTTCTATCTTTAAAGATAATTGTTGCACTAGTCTTTCTGACACTAGATTGATTGGAGACCACTGTCTTAGAGTGCACAACATTCGAAATTTTGCTCGGTTTGTTGAAATTACGATCTGTCAAGTGAATGTTTTTCAGCAGGTTGAAATTCTGTGTAATTGGTTCCTGTAATTGATGTGCCACAGTATGAGGCAACGCAAAGGCTTCAACCCTTGCGGTAAGACTGCTATATTTTGATTTTACCAGTATCTTTACCACCGATCTGCTGCCTGGTTTCCCCTATTCCTTCGATGCGTTTTGATGCCTTTTCTATCTTTAGAGATAATTGTTGCACTAGTCTTTCTGACACTAGATTGATTGGAGACCACTGTCTTAGAGTGCACAACATTCGAAATTTTCTGTTTTTCAGCAGGTTTATTTTCTGTGTAATTGGTTCCTGTAACTGATGTGCCACAGTATGAGGCAACGCAAATTCTTCAACCTTTTTGGTACAAACGCTTTATTTTGAATTTACAAGTATCTTTACCATCGCTCTGCTGACCTATTTGGTCCATGCCTTCGATGCGTTTTGATGCCTTTTCTATCTTTAAAGAAAAGTGTTGCACTAGTATTTCTGATAATAGATTGACTTGGGGACCACAGTCTTAGAGTGCACAACATTCGAAATTTTACACAGTTTGTTGAAATTAGGATCTGCCAAGTGAATTTTTTTCAGAAGGTTAAATTTCTGTGTAATTGGTTTCTTTAGCTGATATTCCTCAATATGAGGCAACATAAAGGCTTCAACCCTTGTGGTAAAACAGCTATATTTTGATTTTACTAGTATCTTTACCACCGATCTGCTGCCTTGTTTCCCCTATTTCTTCGATGCGTTTTGATGCCTTTTCTATCTTTAAAGAAAATTGTTGCACTAGTATTTCTGATAATAGATTGACTTGGGGACTACATTCTTAGAGTGCAGAAAATTCGAAATTTTACACAGTTTGTTGAAATTAGGCTCTGCCAAGTGAATTTTTTTCAGAAAGTTAAATTTCTATGTAATTGGTTTCTTTAGCTTATATGCCTCAATATGAGGCAACATAAAGGCTTCAACCTTTTTGGTACAACCGCTTTATTTTGATTTTAGAAGTATCTTTACCATCGTGATGCTGACTTATTACCCGGATCTAATACCAGTCTAGAAATTTCATAGTGCAGCTGTTCAATCTGATGCCATAAATTTTCGACAATTGTCCTCTAATTCCATTTTTTACTCAGGCACCATATGTTTTAATATCCTAGAAAGTGTTGCCAGCATGGCTGTTTGTTTGCGGATAAATTATTTAAATTATTTAATTTATTTACTTTTATCTTCGCCTTTTGTAATTTCGAATCCTTTATTACTTTATTTATGGTTTTCTGTATTTTTGTATGGTATTATTTTTTGAAGTAATCATGTTTAGATGGCTTATATACCTCCATAAGGAATTTGTTAAATTCTCACATATATATTCTCCATTTTGATTTTGTTTTATGCACTTTGATCTGATGGGAGTATATTTTTTACAAATTATGAAGGTACGCTCCGACTCGAACCTGATTAGTGATTAAAGTACTGTAAAAAAATTTCAGTGAAAGAACAATTTCTTTTATTTATTTATTTATATTACAATATTAACAGTGATAAAAAAGTTGTAGTAGATAATAGATAGATAAAAGTGTAGTAGATCTTTGAGAGTTTTTAAAAATGATTGATCGCCTTGTTGACCAGATTCAACAAATGTCTGGGAACTCCATTTTCTTTGTGAAAACCCAATTTTGTCACTTTCCTGCGTTTTCTCTTGTCATTCTACACCAACATACTCCCGGCCGTTAAACAATTGTTCAACATTAATCAAATTTTGATTTCCATTAGTGGGTGAACTCATCTGTTAAAGATTAATGGTACTCATGGGTTCCTGACTTCTGTTGGTGCGACATACGATGCTTTGTTGTGATGTTGAACGATCTCATTCTCGTGTGGAAAATTTATTTTGAGTCTTGGCCACAATTGACTGCAAAGATTGTCAAGTTATTACTTGTTTTTACTTTTTGTATTGCATTCGACATTTCCTGTGCGTATACTCCAAAAACACTTCTGGCAATAATACCAACTAAGATTTCGTCCAATGTGCAAGAGATCATTTTCCATCCGTAGTTAGTGGGAGCACATTTCTCCAATCCTTCTTGTGCAATGAAAAAATATTTTCATATCCTCCCAGCAACGTTTCATGTCGTAGTATGGTATGATTGTCCAATCAGCTATCACAAACCATTATGTTCCAAATTTTTCATAATAAATCCCAGGTTTTGCTTGGAATTGACTCACATTTTCTGAGTGAGCCATAAAGCTGAAGGCAGTAATGTCAAAAGGCGCCTCTTTGGACTCTGAATGTTTCTTGGATCAACCGTAGCATCTCCTTAAGAACAGTCATCATCCATATCATTGTCAAGATGGTCCTTTTCACCTGGTTCGGGCGTCTTTAGCAATGGTGCTAACTTATGAACAGAACGGAGTTTATACGTCATTTCGCTTTCTTGAGTTTGCTTGATTATTACTCGCCGTGCATGCTCCAGTTCTTCCAATTCCAGTTGAGTTTTTTTTTCTAATTTGTCTTCTGCAGAAGCGTAGTCCATACGCAACAACGCTTTGGTGCATTGTTTGCATACGTTTAGATATAAGTCCAGCCATCATCTCTGCTAGTATTAGGGACATCATTGGCATGCTGAATACTTTAGTTTTTATCTCCGAATTATCAATTTTGTTATGTGCTGCCCTTATTGAAGCTGGCCAGCAAGATCGTGGTCAATGCAGGCACAATAGTTCATATAACCAATGCAGATATCCCTCTTGAAAGCACATCTGCAGCATTCCATATGCCCTTTCGGATGCATTCACAAAGGTGTGTATCTCATGTTTGACACTTTTTCATCATAAATGTGCTTAGGCATTTTCATCTTGTTTAGCTCTTGTAGATCCTCACGGTAAGCTGACCCCTGCTTTTCCCAATTAGCTGGTAGGCTAATTTCTGGCGAAATATGTATATAATTTTGGCACGTACTACTACTGTTGCAAATAATCCTCCTGGGAAAATTACACGTCTGGTAACTTCTCGTGCACGCCTTTCCGGCCTCTCCGTAAAGTTTGTCTTCTTTAGGCATCCAAAGGAGACCTAATGTTTTGTCGCTCAAATTTTTAACTACTTCACCCAAGTTGTTGCTGCTGTTGTAGCAAGTTGTTGCTGTACTTGTTCATTGTTTAAGCACCGATTGCGCAAATTAAATCCAGCCGGCTTTAATATTTTTACTAACTCATAATTTTTCAATGCAGCAACTCCTGTGGGTAATTTGTCCTTGTTTTTGTTAGATAACTATTCCAACCTTTTGGTTGCCAAGTACGATGCTGATGTTGTGCCATTTGTTACCATCTTTAAGCGGTAATATTTTAGCCTTTCATTTTTTAATTTATCCTGGTAACAAAATTGAGAAGTGGTGATCTGCTCCCAGTAGTAAATCAATTATTTTCGCGTTTTTGATATTGTCGTCTGCCAAGAAAATGTTTTTCAGCAGGTTACATTTCTGTGTAATTCGTTTCTGTAGCTGATATTCCACAATATGAGGCAACATAAAGGCTTTAACCCTTGTGGTAAAACAGCTATATTTTGATTTTACCAGTATCTTTACCACCGATCTGCTACCTTGTTTCCCCTATTCCTTCGATGCGTTTTGATGCCTTTTCTATCTTTAAAGATAATTGTTGCACTAGTTTTTCTGACACTAGATTGATTGGAGACCACTGTCTTAGAGTGCACAACATTCGAAATTTTGCTCGGTTTGTTGAAATTACGATCTGTCAAGTGAATGTTTTTCAGCAGGTTGAAATTCTGTGTAATTGGTTCCTGTAATTGATGTGCCACAGTATGAGGCAACGCAAAGGCTTCAACCCTTGCGGTAAGACTGCTATATTTTGATTTTACCAGTATCTTTACCACCGATCTGCTGCCTGGTTTCCCCTATTCCTTCGATGCGTTTTGATGCCTTTTCTATCTTTAGAGATAATTGTTGCACTAGTCTTTCTGACACTAGATTGATTGGAGACCACAGTCTTAGAGTGCACAACATTCGAAATTTTACACAGTTTGTTGAAATTAGGATCTGCCAAGTGAATTTTTTTCAGAAGGTTAAATTTCTGTGTAATTGGTTTCTTTAGCTGATATTCCTCAATATGAGGCAACATAAAGGCTTCAACCCTTGTGGTAAAACAGCTATATTTTGATTTTACTAGTATCTTTACCACCGATCTGCTGCCTTGTTTCCCCTATTTCTTCGATGCGTTTTGATGCCTTTTCTATCTTTAAAGAAAATTGTTGCACTAGTATTTCTGATAATAGATTGACTTGGGGACTACATTCTTAGAGTGCAGAAAATTCGAAATTTTACACAGTTTGTTGAAATTAGGCTCTGCCAAGTGAATTTTTTTCAGAAAGTTAAATTTCTATGTAATTGGTTTCTTTAGCTAATATGCCTCAATATGAGGCAACATAAAGGCTTCAACCTTTTTGGTACAACCGCTTTATTTTGATTTTAGAAGTATCTTTACCATCGTGATGCTGACTTATTACCCGGATCTAATACCAGTCTAGAAATTTCATAGTGCAGCTGTTCAATCTGATGCCATAAATTTTCGACAATTGTCCTCTAATTCCATTTTTTACTCAGGCACCATATGTTTTAATATCCTAGAAAGTGTTGCCAGCATGGCTGTTTGTTTGCGGATAAATTATTTAAATTATTTAATTTATTTACTTTTATCTTCGCCTTTTGTAATTTCGAATCCTTTATTACTTTATTTATGGTTTTCTGTATTTTTGTATGGTATTATTTTTTGAAGTAATCATGTTTAGATGGCTTATATACCTCCATAAGGAATTTGTTAAATTCTCACATATATATTCTCCATTTTGATTTTGTTTTATGCACTTTGATCTGATGGGAGTATATTTTTTACAAATTATGAAGGTACGCTCCGACTCGAACCTGATTAGTGATTAAAGTACTGTAAAAAAATTTCAGTGAAAGAACAATTTCTTTTATTTATTTATTTATATTACAATATTAACAGTGATAAAAAAGTTGTAGTAGATAATAGATAGATAAAAGTGTAGTAGATCTTTGAGAGTTTTTAAAAATGATTGATCGCCTTGTTGACCAGATTCAACAAATGGCTGGGAACTCCATTTTCTTTGTGAAAACCCAATTTTGTCACTTTCCTGCGTTTTCTCTTGTCATTCTACACCAACATACTCCCGGCCGTTAAACAATTGTTCAACATTAATCAAATTTTGATTTCCATTAGTGGGTGAACTCATCTGTTAAAGATTAATGGTACTCATGGGTTCCTGACTTCTGTTGGTGCGACATACGATGCTTTGTTGTGATGTTGAACGATCTCATTCTCGTGTGGAAAATTTATTTTGAGTCTTGGCCACAATTGACTGCAAAGATTGTCAAGTTATTACTTGTTTTTACTTTTTGTATTGCATTCGACATTTCCTGTGCGTATACTCCAAAAACACTTCTGGCAATAATACCAACTAAGATTTCGTCCAATGTGCAAGAGATCATTATCCATCCGTAGTTAGTGGGAGCACATTTCTCCAATCCTTCTTGTGCAATGAAAAAATATTTTCATATCCTCCCAGCAACGTTTCATGTCGTAGTATGGTATGATTGTCCAATCAGCTATCACAAACCATTATGTTCCAAATTTTTCATAATAAATCCCAGGTTTTGCTTGGAATTGACTCACATTTTCTGAGTGAGCCATAAAGCTGAAGGCAGTAATGTCAAAAGGCGCCTCTTTGGACTCTGAATGTTTCTTGGATCAACCGTAGCATCTCCTTAAGAACAGTCATCATCCATATCATTGTCAAGATGGTCCTTTTCACCTGGTTCGGGCGTCTTTAGCAATGGTGCTAACTTATGAACAGAACGGAGTTTATACGTCATTTCGCTTTCTTGAGTTTGCTTGATTATTACTCGCCGTGCATGCTCCAGTTCTTCCAATTCCAGTTGAGTTTTTTTTTTCTAATTTGTCTTCTGCAGAAGCGTAGTCCATACGCAACAACGCTTTGGTGCATTGTTTGCATACGTTTAGATATAAGTCCAGCCATCATCTCTGCTAGTATTAGGGACATCATTGGCATGCTGAATACTTTAGTTTTTATCTCCGAATTATCAATTTTGTGATGTGCTGCCCTTATTGAAGCTGGCCAGCAAGATCGTGGTCAATGCAGGCACAATAGTTCATATAACCAATGCAGATATCCCTCTTGAAAGCACATCTGCAGCATTCCATATGCCCTTTCGGATGCATTCACAAAGGTGTGTATCTCATGTTTGACACTTTTTCATCATAAATGTGCTGAGGCATTTTCATCTTGTTTAGCTCTTGTAGATCCTCACGGTAAGCTGACCCCTGCTTTTCCCAATAAGCTGGTAGGCTAATTTCTGGCGAAATGTGTATATAATATTGGCACGTACTACTACTGTTGCAAATAATCCTTCTGGGAAAATTACACGTCTGGTAACTTCTCGTGCATGCCTTTCCGGCCTCTCCGTAAAGTTTGTCTTCTTTAGGCATCCAAAGGAGACCTAATGTTTTGACGCTCAAATTTTCAACTACTTCACCCAAGTTGTTGCTGCTGCATACACCGTCTTTTTTGATGTTGGACAATACTTGTTCATTGTTTAAGCACCGATTGCGCAAATTAAATCCAGCCGGCTTTAATATTTTTACTAACTCATAATTTTTCAATGCAGCAACTCCTGTGGGTAATTTGTCCTTGTTTTTGTTAGATAACTATTCCAACCTTTTGGTTGCCAAGTACGATGCTGATGTTGTGCCATTTGTTACCATCTTTAAGCGGTAATATTTTAGCCTTTCATTTTTTAATTTATCCTGGTAACAAAATTGAGAAGTGGTGATCTGCTCCCAGTAGTAAATCAATTTTTTTCGGGTTTTTGATATTGTCGTCTGCCAAGAAAATGTTTTTCAGCAGGTTACATTTCTGTGTAATTCGTTTCTGTAGCTGATATTCCACAATATGAGGCAACATAAAGGCTTTAACCCTTGTGGTAAAACAGCTATATTTTGATTTTACCAGTATCTTTACCACCGATCTGCTACCTTGTTTCCCCTATTCCTTCGATGCGTTTTGATGCCTTTTCTATCTTTAAAGATAATTGTTGCACTAGTCTTTCTGACACTAGATTGATTGGAGACCACTGTCTTAGAGTGCACAACATTCGAAATTTTGCTCGGTTTGTTGAAATTACGATCTGTCAAGTGAATGTTTTTCAGCAGGTTGAAATTCTGTGTAATTGGTTCCTGTAATTGATGTGCCACAGTATGAGGCAACGCAAAGGCTTCAACCCTTGCGGTAAGACTGCTATATTTTGATTTTACCAGTATCTTTACCACCGATCTGCTGCCTGGTTTTCCCTATTCCTTCGATGCGTTTTGATGCCTTTTCTATCTTTAGAGATAATTGTTGCACTAGTCTTTCTGACACTAGATTGATTGGAGACCACTGTCTTAGAGTGCACAACATTCGAAATTTTCTGTTTTTCAGCAGGTTTATTTTCTGTGTAATTGGTTCCTGTAACTGATGTGCCACAGTATGAGGCAACGCAAATTCTTCAACCTTTTTGGTACAACCGCTTTATTTTGAATTTACAAGTATCTTTACCATCGCTCTGCTGACCTATTTGGTCCATGCCTTCGATGCGTTTTGATGCCTTTTCTATCTTTAAAGAAAAGTGTTGCACTAGTATTTCTGATAATAGATTGACTTGGGGACCACAGTCTTAGAGTGCACAAGATTCGAAATTTTACACAGTTTGTTTAAATTAGGATCTGCCAAATGAATTTTTTTCAGTAGGTTAAATTTCTGTGTAATTGGTTTCTTTAGCTTATATGCCTCAATATGAGGCAACATAAAGGCTTCAACCTTTTTGGTACAACCGCTTTATTTTAATTTTACAAGCATCTTTACCATCGTGATGCTGACTTATTACCCGGATCTAATACCAGTCTAGAAATTTTATAGTGCAGCTGTTCAATCTGATGCCATAAATTTTCGACAATTGTCCTCTAATTCCATTTTTTACTCAGGCACCATATGTTTTAATATCCTAGAAAGTGTTGCCAGCATGGCTGTTTGTTTGCGGATAAATTATTTAAATTATTTAATTTATTTACTTTTATCTTCGCCTTTTGTAATTTCGAATCCTTTATTACTTTATTTATGGTTTTCTGTATTTTTGTATGGTACTATTTTTTGAAGTAATCATGTTTAGATGGCTTATATACCTCCATAAGGAATTTGTTAAATTCTCACATATATATTCTCCATTTTGATTTTGTTTTATGCACTTTGATCTGATGGGAGTATATTTTTTACAAATTATGAAGGTACGCTCCGACTCGAACCTGATTAGTGATTAAAGTACTGTAAAAAAATTTCAGTGAAAGAACAATTTCTTTTATTTATTTATTTATATTACAATATTAACAGTGATAAAATCCTTCCTTCTTGTGCAATGAAAAAATATTTTAACGTTTCATATCGTAGTATGGTATGATTGTCCAATCAGCTATCACAAACCATTATGTTCCAAATTTTTCATAATAAATCCCAGGTTTTGCTTGAAATTGACTCACATTTTCTGAGTGAGCCATAAAGCTGAAGGCAGTAATGTCAAAAGGCGCCTCTTTGGACTCTGAATGTTTCTTGGATCAACCGTAGCATCTCCTTGAGAACAGTCATCATCCATATCATTGTCAAGATGGTCCTTTTCACCTGGTTCGGGCGTCTTTAGCAATGGTGCTAACTTATGAACAGCTCGTTTCAATTGCCCATATGATGTTTTGATATCCACAACACGAACGTAGCCATCGCGACCAACGTTATCGTCCTTAAGAATAACCATCATGCCTTCTTTTATATTTGGCTGAGTTTTGCAGCTCTTGCAAATATTGCAGCGACCGTTGCATTCAGAATGTGTGCTTTAGTTGCACCAACTTCTTAAGTTATTTGTTCGTTCCAATAAAATTTTCTAAAAATATACAATAAAATATACAAATACTGCGATGTATGCTTTATCTAGCTTGTTTCCTCTTATTTTGTGGTGAATCTGGAATAGTCCACAATAATCCACGCCAGAGATCGGAAAATGTTTGTTTTGCGTCACGCGGTGTTAAAGATGGCGGAGTTTATACGTCATTTCGCTTTCTTGAGTTTGCTTGATAATTAATCGCCGTGCATGCTCCAGTTCTTCCAATTCCAGTTGAGTTTTTTTTCTAATTTGTCTTCTGCAGAAGCGTAGTCCATACGCAACAACGCTTTGGTGCAACAATTGTTTGCATACGTTTAGATATAAGTCCAGCCATCATCTCTGCTAGTATTAGGGACATCATTGGCATGCTGAATACTTTAGTTTTTATCTCCGAATTATCAATTTTGTTATGTGCTGCCCTTATTGAAGCTGGCCAGCAAGATCGTTGTCAATGCAGGCACAATGGTTCATATAACCAATGCAGATATCCCTCTTGAAAGCACATCTGCAGCATTCCATATGCCCTTTCGGATGCATTCACAAAGGTGTGTATCTCATGTTTGACACTTTTTCATCATAAATGTGCTTAGGCATTTTCATCTTGTTTAGCTCTTGTAGATCCTCACGGTAAGCTGACCCCTGCTTTTCCCAATTAGCTGGTAGGCTAATTTCTGGCGAAATATGTATATAATTTTGGCACGTACTACTACTGTTGCAAATAATCCTCCTGGGAAAATTACACGTCTGGTAACTTCTCGTGCATGCCTTTCCGGCCTCTCCGTAAAGTTTGTCTTCTTTAGGCATCCAAAGGAGACCTAATGTTTTGTCGCTCAAATTTTTAACTACTTCACCCAAGTTGTTGCTGCTGTTGTAGCAAGTTGTTGCTGTACTTGTTCATTGTTTAAGCACCGATTGCGCAAATTAAATCCAGCCGGCTTTAATATTTTTACTAACTCATAATTTTTCAATGCAGCAACTCCTGTGGGTAATTTGTCCTTGTTTTTGTTAGATAACTATTCCAAACTTTTGGTTGCCAAGTACGATGCTGATGTTGTGCCATTTGTTACCATCTTTAAGCGGTAATATTTTAGCCTTTCATTTTTTAATTTATCCTGGTAACAAAATTGAGAAGTGGTGATCTGCTCCCAGTAGTAAATCAATTTTTTTCGCGTTTTTGATATTGTCGTCTGCCAAGAAAATGTTTTTCAGCAGGTTACATTTCTGTGTAATTCGTTTCTGTAGCTGATATTCCACAATATGAGGCAACATAAAGGCTTTAACCCTTGTGGTAAAACAGCTATATTTTGATTTTACCAGTATCTTTACCACCGATCTGCTACCTTGTTTCCCCTATTCCTACGATGCGTTTTGATGCCTTTTCTATCTTTAAAGATAATTGTTGCACTAGTCTTTCTGACACTAGATTGATTGGAGACCACTGTCTTAGAGTGCACAACATTCGAAATTTTGCTCGGTTTGTTGAAATTACGATCTGCCAAGTGAATGTTTTTCAGCAGGTTTATTTTCTGTGTAATTGGTTCCTGTAACTGATGTGCCACAGTATGAGGCAGCGCAAAGGCTTCAACCCTTGTGGTAAAACTGCTATATTTTGATTTTACAAGTATCTTTACCATCGCTCTGCTGACCTATTTGGTCCATGCCTTCGATGCGTTTTGATGCCTTTTCTATCTTTAAAGAAAAGTGTTGCACTAGTATTTCTGATAATAGATTGACTTGGGGACCACAGTCTTAGAGTGCACAAAATTCGAAATTTTACACAGTTTGTTGAAATTAGGATCTGCCAAGTGAATTTTTTTCAGAAGGTTAAATTTCTGTGTAATTGGTTTCTTTAGCTGATATGCCTCAATATGAGGCAACATAAAGAGTTTCTAGGATATTTTCCAAATTTGATCAAAATTGGATGATTATATCATATAGCTCCCAATGGAAACATCGTTATTTTAAAAGCGATTATCACGAACTGAAATGTTTACGATTTTTTTATACTTTTTCAGTTTTCTACCAATCCTCTATCTGAATCGGCTGAATTAATCATACGAGCCCCGACCTCTATTAATTCGTACGGCAAGCGTTTTAAACCGTATGCAATGTTTAACAGACGATATTTTCAATATTAAAGTATATAACATAAGCAAACCTATTTTTTTCTGAAAGCCCATTTTATTTTCTTAGTTTAGAAACAACAAATGTTTGTTGTACTTCAACAACAACAACAATAATAAAATTCTTTGAATGCCTTGTTTAACTAAGAAGAAAAATTTGACCAGTAATTATTCGTACGGTGCGTTTAATATTTAGTATTTGATTAAACATGAATTTTTTTTATTAATATTAATACTGGGTTACGTCGCCTTTTGCCTTTACAACACATTTGCAACGCTTTGGCATAGAACTTAACAAGTTTTGACATTGTTCTCTTGATATTGAGTCCCACATCTCTTGTAACTTTGTTTTTAAATCAGAAACTGTTCTTTGGGGCTTATTTTTTAGGTTTCTTTTCATAATTCCCCATATATTCTCGATTGGACTCAGGTCCGGACTATTTGATGGCCAATCTAAGACACCAATTTCCTTATACTGAAGCCATGATTTAGTTCTTTTGGCAGTATGAGATCCTGTTGAAAAGTGTATTCTCCACAGTCAGCCAGTTTTGGTATTGATGGCAGCAAACTTTCTTCCAGTATATTAATATATTTTTCAGCGTTGATCATCCCATCAATAAAGTGCAGTTGGCCTACACCTTTGGCAGACATACAACCCCAGACCATTATGCTTGCTGGGAACTTTACCGTCCTTTTAAGGCAGTCTTTATGGTACGCTTCAGTTTTATTTCTGATTACTCTCCTTCGCGCATCACCGACACTCACATCAAATTAACTTCATCGCTAAATATGATGGGGTTCCACTGCCTTTGAGTCCAAGACATCCGCTCTCGACACCATTGTAAACGCTTCTTCTTTTGACGATGAGTAAGCAATGGTTTTTTCTTGGCATAAAAGTATATTAAGATATTGAACACGTAACACAGAAAATCCCTTTACTTACTTTATAGAACTTATACCCAATATTCCGCAATTGTAGGCGCGTCCACTCACGTTTAACACTTTTTTTGATTTTATAGGACCATTCTGATGCCAAGTTTCTTAAACTTTGGCGACGATCAGACTTTACAATTGTGGCCAGGGCTCTTCTATCACGAACTGTTATTGCAGATGTTCGTCCTCTTTTAGCGATATTGTTTTCAATATTGCCATTTTTTTTTAAATATTGAATTATTCCTTGAACGGACGATTTAAGCAAATTTAATTGTTTGGCTATTTCACGAAAACTGTTTCCAGATTTAAAATAATCTACAGCTAAACTTCTGATTCCTTTGCAAATCGGCTTACCACGTACCATCGTTGCTAAACTTTGAATACTTAGCTGCAGTAAGACATTTCTTACATTCCGCATTGCCTAACTGTTTCTAGATTATGACTACATAGTGATTATGTTACACTGTTTGTTTTTATTTTGATATTCTTTTAATTCTAAGCACCGTACGAATAATTACTGGTCAAATTTTTCTTCTTAGTTAAACAAGGCATTCAAAGAAATATTATTATTGTTGTTGTTGTTGAAGTACAACAAACATTTGTTGTTTCTAAACTAAGAAAATAAAATGGGCTTTCAGAAAAAAATAGGTTTGCTTATGTTTTATACTTTAATATTGAAAATATCGTCTGTTAAACATTGCATACGGTTTAAAACGCTTGCCGTACGAAATAATAGTGGTCAGGGCTCGTAGAACTCGTAGAACGATCGCTATTTTTAGATGCGTCTATATTAAATTGTATGTTACTTACATTTTCTATTATTTGGCAGGAAATATAAAAGACGCTATATGTAGGTTAATTGTTATGTAATATTGAAGGTAACAAACAATGTGTATTGCAATATAGAGTTCGTATTTATTTGGGTATATATTTCATGAATATAGTTGAAATCGGTGAAGTTGGCAACGGTACAATACACACTCAGCACGTCTGAAGTTAACCCATCCTTCTAGTTTTCCTTTTAATGTAGAATAATAAATTTAGAAATTTTATACATAAATGAAAAAGATTTACTGGTGCGTAACTGATTTAGAAGATTCCATGGGTGGATGTGGAGCTTTAATCCACACGAGTAAGATCCTAGCTCGGTCGTCATTTGTAGATTCCCAATTTTTAATTTTCCCAGCGCGTTTTTAAAGAAAATTTGTAAATCGTGCGACTTTGCATTTTCGAAACAAAGAAAGGCAAATATAGGAAATAACTCTGAGCCCGTGTAAACTTAGATATTTGTTGAATGATTATCTTTAAGGAATTAAAAGATCTTCAGATAACTACTCTCTTCCAATACATTGGAAGCTGTTTTTATCAAGGTATGCTCTACTCTAGGCAGAGAGTTAAACGAGACAACCATGTAAAACATCCTTTTGTTTACTTGCAGAACGGGTTGTTAAATATGATCCGGCTGCTAAGTTGATAGCTGTGCGTATTTGTTTCCAGTCTTCTGCAATCCCCACTTGCTGTGCTAAAGAGTTTTTGATGCCTCCGGTGTTCAATGATGCGTTTACTTCGCATCAATTGATTTGGACTAGGGCTAGAATGCGAATCGAAGCCGGCTTAAACTTTGAGGTAAGCACATTGAATAACATCCGGCACATCAGACCATTGGTAAGTGGTTGGTAGCTTGAATGACATACTAGCTTCAGCTCTCTCGGACCGATGACGAATTGTTAGGCATGCGGATGACATGTTGTCATGAGAAGCAAAAGAAATTACATAGAGTATTGCCGAACGTTCTCGAAGTTGATGAGTAACCGGGTAACTCCGGTAAAATCAAATGACGAGTATTTCATAAACACGTTTCAACTCTTGGTGGCCCGGCGTACCAATATTATGAAACAACAACTAATTAATATCTCACGCGCAAGATAAGACTCATTTAAGACATTTCAATGGTATATTACGATGACCACCCAACTTTCTGTGATTGCTGCAAATTTACAACGAGCACAATCAGAAATAGCTCATGTACTCACATGATGTTCACCATGACCAAAAAAGCACATTGTTGCTTTTTCCGAAGAACTTCGAAAACATTTTAGGAAGTTAAATAACCATCTACCGCCAGGACACATACTTCCCACCACAGATGAATCTATTCTACAGCTGTACAAAATAATGAAAGCAGAAAGCATTGTGCCCGACTGGGCGCTTGGTACAGCGCCAAGTGTTAATTCCTCCCCACTTAAGTATCTGCGTCCCGCAGATCAGATGGCCTCCTGGTCGGCCGAAGCGATGGTTTCTATTTGTTCGTTTTAGGGAGTTACTTCGTTTGTTAAGTGAAAGGCTGAGCGCAGCCTTTCTCCACGTAAAAATTATGGCAAGTACTGCCTTCGTGACTCCGTCGATTTCCGCAGCGATAGAGGTCGTCAGCCTTCCTGCCTATTGTCCCCGCATTGTTTAAAGCAGGTCCAAGTTATGTGTAATTAGGCTGTGGAGGAGCTCCAAATTGATTTTGTATCCCTTATTCGTTAGGTTGGTAACCACTGATGGCATCGCTACCAAGTGTACCTGTGAATGGCTGTGGAATGTCTTGCTGTCCACTGTCATTGACTCACTTAAGAACTGTATTAAAAAGGTTCCGTCGATGTTGTAGCTTCGGCCTTCGGCATTGATTGTTCCATTATAATTGGTGATGAACAAGGTCCCATCCTCCAGTAGTTCAACGATTTGGCGGTTAGACGCCACATAGCGGCACTTGGCATTACCTCTTTTTATTATTCTTGGAAGGCAACTTGCTTCATGTAGGTGTTCTTCCGTGCAGATACTCGTGTTGCCTTTCGTCAGGCAGTTCTCCATGATGGCGAAGGTTTCGTCCGGAGCCACCAATAGTTTCCCTTGGCCGAAATCTATTTGTTTATGTTCCCACCAGAAAAGGGTGAACAGCGGAAGAGAAGCGCGGTTGAAACAGAGGGGCGAATTGGAAGGAGGACGGCCACACTGAAGATAATACGACAGGTGGATGGAAAGCTCCATAGGAGAAGTGAGTCCGTTTTCATCTTCAAATCGTACGCACGCCCCCACGTTCCATAAAGTATTCCAATCATTTTTTAAGTTCAAAAATTATTGTGCTGCCAACATCTATTGGCCACCATATATATATTACTATCTTTCTATCGGCTAATAAAAACTGTGCTGTGTTCAAACGAAGTTTACGCGTACGGTGTAATTCATTTATTGGAATAAATCTGAAGTTTTCTACATATTGAAAAAGTCTAGGAAGTGTGTTTTCTCGAGGTTAAGCCTTAGATCCACCTTGCAAAATAATATAAAAACGCCACGCAAATGTCCCCAATGACTCGCATAGCTGTCGCTAAACACGATCATGCCATACTGCTTTTCGCCGTTATCTTTTGGCTTCTTGGGCACTATCCAAACCGGTTAATTTTATGGGCTTTTTGACTGTGATGAGTATTCGGCCAGACTGGTTTCTTCAACGTGACCACTAGTTGCATAAGACGAGTCCGACCCGGGTTAGAGTCTCCGCTAAAAGCTCCTTTGAACCCTGTGACAGCCCCGAATAATTGGATTTAATTTTCAGGGCCAATCTTGTCGGCTCCATACCTTGGAGTGAAATGAGGACGAGGAGGGGCATAACGGTTAACGTACCCTTGCTATGGTGATGAATAGTTGTAGTCGTTAGCGCTGGAAATGGTCGTGTTGGCCTTGGTGTTGGACCCAGTAAACGTGGGTTTATTGGGAAAAAAGAATTCCTGGACGTAAATGCGGGGCCCGCCCCCATACCCACATTCTGCGACTCATTGCACAAAGAGTCCGCTTCCGGAAGGCTTCCCAGTCTGTGCAGTATTATAAATCTTGGCAAGTCGGTGTTCAGGCCACTCACGAAGACGTCCCATGCCTCCGTCGAATACGAACCATTCGATAGCTTCCCCATGATCACGGAAAAAAAGGCTATTGACTTCATTGAAAAAATGTCAATACTATTCGTTCCCTGGACCATCTTACCCAACTGGCGCTCTAGATTGCTCAAATCTCGTTTATCTACGTAATGAAGAGCCAAGACGCGCTTTGTTTAGGGCCAGTCGTCATCTGGCATACCATAAGAAGCCAAGGCTATATCTGCGGGACCCCTTATATTTTTCCTAATGTACATTATAATTGCCCTAAACTAGGGTTTGTCCCTTATGATCCCATGCCCAAGATGTTCTCGACTCTGTTAACCCACGATTCAATTTCGGGGCGTTCCCCTTAAAGGCTTGCAAGTCTTTGACACAATCAATAAATAGTGCGCGGACGAACCAAGCCCAAGGTTCATCCATCACCGTGTTGCGAGCTTCGCGCTCCCTAGCTTGGTCGACTTCGAGAAAATTTTTTTGGCCATGGCCTGTTTTAACTTTTCTCTCTCCGTGAGTTTCTCTCATTTTAGTTTTTTAGCAACGACAAAGTTGCTTCGAATTTTTCTAAGGACTCTCTCATCCCTGCGAATTCTTGCTCAGATACGGCCATTTTTCCTTTTTCCCATTTTTGTGAACTACAAGATAGTGTGGGCAAAGCAAAAAAGATAGAAACTGTAACACAATTGGTCAGAACCTGCAAGAGTTCCCTGAATTTCGAAAATCAAAAACTAAAAATTCTATAAAATGATAGTAATAAATTGGTTGGCAAATTTATTTATTTATTTTTTTCCATGTAAATTAATTGTAAGAAACTCTATTTTTTCATGTAAATCAATTGTAAGGAACTCAACATAAAAACTTCCACAAGTCACGGTATTTAAAATAAACAATTTTGTATAAAATGGTAGATTCTTCTTTTCTATTTTGTTTTGGTTAATTATTTGAAAATGAAATTTGATATATATGTTTTATATTTTGTTTTATTTATTTGGAATTTTTACTTTTTTTTATTGAATTTGAAAAAACAAAGAAACCTTTTTGTTTTATTTCATTTAATAAAAAAAAATTTAATATATTATTTTTATTTTTTGTTTTTTTGACAAGAGAGAAGGACTAAGTCTTACTTATTAAAACTCATTATTTTCGTTGATTTTTGTGTCGCTAAGACTTATTGTGTTGGTTGTGTTAATTGTTTTGCTTTTCTTTCCTTTCACGATCTGCTGGAGATATATATTCGGATTATCATGTAAAGTGAAAAGTGTGTGGCAGAGAGAATTAAATAAAAATTTCCTATTATTGTTTTAAAAATTTGTTCACACCAGAAAAGGGTACACTGGAAAAGGGTACGCGGTTGAAACAGAGGGGCGAATTGGAAGGAAGACGGGTACACTGGAGATAAAGCTCAGTTGTTCGATTACCTCTTATTCGTATCCACGCCCTTATTTTCTTTCTAAATGTATTATTTTGTCATAAGTTATCATTATTTGTACCGCCAACCACCATTGGACACTGTAATTTTATATTGAATAAACCTGTGTTTAAACGAAGTTCACGCGTGCTCGTTCTAATTATTGCAACTTGGGATTCAATAACTGTTCTGCTTTGGATTTCTTCGCCCCCCTACAAATCATTGGTCCTTCGAGACGGATATCCTTCCGCTCGCCCCCAGCATCACATCGGTGGAGAGACCTGAGAAGCAGAAAAACTTACTCCAAAATTTTTTAATTAGCACACACCTACACATATTTACCTGCAGTGAAAAGTTTTTCCATAGCGACTTTTCACTCTAATTTGTATGTACATTCCATGTAATTGTGTCTTGTGCCTTTATCTATAGCTTATCCTAGCCATCTACTCCATTATATCGCATCAATAAACCTATAAAATTTACACACAATTTTACACACACTCCATTATATCGCATCATTAAACCTATAAAATTTACACACAATCCAGATATATTTACATACATATTGACAAAAAAAAAAAAACATACATATCCATTTTGAACGCATAAAGGAAATGAGAAGAATATCGTCTTCGAGGTCAACACAATGGGTTCCATCGAGGGGGGCGTGCCGTTGTTGTCGTTAAAAATGCACTTAGAACAAACAAAGGTCTCCTATGGAAGAATTGGGTCCGAATACATGGCATGTACGAGAGCCCTTACTGCTGATGAAAGCGAGGAGAGCCGCGCCGATTTGATGCCTGTCAAATCCAAGTACGATTAAGAATACATGGTATATGTACGGTGCGGCACTAGTTTGGCAGAACGCGTTGAACAACTTCCCCCGTCTTACGTAAACACCACGCACAGCCAGACTACCGTCTGGCTCCGTGTGAGGCTTTCGTTCCGCGATCTGTTCACCGCCATGTACATAAATAATCCAAGATTGGGGCCAGTGGAAAAACTGTATCATCTACTGTCTAATAAGCGCGGCGAGGCAAAGGCAATAATGTCAAGCTCTCCCATCACCAACGATGGTTTCCAGGGGGCCTGCGAAAATCTGCTGTCCCGTTTCGAAAATAAAAGGCAGCTCGTTGCCAACCAAACAAAGATCCTCTTCAACCTCCCAACGGTTGTCCATGAGACTTGTGTGGCCTTGAAGGAGCTGCAAACCGCCATCCAAGGGTGTTTGACCACGCTCACGCGATCTGGACTCAGCACTGACAACTGGGATGTCTTGCTGGTGGCACTTTAATATTATCTGGACGTTGACGCGTACAATACGAAGTACGTTCAAGTGGTCCAAGCGACACCAGGACAGTGCCTGTTACGCGAGAACCCTATCAGACAGCATGCAAAAGACGAAATCGCGTGGACAACGGACGACATTTACAATAATAATTAGAACTAACTATGAGCTAGATAGTTTGGAATAAAAATTTTGAATGAAATTCAGAAAGCTCTGATCCGCTTACAAGATAAAGGCGGAACAAAGAACTCGAAAAGGTTCATGCAAAGTATAGTTAAAAGTGCAACGAATTCAGAAGCAGTAATTGGCTTACAGAATCAAAGGCCTTACTGAAATCGGTATAAACAACATCAGTTTGTAGTGCATTCCTGAATCCATCGATCGCTGAAGAAGTAAACTCAAATAGGTTAATAATAGTAGATCTACGTTTAATGAACCCATGTTGGGTACAAGAAAGAATAAAACTACAGAAATGTTGCAATTGGAAAGTTATAATTTTCTCAAAAGCCTTTGGTATCGCGGACAATTTGGAAATACCTCTATAATTAGAGGCTTCTGATTTATTACCTTTTTTATGTAATGGAATAATAAAAGATTCATTCCAAATAGTTGGGAAAGAGAAAGTTTCAACATACAATGTAAGTGCACCTCTATTTTTCCCAACGAACAGTCTATCCGCAACAAGACAGCTTGGGCCGACCCAAACGGGTTCCCAATTGACCTTTATCGCGTTCAGGAGACTCTGGGAGACCGTCGTTCCGCTAGATTTTTTGTTTTATTCTTTCTTTTTGTGCTTCATTCTTAAGTTATTTTGTTTTATTTCATTACAAAAAAAAAAAAGAAAATTTTAGTTTTTGTTTTATTTAATTTGAAAGTGAAAATCTTTTAAAAATAAATTTTGAAACTTTTGCCTTATATTTTGTTTTATTTAATTTGAAAATGGAGAGGAAAGTTTTTTTTATTTTGTTAATTTACTTTGTTTAAGAAAAAAAAATATTTATTATAATTTTTTTCTGTATTTAATTTAGAAATGAAAAAAATTTTATAATTTATTTTTTTATTTTGTATCTCTAAAATGCCACAGGTCGAAGCTGCCACAGTGGTTTTCTCTTATAACTAAAAATGCCACTTGCAGGTCGAAGCTGCCACAGTGGTTATCTCTTATAACTAAGCCTGGACCACTTTCGATTGTGAAATGCCCATGCGTTACCAGCTTCGGCAACTGGACGGCGAGGAGTCGGACTCCTGACATGTCCACGATTATTTTTCAGCCGGCAATTTTCAGTCTTAACTGCACAATTTCATTTCATAACACAATTAGATATTAAATATTTGATTAGGATAAACCTCAAATGAATGCACTGTCTACCAATATTTTGCCGTCGGCTTTCTAATTTTATTATCTTGGGCTGTGATGGGGAGTCGATCCCTCGTCAGTCTTCAAATTGGAGGATGCATGCATATTTTTATTTACACAACCTCAATTTTACTTAATATGCACACAAGTTTTCGGATTAAACCGTACGACAAATTTCAAGTGCACTGCCCACCAATAATTTGCCGTCGACTTTTCCACTTTTTTTATATGCGCACAAAAAATTGTGGTGGAACGTTTTTACTATTTTATTATTTTCTAATTTAAATCAACTTTAATATAATTTTAGAACCACCAACATTCTTCTTACTCGATTAAATAGATTCGATTTTCGCACGCAACATATCAATCATTACTTTTCATAAAGTCCAGCAATCTGAAAACATTCGTTTTGCGTTTATGCTTGCATTATAACAAAATTTGAAATTGCACTATTAAAACTTTTAGATAGCACTGTCGGTTTTAACAGTTTTACCCTCACTTTGTTTCTTCTTACTGTCTCTTTCAACAGCTTCACACCTGCTGGTGTTCTCATAGCTCTCTATTTCAACAGCTTCCCACCCACTGTTGTTCCCTTTACTGTGTCTTTCACCAGTTTCACTCCATATTTTTTTTTCAAAGTTCAAATTTTACAATTAAATTTTTAAAGGTAAAGTTTTACAATTTAATTTATATTATCATCACAACTTTACAACTCAGTCGGTTACAAACCTTGTACCGGGACGTTTTCGTTATCTTTATCAAACTGCACTTTTTTATACACTGCTGCAGCTAAAATAATAATACTGTTTCAAGCCTGACTTTCACCAAATCGATTTCTCCCGATGTATCATACGGTGAACACAACGGACGAGAAAGCTTTCCGATACACAAGTCTAACGGACTTGCCCTTTAAACCCAACTGAATCTCACCCCATGCATCTTACCAAGCCCGATTGCTGGACTCAACTGCCTTTTATAAATTTTTTGACGTGCTCATAATGCGCTCTACTTTTTAATTTGGTCTATTTGCCCCGATTAAGTGTAAATTTATTTTCTGATATGAACAAAACTCAGTAAGTTTATTGATGTCGAAACACCTTTTTTAATCCGTTATTATGCGGTTACCAAACAATGATTCCGCCGACGGTACTGCATTTATGCAACTTTCAGCATCAATTTTAAGTGTATGTGTCAAATAAACAAATTTTGCAACTAAAATATACTCTTATGTATCATCAAGTATCCAACACAGCTATAACTCGGAAGGAGTGGCCCCGCTGGTCTTTGGTCATTCTTTTCTCTGGGTCTTCTTATCAGTAATATTGGTTTGGGGTTTGTTTCTGAATACCTTTTATGGATTCTATTTGAACTTATTGATGCTGCTTAGTATTATCCTTTAATCTTTTCACCGTCTCACTGACTTTTGTTGGTTGTAATTCACTCCTTGACAACTTGAATTTTACATGGTTTCAGATTAACAAAAATGTTTCTTCACTTCAATGAAGTCGGACGTGTTTTTTTTTGCGCTGTCGTTTTAAATTAATTTCTTTTATCAATTTAATTTCGGTTTAAAGCTGCAAAAAATATTGTTCCTTCAATATTGACCTATCTCGCGATTGTTTGTTTTTTCTTCAAAATTTAATCAAAGTTATAAATAATTTTTGCTTTACTCAACAACAAAACTTACAGTTTTGGTTTTGTGTCTGCATAGACTTTGATTTTCTGTTTTTGCGGTAATTCTTTCGCCAGCTCTCTTAATGCAGAGTTGTGTTGTTGTTTGTGTTGTGCTTGATGTCTTGTGTTTTTAATACTCGCGATCGCGACCGCTACTCTCGCGCTTGTAACCGTCTTTGTTGTTGTGTGCTAATCTATTTCTGTCTCTTCTTTTTCGGTGCATAGTAAGACATTAACCCTTCTGTTACACTTTGGTTAGTATACACCTTTTCTAGTCGAATTTAAAATACTCTTTTAAATTTTTATTTTTGTTTATAAATAAATTTAAATTTAATAATAGTTGTCTGCTCATTCAAAAAATGTCCCCACCCCCAAAAATTCCATGATAACTATCTTTTATGCTGGCTGTGTGACAATGTTATGCACGTTAAGTGTGCTGGTTACACGGCCAGGGTTAAAGATAGTATTGGAAACGGTGGGGGCCAAAAGTCTTCTAAAGCTTCGGGATGAGATTTTATCATTAGAAACTCAATTTTATAGTTATAAACTAAATAATATATTATAAATGAATCACCAAAGAAGAATATCTCTACGGATTTCTCCCCTGATCCGCCGGCATCTCTTCTTCTTCCAGTTCCGACTATGTGTAACGACTCTACAACACTGAATTCTCAGCGCCTGATTTCGTTTAGGAGCCCAGCGATGGCCCCAGTTGCGGGAACTATTGATATTTCCACTGGCAATAGTGTCCCGCATACTGATGCGATATCGGGTGTAGTTTCCGATGTGTCCGGGCGAATACCCTCTTCAAGGGATATTCCCAATAAAGTTGTAACTAGAGGAGCACGCAAAGCGTCATTGGTCCCAATGCAAATTACTGGAGCCGAGGTTGCGAGTGGCACAGCTAGTGCCACTTGTTGCAATTCCACCTAAAAGGCAAAAATTTGTTTTAAGACTAGCTCCCAATGGAACATCAGATGATGTCTTAACCCATATACGGACAAAAATCGTAGTGCCAAACATCGCAGTGGAAAAATTTAAATTTTCATATTCTTGTGACCTTTCGTCATTTAAAATCAGTGTTCCACCAAATCTTTTTAACCAAATTTGTCATAAAGATCTTTGGCCGGAACATTTAATTATAAAGGAGCATACAACGAAGAAGAGAAATCGGCCTCCGATTCGTTCTGGCTCGTCAGTACCTACGGGTCAATAAACTAATTTCGTCCCTTATTCTGGCCTACCAGAATGTTAGAGGACTAAAATCTAAACTTTCAAAACTTTACGTACACAGTTTATTATTTGATTTTCATATTCTGGTATTTACAGAAACGTGGTTAAGGCCTGACATATTTGATGCTTCTGTTTTCCCACAATTTTTTCTACTTATAGATGTGATAGAACATTAAAAAATGGTGGAGGAGTTTTAATTACTCTCAACTCTGCCCTCGCCTTCTGCAACTCTTGACATCGAATTTGTCAGTGCCAAAACTACTTTAAAAAACTACTCCGTCTTCATAACTTGACCCACTTAGAAGCTTTTTGCTTTGCCTCTTCTCTACTTTCCGATGTAGACATAATAATTGTTCTTGGCGATTTTGTTTTTTTTTTTTTTTTTTCGCGCGAATCCCAACGGGTGCACTAAATGCCCACACCTCCCGCCCAACCGACCGAGGGGCGCTAGCCGCATAACGTACGGCTCGAGTCGCGGAGACAGTTCATACATACAGACGAAAACGAAAACTAAAGCTAGCTACGAGCTAAAAAAGAATGTATAGAATTTTTTAGTAATGGAAAAGAGAGTTCTGTACTGATTACATGATAAAGACGATTATAATCAGAACAAAGAACTCGGAAAGGTTCATGCAGTAAATAATTAGTAGAACAGCGTGACAGAGATAGAGGTATAAAGTTTCTAGTAGGTCTACAAGGAACACTAAAATTTATTTGGTTCAATAGCTCGGGCGAGTCTATATCATCTTTAAGAAGCTTGTGCATAAAAATGACGCCAAGCATTACTCTACGATTAGTAAGAGAAGGAAGGCCAAGTAAAAGAAGTCTACTAGAGTACGATGGCAAATTGACATTACGATCCCAGTTCAGTCCACGACGAGCAAAAAGCAAGAACTGAACTCATACTGAGGTGACCAGATGCAATATGCATATTCTAAAATAGGACGGACCAGTGAGGTGAAAAGAATTTTAGTTGTATATGGATCGTCAAACTCCTTTGACCATCTCTTTACAAACCCAAGAACGCCCATGGCTTTACCGACGGTAGAGGAAATATGGGACTTAAACGTTAGTTTACAGTCCATCAGGACACCCAAGTCATACATCTCATTAAGACGTTTTAATGGTGTATTAGTAAGAAAATAAGTAACTAAATGCGGAGAAGTTCTATAAAAAGTCATGACCTTGCATTTAGTTGCATTTAATTTTAATAAGTTATTATGACACCAAAGCTCAAGATTTTGAAGATCAGATTGCAATCGACAAGAAGAGGTAATGTCTTTGTAACTAAAACATAGCTTAACGTCACCTGCGTACATAAGGGCACGAGAGTAGCTTATAACAGAGGGAAGGTTATTAATGAAAAGGGTAAACAGCAGTGGTCCCAAATGACTACCCTGAGGCACCCCCGAAGTAACATGGATGGATTTGGAATATGACGATTTAAAAAGAACCCTCTGAGTTCTATTTGTCAGATATTCACGAATCCAATTAATTAAAGGACTTGGAAAGCCAATACTATTTAATTTATAAAGAAGAAGCGTATGATTAACAGAATCAAAAGCCTTACTGAAATCAGTATATATGACATCAGTTTGCCTTGCATTTCTAAATCCTTCGATCGTTAAAGAAGTAAATTCTAAAAGGTTAGTGGTAGTAGATCTACATTTCACAAACCCATGTTGAGATGGTGAAATTATAGATCTACAAAAATGTTGCAATTGAGAAGTGATTAATTTTTCAAAAGCTTTAGGTATAGCGGACAATTTAGAAATACCCCTATAGTTGGATGCTTCCGATTTTTTACCGCTTTTATGGAGAGGAACTATATAGGATTCCTTCCAGATAGCTGGGAACGTGGAAGATTTGACAGACAAAAGAAAAAGTTTACGAATTTTCTTACATAAAGCCTCGGCGCAAAATCTGAGAACGCAACCTGGTATTCCATCAGGACCAGGAGAGTAGACAGGTTTCACTAAATTAAGCACGCTTAGGAGCGAACTTTCATCGATCGAAGGACTGAAAATGCAGTTAGAGCCTTTTACCTGGTAACGATACGGAATGTCTGATTGATATTCCGCCGAGGAATAGGTTGTTGTAAAAAAGTCTGGAAACAAATCAGCGATGGCTTGATCAGAACTCGCTATAATGTTATCAAGAGATAAGCATGATGGATAGACAGACATTTTGCGCTTGGAATTCACAAAGCTATCAAATTGTTTAGGATTACTAGAAAATTCTAATTTACAACGCTGAAGGTAATCCTTATAGCATTGCGTATTACGCGTCAAAAACTTTGATCGAGCGACTATGTAACGGGCATAGTCTGAGGAGCGGCCTGATTTGTTGTAAATTTTATAACACCTCGATTTTACATTTTTCAGGTTAGTTAGCTCCCGAGAATGCCAGGGGGGCCTATAGGCCGACACAGGGATCCTCAGCGGTACACAAACCCTAAAAAGCGTTTGCACAACTATACAGGGAAGACCAATCATTTTTAAGAATGAGCTCATTTAACTTACTAAAATTGGTCTTGCGAAAATTACGGGATTTAACCGCAGGTCAGGCACCAACAGTCGGTACACGATACGGAAGATCAATAGTTAACTCCAAAGTAGGATGAAAACTATCTTCAGGCAGGACAAGAGAATTTATTCTAGAAACTGCACCATTGGTGGAATCGAGAACAAATATCAGATCCAAAGATCTATTATTCTTGTTACGGACTGGATTTATTTGAGTCAAAGATAACTCGAAAAGACCTTCAATAAAGCAATGTGAAATAGAAGGGAGCAACAAAGCAGATTCGTCAGTTGGGATACCATACTATTTCCGGTAAATTAAAGTCACCGAGAACAATTAACATGTCTCTATCAGACAGTACCGATGAGATGTGTTGGATAGAAACCAAGTGTTTAATGTACACCGCCATGTCGGATTGTGGCGGGATGTACGAGCAAGTAATGTAAACAGAGAAAGTCTTGAGACTGACCTTGACACTTACAAACTCAATCTCCTGGTTATCAGGAGATTGAATCTGGTCAGAAGATAACGACGAGTCAATGGCAATCAAGACTCCTCCGCCAACACGCGAAATGCGATCACACCTGAATATTGAAAATTTTGCAGACAGAACAGATGCATCGTTAATGTCAGGTTTTAACCAAGTCTCTGAAAATACTAAAATTTTATAATTAAATACTAGACTATCTACATAAAGTCTAGGAAGCTTAGATTTAAGTCCTCTTACGTTCTGATAGGCCAGATTAAGGGACGAAATTAGTTTTTTGGAACACCAGCAGATGCTGATATTGCGGAAGCAATAGCTTTTTGGCCGTATATTCTTTCACTAATATGTGATCCGGCCAAAAGCTGTTACTACAGATGCAGTCAAACACTAATTTTAAATTTTTCCACCGCTATTTTTGATGCTTGCATTTTTGTCTTAATGTAACCTAAGACGTCATCCGAAGAAGTTTCGGTGGTACTCCAGTCAGAGGCCTAATTAATGGTGTTCCTCTAACTGGGCAGCTGTTGGCAATAACCAAAGAATTTGGTAGTTGCCCGGACTGTTCGGAAACTACAGTACCATACGTCTGTATAGAGAGACCATTTCCAGGAGAAACGGAAATGGCCTCATCTTTACGCCCACCCTGTGTGACGGGTGTGATAAACGATATGAGCTGCGGAGGATTGGCTGTGAGCAGTGACGGAGATTGCGTAACTGCGCCCGAGACAGGGATAGGCACCGGCAGATGCAGGGACAGATTCCGCATACTAGTTTTCTTGCACTTTGGAGACTCATTCAACAGCTTATAGCTTTTGAACTCTGAACTTCAAAGCGTTAAACTCATCAAAGAGTTTACGAAAACCAGATGACAGTTTCTTAAACTTGTCCCTGGTCTGCCTCATGAATACTCTCATCTCGATTTCCACTTCTCGGCATGAGTCGCATCCCCATTTGAGACCACCTCTTTGCTCCAAACTGTCCCTCACTTTGGCCGTGTAGCCGGCACACTTGACGTGCTTTTTTTTATTCTTAACTATCTAGCTCGTAGTTAGTTCTAATTATTACTGTAATTGTCGTCCGTTGTCCACGCAATTTCGTCTTTTGCATGCTGTCTGATAGGGTTCTCGCGTAACACGCACTAACTTCTAATTTTCCTTCTTAACTTCTCCGGCAGCGACTAATCAGAAATTGCCACAGCGATTTATAATGCAGTCGCCAAAAATGCGTAGCTTAGTCTTCTATAAGTTTCTAAGCAAAAAAAACTACGCAATAGCAACAAGTCCCGTTGCATTGCTTATTGCTATGTATGTGTCTAAGTATATGAACCGACGTGCGTACATATGTATGTATGTGACAGAAAGAAACTGCGCAATAGAAACTGGCGACTTTTTGGGTTGCCTTGCAAACTTTAGTATGGCGTTGATGGTCCGGTGTGCGTGTGTGTGGGTTGACAGTGGTCTAAAATAGAGATGCTCTAAGGGACTTAGATCTTACTAGTATACCAATAACTAAAATAATATTATTTATGTACAGCTGTGAGCAAAAA
Organism: Drosophila neocordata; assembly: GCA_018903615.1. Classification (NCBI taxonomy): domain Eukaryota; kingdom Metazoa; phylum Arthropoda; class Insecta; order Diptera; family Drosophilidae; genus Drosophila; species Drosophila neocordata. The sequence goes on along the minus strand of JAEIGI010000057.1, from coordinate 223,692 downwards.
AATAGTAGTGCCTTTGACCATTTTAGTTATAGCATCAAAAGTTATGTTTTTAGGGCTAGACTAAGATTTTCTGGTATGCAAATTAATTATTAGGAGTGTTATTGTTTATTTTATGAACAAAAATAACCACTCCGTCTTGGTTTTTTGAAAATAAAGAAGATTTTCGAAAATGGTACCAAATTGAGGCGAGCAAAATAATAGTAGTGCATTTTTTTGGAGTTTAAAAAATTTTAAACTAATGAATTTTTTCCCTGGGAAATAATTTTATATTAAAGATTGATTTGATATTAGCTTATTTAAATTTAGTAACATGTCCATTGTTTGCAAGTACAGCTACGCAAAATCGCGACATGGATTCAACCTGTACTTAGCACCTTTCAGGTGTTATGGCCTTCCATGTACGATGTATTACAGTCCAAAGGTCCTTCTTGGTAGTTGGTTTTGCAGCCACTACTTCCTTCTGAACATCCCACCGCAAAATTTCCATCGGGTTCAAATCTAGCGACTGTACAGTCCACTTTTCTGAGACTACTCCGGACTTCTCGAAACAAATTTTTGCCAATTTGCTTGTGTATTTGGGGTAAAAGTCTTTCAGAAAAACCCAACAAAGTGTCATCTCCTTTTCGGAACATGGTAGCATCACTTTTTATACAATTTGAACGTATACATGTTTGTCGATGATGATTTAGGCCGCAGTACATGGACCCTACACCGTTATTTGAAAAGCAGCCCAACACCATTACACTGCATCCACCGTGGTTGATCGTCTTGGTGGTTGACTGCGGACTATATTCCGTTTTTTTCGGTCGACTATCATACAGACTAGTTCTATTTAATCCAAACATCACAACTTTGGACTCATCTGACCACAGTATGGTGCGACATTTCTCGACAGGCCAATTTAGATAAAATTTCGAGTAGTCAATCCGTTATGACACGTACTCTTGTGAAAGAAAGGATGTTTTCCGATGGCTGTAAGCATTTACATTATTTTCCCTTAACACTTGCCACTCTGTACAAACACTGGCAGGCACCTCAAGGTCTTCCTGGACGCCCACGGCAGCTTGAAACGGACGAGTCCTTGAGGTACGCACTATACTTTTTCCTAATTTAGGCGAGATTTTACGCTTTTGGCCACGTATTCCTGCTATATTTTTATTTTTTAAGCTATTTCGAATCACTGTTAAGGACAACGTTGGGATATACTTCACTTCTCTATATGTTTTGCCCCCAGATATGAGGTTTCCAATTTGAATCCTCTTCTTAAGGGAAATGTGGTTACCCCGGCCCAATATAACTTGCAAATGCTGATTTTTTAATGGATCTTATATTGCGAACACCTAACACATGAAATCGAGTAAAAAAAACCAACTTTCTAGCAAAAGTTTGGGATTCCTGCCATGATAGAGTCTTCACTACTATTATATTGCTCGCGGCAAATTTGGCATTTTTCCGTAAAAATGAATTTGCAACGGCGTAGAGGCACCAAGTGAGATTTTAATGAATTGGACATGTGGTAGACATTTCAAATAACGGTTCCTAGCAGTTTTATGCAGATCGGAATATTATCTTGCAAATTATAGGAAAAAGTATTGACGTGTCTTGGGCACTACTATTTTTTTGCTCGCAACTGTATATATTTTATTGTGGCGGAGCACAAAAATTGTGACATATATAGCTAAAAAATACAGGTTTTTTATGTTTGATCCAAGTGTCGAATTTGATTTTAAACACTGAGTGAGTTTTTTCTTTGAATTTTGGTTTTTTTCTTTCACGTTAAAAAAATATTATGTCTGCAAAAAAGTGTTTGAACCCCTCTGCACCCCATAATGTATGCAGTCTCCGAACAGTCCGGGTAACTGCCAAACTCTATGGTTATTGCCAACAGTTGTCCAGTTGGGAAACACAATTACGTGGGCCTCTGGCTGAAGTACCACCGAAAAAACATATATTTGTTTCTAGGCTAGATGCGGAACATCGTTCGGATAATCTCTTAGGTTATAGGAACAAAAGTTCAAGTATGCAAAAGCGGTGGAGAAATTTTAATTTATTTATTCAAGGGAGGTCCTTCCTTCAAAATCAGGTCGAACTGTTTGAATGCATTTGTAGTTACAGCTTTTGTCCGGATCACATTCTCAATTCAAAGAATACACGGCTCAATTAGGCTTCCACTTCCAATTCTATTCCTTCTGGAACATCAGCATCTGCTGATGTTTCAAAAACTACTTTCAATTAACATGGCCTATCAGAAAGTAAAAGGGCTTAAACCTAAGCTTCCAAGACTTTATAGTGGTTGATTTTAATATTGGTATTTACAGAAACTTAGTTAAAACCTGATACTAACGAAGCATCTGTTCTATCTGAAAAATTTTCAGTCTTGATTGCCACTGACTCGGCTTTATCTTCTGACCTGATTCAATCTTTTGATAATCAGGAGATTGAGTTTGTGAGTTTCAAGGTCAGTCTCAAGACTTTCTCTGTTTACATTACTTGCTCGTACATCCACAATCCCACATGGCGCTGTAGGTTAAACACTTGGGTTCCATCCAACACATCTCATCTTAACTGTCTGATAGACATGTTAATTGTTCTAGGTGACTTTAATTTACCGGAAATGGTATGGTTCCCTACTGACGAATCTGTTATCCTACTATCTATCTTTAACTCAAATAAATCCATTTCCTAACAAAAATGAAAAATCCTTAGATCTGATTTTTGTACTAGATCCCACCAAGTGTGCAGTTTATAGAATAAACCCTCTTGTCCTGCCTTAAGACAGCTTTCATCCAACTTAGGAGTTAGCTATTGATCTTTCGTATTGTCTACCGAATGTTGGTGCCTATCCTATCCTCATTCTTAAGACTGAAATGTCTTCCTTATATAACGTTTAGGATTCCAGTGTCGGCCCATAAGCCCCCCTGGCATTTTCGGGAGCTAACTAACCTGAAAAATGTGAAATCGAGAAATTGGGCCGGTTTTCAGACAATGCCCGTTACGTAGTCGCTCGATTAAAGTTTTTGACGCGTAAATTGCTTCAGTGTAGTAAATTAGAATTTACTACTAAACCTAAACAATTTTGTAGCTTTGCTAATTCTTAACGTGAGATGTCTGTCTATCGCTCCTGCTTATCTCTTGAAAACAATATAGCGAGTTCTGATCAAGCCATCGCTGATTTGTTTGCAGACTTTTTCACAACAACTTATTCCTCAACAGAATATCGATCAGACACAGAGGTAATGTAATGTTAATATTATGTAAAATACACTGACAAAAGACTAAATTTTTTAAGGAAAGTGTAGAATACTTGGGTTTTTTGGTCATGAAAAGAGGAACTAAGACCGACCCTGACGAAAGAAAGGCGAAAATAGTTTCGTTAGCAAACATATGTCGAGGAAGATGCCAATTATCCTCAATGAATCAGAAAACGATGCTTTTAACAGACTACGAAACATTTTTGCATCGTAAGATGTTACACTTAGACATCCCGACTTTAAAAAGCCGTTTCACGTTTTTAAGTCTTCGCTTCTGCATATGGTTTTGGGGCTGTTCTCTCACAGGGTGACAAACCAATTACCATGATTTCTAGAGCTCTGAAAGATAAAAAAGCTAAATATGCCACAAACGATAGAGAATTATTAGCCATACATAACCGCGTCCATCGAACTGCTCAAGAAAATGTAAAACAAATCCTTTGTGATTACAATTTCACAAAAATGTCAAAACTTATTGAATTGGAATTGTAAACTGCAAGGTCAGCACTACAGCCAAATACGACATACACAAATAACATGAACTAAGTATAACACCGACACTTTCGTTCGCGGGTGAAGTGCTCCATATTGACGTTTTTTCGACAGACAAAAAACACTTTTTAACATGCATCGACAAGTTTTCCATATTTGCTATAACACAACCGATCATTTCGAGAACAGAAGCAACTTGTCAATAATTTCCCCAAAATCAGAACAATCTATTGCGACAGCAAAGCCGCATACAATTCCGAGACCATAAAATCTCTTGTAAAAAACCAGTTTGAAATTGATGTTGTTAATGCACCACCGCTGCATAGCACATCGAACGGGTAGGTGGAACGCTTTCACAGCACATTTCTAGAGATCACCAGGTGCATCAAGTTGGAGCGAAAATTTAAGGACACTGTAGAGCTAATAATTCTCGCGACTGTTGAATACAACCGGACAATTCATTCAGCAACTAGGCAAAAAAAAGAAAGAGGTAATTCACGCATCGAGTAAAGAATCGAGAGGGAAAATCAGAAATTAGATAGTTAGTGCTTAGCAAACCCAACCAGACAGAAACAATCCATATCGAAGAAACAGGGTCTTTGAAGTAGGAGAAAAAGTGTTCCTTAAGAACAATAAAAGACTTGGCTCTGTTTTATAGAAACCATTCGGGCAGACCTAGGAACGTCAGTTTTTATTAAGGGAAGAGAGGTCCATAATGACATAGTTGCTCGGAATTTTATACAAGAATAGAATATAAGCAAAGTAGTAGTAATAAGCTTGGTAGGATTAAATGCAAGAAAGCAAATCTAATAGTTCTAGCTCATTTAATTCTTACAGGTTCACAGGCATACTACTCGCCATTTTGGCTATAGCCATCGCTAAGGTCACAGACCGAAAGGAGGTATAAACTACTCTTATGCTAGCTATATACCCGTCACAGAAGAAGAAGTTATGATGTTCTAGTCACTACTCATTGAGTCAAACAATAGGCAAGTAGTGAAAAACACCGACACTTAAAAACAGATAAACGAACTAATAGATACAGTCAATAAAATACTTAAAAAAAGAAAAGACGGAATGTTAATTACAGAGATTTAAAATTTAATGTTGTCAATTACTCTAGCAAAATCTAATATCATAAACCCAACTATTCCCGATCACAATGATTTGAAGTCTATCCTTGTTGAACACCCCACAGAGGTACCTGTAGTGAGCGTCATGGAAGCATTCAATATTAAAATGATTCAGTTCGATAGCATTTTACATCTACTAATCGATTATTCTCAAGTGGAGTCTATTTGTAAGAAAATTACAATTTTTCCCGTGGCCCACAACAACACCATGCTGCAGATACTGGACAGAACTATGGCTGTTACCGAATGCTCGATCACCGAATACGCTACGTTTGTAAAATAGCAGAACACGACGCCTCTGCAAGCGGCTTACACTCTAAAAGGAGGCCTTATGTCATACTCACTCAAACGATGTCCAAACTATTACCCTAATCGATGATGGCATAATGATCATCAGCGACAGCACCCCAACAGTCAGCACTGACGAGGGACCAGAAATATTAGCGCGAGGAACGCACCTTTTAACGTTGAAAGCCACCATAAACGGTACCAAATATGTAAATCGCAAACTGGCCTTAAACAACGCACCTAGAGTTGCGACCTTACCCTTAATAAACATCGTAGGTCACGCCTCATCTCTGAATCTGCCAATGCTGCACAAGATTAACCAACCAGAGCTTGGACATCATACAGGAAATAAAAGAACAAGTATCCGCTGATAAATCTCCCAAGATTTGGTTCGCAGGAGGCGTAGGAACGAACTTACTTAATCTTCAGTGGCTCAATCCGCTTCTTCTTAATACTGTAAAGAATACGAGAATGCAAGGAAGTACAGGAAATGGTAAACAGTTATGCAGTGACCCGGGATAGATCATCTATAAAGGGGGTGGAGTTAACAAAGTGGACTTAATCTTAAGCAGCCCTCTACAGCATAGCGCCAACTCGACATACAGTTTAAGTCAACGCTCGGGCTACAACAGTCAGCGGCGGTAACTTGATACTTAAAATATGTTGCAAGAGCAGCGTTATCGCTGACGTTAGGTCAGCTTGCCCACTATGACTGTGTAGCTGTGTTTGCTAAAATTGTTTATATCAAGTTTATTCAGAACATTTCATGCGTGCTAGTTTTAGTTTGATTTGGAATAAAGACAGCATAAGACTGTCCAATCGTTACTCCGACTTGACCGCTGATTCAATTTTTAATTTAATCACTGAGCCACAAGGCCATTAATTGTAAGTAATCTTCCCAACCTTCCCTTCCTTCGCCGATGGCCATCACCCATTGAAGGAAACACAAAGGACTCCGGATTTCGAGGGAAGAATTAATTTACACACATATGACAGAAAAACAAACTGTATTCTTCCAAGCAAATGGTTTCTAAAACAAAAGTGTCAAATTTATCGCCATAAATGTGGGTAGATAACACAAATTTTGGAGAAAAAATGGTCAACTTTTAAAACCATAGTATTACACACGTAGCCATTTTTCTAAATAAATTAAAACATTGGCGAAAATGTTTGAAAATTTTAAACAGCCATCAAATTTTGTTCCGTAATAATAACAAAATGATGTTATAAAATGAAAATTAAAACAGTTTTAAGATATCAATGTTACATTTATTATATTAGTTTTGTAGATAAAAAATCATTATATTATATTATATTTTGATAACTAACCCCAGATATTACACTGAAAATCCGTTTTATGACGTTTAAGAAAATCAGTTCTTTTTTATTATAATATAAATTTAGTATTCATTTAGTCAAGCAATTTTGTGGTAGTGTTTCACAATAAAATATCTGCGGACAATTTGAATACACAAAAAAAAAACATAATTAACCTAGTCCTTGCGTTCTGTATAATGCAAATGAATCATACACATGTTGGAGGTCTGACAAACGGTACTCTTCCAAGCAAACGATTCCTTGAAGTGATGGTGACAACTTTAACGCGCATGGAAGGCAATGGACCACATGTCGCTTTTCTTGTTCCTTTATAAACAAAACGTTAAAAACTTCAACCTAGATAAGACACAAAAAAATAAATTATATTTATATAAAAAATATATATTAAAATAATTGTTTTTAGAATTTAAATACAAGCATAACCATAAATTATGAAGAATACATAAAAAGTCCAAGAGTTTGTTTCTGTCATTAATTTCCTGTGTAATTAATTATTTGAGCTAAAATAACAGAAAATTTTATAATAACTGAGTATACTCTTATACAAAGTAGAGATTCTTCAAAAAGCAGTGTTTAAATAAGTGTAAAGGAACTTGATCCTAGACGAATGTATACCCCAGCTTTGGTGCAGCTGTAACATTTTCCGAGATAAAGGTGATTATACGGACGGACAGATGGATATATGTTTATCGACCCAATATCGGAAAGAACATATTTCATTTGAACAATTTAACAAATTGTGTCTGTGATCTGAAAGGGGGAAAATGCATATACGAAATGGATTCTCTGTCAACCATCACCATCTGCATAAGGTGCAATAGGTGCAATAGGGGTCTTACAGAGTGGAGAACTCAAGCTTAGTGATCAATAGAACCCACAAAATAACATCTTTCATTTCTCCTTGTTCCTGGTGATGGAAAGGCTTTACTTGAATGCAACTCGCTAAAATCGCTTGGCATTAACATTAAAAGAATACACAATTCAACCTTGGCTACTAAGCCAACACTTGTTTCGACTCATATGGGACTCAATTGGAATTCAAAGCTTAACACACTAGGATGAATTGCATCGCTTTTGTTGGCCAGGCAATTAATAAAAGGACATGGATATATATTGAGTTTTTAAGTCAACAATTAGTTGAGTCATGAAACAACATGGGCAACAAATTCTTTTAAAGAATCGATCCTGAATCATTAGTAGGCAGATCAATATTACACACCATTTCTACATACAAGTTTTATTTTAACGTAATCAGACTACAATTTTTAATATCATTTTACACACATTAAAGTTAACGCAATCACGCCAGCGGCAAAAGATATGAAACAGCTGCAGGCCATTTTAGCGTTTAATACTACTCTTTCTGATACACCACTTCATTGTCCTTTAGAAAAAAATTCACTGTTAAATTGGCAACGCTACTCTCTTTTTATGGAACTAAAGCGATGTTCTCGAGCTCTGCTAGCACGCTTCCAGTAATATTCATTTTTCGACGCTCCATAAGAAATTGGTGCTGTCATAGGTCACAAAAATTATAGTCATCAGCAGCTACGACAATGGCGCACAGCTTTTACGTCTGAAGTATTAAGCATATTCATGAACAATAATTTAAATCAACAAATTCGGTCGGTATTGTTTCATCCTGAAAAAAATGGCAATTTTGAGCGTATGGTCCAACGTACGAAAAAATTTTAAAGGACCTTTATAAAAGTCTGTACATTGTTGTGTATTGACCTTCAGACCCACAGCTTAATGGTATATTAACATTTGATTTAATTGCAATGAAATAACATTACTGTTTGAAGGGTTCTTTGACTACTGGTACTCCTACTTATGTGATGTCACATCGCAATCGTACTTCATAATAATCAAAGTAAATTCTTTGACAAATTTTACATTCGAAGTTCTAAAAAATATTCAGTCCTTTTTTATAGAAGACATTTCCTCATTCCCTATTAACAAAATACGGATAAAAAAATTTTTTAACTACCCTTTTCAAACAGCTTGGATGGTGCACAATACACAATTTTTTGTTATTAGAAGGAATATTTTATTATTCCAATTCATAAAATGGTGAAATCAGTTGCCACAAACTAGGGTATTTTAAAATTGTCTGCCAATCTTTTGAAAAACTTAAAATATTTTTCGAAGTTTTGTTTAATGTGTGACCGAAAAGAACTTGGCCTCCCACGCTTTTTGCTTAGTTGGTTTCTATAATATCTGATTGTCTGTACACAAATGGTGCTATTTAATACTTTACCTTCAAAAATTATGAACAACAAGACTTCGGCGGTGCCATTTAGTAGCCATTTGAGAACATTGCTTTTTTATTAATGACCTCCTTCTTAGATTAAAAGGCTCAATTTCCTCCTTGTCTGCCTGAAGCTGACCTTACCTGCTGTTTGAAACCTAATCTCTGGCGATGATTGGTCATACTTATTAAAACATGGTGTACGGTGTATTAAAAAATAACGTAAAAAAAGAATGAAATAGGTTTCAGGAGGGTTCAGGAGAGAATCGCAACTACGTCATTTGTGTTTATAAGGCTGATTTCTTTGCATTTGTTTTACTTTTGTGCTTTTTGTGCTGAAGTCAGATTACTATATCCTTTAATCGTCTGATGCGACTAATATTTATACTTGGATCACCTGTACATCTAAAAAAACCATTCTATAAATTTTCAACTACATATAAAATTTAAGCTCTAAATAATTGACATTTGGTGTAAGGTGTATAAAACAATCGAACTGGGGTCCCTTTCGATTGCTGAAGTAAGTTTTTTAAGTAAGTTTAAGTTAATTTTACCTTCATTTTTTTTTTTTATTGATTTACAAAGGAATGGTCGCTATAAATAGCATGTGTAATACATTAATACTTTAAATAGACGGACATGACTATATCGACTCGGCTATAAATGCTGATCAAAAACATATATAATTTTTTTTGGTCGCAAATCTGACTAATTTTATTATGTCCTCCACAAGAATATAATGGCATTAATATAGGATAAGCTGATTCGCCTTTGATTAGTACTCTATTAAACTCTATTCTCTACTAATTTGAAAATTAGTCAAGAAAAGAAATATTCTAAATAAAAACTTTGAAGAAACTGATTTATGCAAGTTAACTATAATCTAGATTTTTATTCGAAACACTTTATTATATCCACACAAATATATTTGCAATTCGAAAGATGTTTCTAAGCAGAGCAAGTATAAGCGGATTATCTAATCAACATATTTTATTGAAAAATACACACATCTATAGACATATATATTGGGGTTCTCGAAAAAAATTTAATTTTCAAGAGATTTGCTATGTGCATATAATTAAATAATGCACTCGTCATTTTTGGCTTGTTAAAGTAGGATTAAGTAGTTCTTTAATATTTGTTTTGCTTTTAAAGTTTTATAATTTCAAGTTTTTGGCATTACTCGTCCAACCGTTTCGAAGTAATTAGATAACATGAAACTGCAGGGATATACATTTTATTACCAGTGCGTATTATCAGAAAGGACGTCAAATCAAAAGCTTTTTTGACTTCTATGGCTGTGTTTTAACAAACAACATACAAAAGTAGACTGCTCTTTCCATAAACACAGTTGAACATTTTATTTTAGCAATTGTACAAACCCTAATAGCATACTTACTTCACATTGCCCACAATAATGCGAAGCTTCATTTTTGCCTCGTCCATTAAAGCGTATTTCTACCCCTTTGGATTTAACAAATTCCTGGATGTGAAACACTTTTTTTAATGTTTGTAGCAAGCACATTCTGAAAAAGATACAAAATACATTATGAATCGGTATCAGCTTTTTAATTTGTCATCTAATATACAAATTAATCAAATGAGATATCCAAATCAATCGAAAATTATATTTATACAGTAAATAGAAAATTTATATAAATTTTTCTAAAAAATCAAACTCATATCCTAAATTTTAATTTTTTACATTTGCGCCATCGACTTGGAATTGAAATTGTTTGTTGGTTGATGGGGTGTTTGATATCTATGATCTTGGCGATGAACATAATGATGATGGGAATCCACAGCAGGGTAATGTGTTTTTTTTTTAATTGGTTGTTAAGTGCATGCGAAACTTAAAAGATTTTTCCATATCTCTCACTGTTTTTAAACCTAATTAGCTATTTATTTTAACCCCCAAAGTTTTCCTAAGTGCGTCTGAAAAATGCTGTTATTTGCTCATATCATTATGTTACCCAAAAAAAATTTTACATAAAATTCCTAAAATTTTACGTAGTAAAAACCTCATTTCAAGAAATACTATTAATTCAACCAAAAAAATAAAAAGCTAGATGTTGACAGGTAACAGTGTTTGTCTATAATTATACTAAGTTATTTATGTGTGTGTATAATATTGAAGACGTAGCAAAAATATGATATACGTACTTAATCAGTTCAAAAAGTTTGACATCCGATACTTTAATATTTCTGGCGAGATTCCAACTTAAATGTACCATTGGAACAATGCTTTTAAAACTTTGCAATTTATTCCACTCATAACGCTCAATAGCCAGGGAGTACTGGCGGGCAGTCAACGGTCCAACATTCCAGGCAATATTATTACACCAACCAACCGACTGAACCCAATGTACGCACCTTTAGTAAGAAAAAAATCTTTTAAAAATCATATAAAACCGAAAAACTTCATAGTTAAACAAAAATTTGGTAGTTGAACATCAAGATAATAGTTGATAAACTTATATGTATACACCTAATAAAGTTTGGATTTTTATTTTATCAAAGTTACAAGTTCAAGAACAACCCACCAAGAATAATTACAATAAAACGAGTAATTTACTAATACTATCGTATTTATACTTAACCAAGGATATTGGATCCAAATTTTTTCATGAATCTTTCGTTCTCCAGGAATAACTGAATATTATATGTATCAAGTACAGATATTTCGTGTTGGGAAAATCCTTCAAAGTCTCCATCATCACAAAATTTCCCCTAAAGTACAACAACAGCAAACGAATGGTTACTCGCACAATTTTATCAGACATATGCTTGGCACAAGTACATATTGGATATATAAAAGTGCCAAATATGAACACAATACTTGTAACAAAGCAGAAGTAATTCGTTTTTTTTTTTCAAAAAATTAAGAGGTGTAGCCAAAATTTCACTCTAGGCGTTATAGTTTGCAAAGTCTAAGTGCTCACAGTGACGGACAGACAGACGGATTAATCTTAATCGACTCTTCTACTGATAATGATCAAGAATATATATTCTTATGAGTTAGAAAATGCTTTTATACCCTATGGGTGTAGAGAATTTAAGGGCTTCCATCACAAGCTAACAAGGAATTGTAACCAGATCAAATAACTGAAAAAGATTTAGTAGTGTAGCATTTCTCGTAAAGATATAAAATTGTTAGTAGGTCCTACAAGGAACACATAGATTTACTTCAATAAATATAAAACAAGTCAATAACAGTAAGATGACAGCTTAACAATGTAATACCAGTTCAAAAAACGAAGAACAAAATGAAGGCTTTTGGCTTGGTGTCACTTGTTTAAGATGACCATATCGAAAATCTATTCTAAAATTGGGCAAACCAATGAAGGAAAAAAAATTTTTATAAGAAGTGTAAAACTTCTTTGACCATCTTTCCGCCAATTCAAAAATGCCAATGGATTAATTGACAGTAGTGGAAACAGAAGATTGAAAAAAAAAATTTGCAGTTCATAACGAAACTTTAATCATTCATCTCGTTATAAATGAAATGAAAAAAATGGCTTACCAACTGCTTAGTAAGGATGCAAAAAGGTAAGTCCTTACATCTTGGTTGTGCTTAGGTTTAGTAAGATTCAATAACAGCAAGACTCGGAATTTTGAAGATCGGATTGTCAAGCAGAGATAATGACTCTGTAATTCAGAAATAGCTTTACTTTATCTGCCTATGTAAGGACATAAGAAAAATTTGAAGACATTTAATAAAAGACGAGGCACCCTTAAGACCCATGTAGCACCTGAGAGAACTTACTTTGTTTTGCTTGTCAGCAATCCGACAAAGAAGAGGGCTAATTACGTTATAAAGAAATATATTCCTATATTATTATCGTCAAAGATGTAAATTTCAAAAAGTTATTCGTAAAATTACGTTTCGCAAACTCTTGTTAAGATACAAAATTAATGCAGCAGCAAAGTGCGAACTTCAGATATGCCATGGCCTTAATTTATTTAATTGATATTCACTTATGTATAAAGGGATTTCAACTTACCCGGCATTAACCCACACTAGGTCTCCTGGCTTTTGAATAAATCTATAAACTGGTATGTTTTCTTTGTACAAATCTTCTAAAACAGGCCACCATGATCCATGCAAGTAACTGATGTTGTTTTTTTCACACAGGTTATGAATTCCACCCCAGTAAGCATCTGGGACAGCAAACCATTCACAATCTCCAGGGCCAATATTAATATTAATCGAGCAAAAGTTGTTATTTTCTTGATGACCAGGCGTTCTACTTCCGGGCACTTTCATGTAAAGTTGGACGGTATTCATTCCAAGAATAACGTGACCCACATGTGATAACATATTGGCTGCTGAAATAACTCGAGCAAACGCCGGCAGTTTTTGTAGTTCGCTTAATTGCGGCTTCCATTTCCGTTCATCTGACAAATCAACGTTTGTTCCAAATCTAAAAATAAGAATTTATTGCGTTAATGAAAACATATATGGGCGGGAGGTGTGGACACTTAGTGCACCCGTTGGTTGTGCTTATATACTTATATACTTATACTTATATAAAACTGTAGTTTTTTTTCTTTATAACATAAATATCTCAGTCACAATATTAATTTTCGAATCGGCACAACCGAACTTTTATTACAATTGGATACCAGTGGATTTATTTCGATTTATAGTTACAAAAATCACCTTCACCACTTTCTTTTGACGCCATTTCCATTAAATATATTAGTAGCATGTCACATGATACTCCCCACATTTTTTTATTTTAACATATTTGAGTATGATTTTTTAAAATTTTTGGCTTAATTTTTACCTAAGTCTTCTCTATCCCATTTATTTACCTCTCTAAACTGTACCAAATTGTTTTACCCCTGCGAACTTATACCACAACAGTTCTTAAAGGTGATGTTGCTAGTTTATAAATAACACTGATTTTTAGAGGAAACCAAGATTTTCTCTCTCTGCCGTGGATTAATGCGTTATTTTATTATTCAGTCTCTGTCTCCATTTGCATACAGAAACGCAATGAGATAGTTTTTAAGTTTTTAGTTATTAATTTTTAATATTCTATTAATTATGTTTAAATTATTCTGCAGTTTTTTTTATTTTGTAGATATAGATTATAGATTATTTTATAGATTATAGATTATCATTACTTTAATATTATTAAGAAAAAATTCCATTCGGAAAAACTTCTGTTCACCTGAAACAATTTTTATACCTTTGGAAAAAATGTATATTAATTTTGGTCATAAGTTTGCAACGCGTAGAAGGAAGCATCTCCGACTATATAAAGTATATATGTTCTTGATCAGCACGATGAGCTGAGTTGATATAGCCATGTCCGTCTGTCTGTCTGTCCGTCTGTCTGGATCAACGCAATCTCCTCCGAGACCCTTAAAGCTACAGAGCTGAAATTTTGCACCTTTTTCTTTTTGCTGCAGGCATTGTATATCTCGGAATCATTCCGATCGGACGACTATATCATATAGCTCCCATAGGAACGATCGGTCGTGAATATGCTTTAACCTCAATAACTTTGTTGTTTTCCAACGAAATATTACAAAAGCTGGGTATTTGTGAGTTTTATATACTACTTAACATATCCACCAAGTTTTATCAAAATCGGTTGACTATATCATATAGCTCCCATAGGAACGATCGGTCATGAATATGGATTTCGAGCAATAACTTGGTTTTTTTTAAAGCGAGTATCACTAAATTTGGTATTTATAAGTTTTATATACTTTTTAACATATCTGGAAAGTTTTACCAGAATCGGGGCACTATATCATATAGCTCCCATAGAAACGATTGGCCAAAAAATTGGTTTTAGATGAAAATCTTGGTTATTTTAACAGCGATTCACTCGAAATTTGGTATATGTAAGTTTGGTATATATAAAAATGTGTCTGTTGAGTTTTAACAGAATCGGCCGACTATATGATACAGCTCCTATAGGAACAATAGGACAAAAAAAAAAAAAAAATTTTTTTACTCGTGTTTTTTCTTGGAGCCACGGGCATGATTAGTTTTATATACTTTCTTATAATTCTGGTAATTTATATGTAATTGATAAGAACAGTTTGCAAAGGTATCCGAACTTCGGCGTGGCCGAAGTTACCCCATCCTTCTAGTTTTATTTTCCTTGTTTCTGTTTTTGCTGAAGAGTTTTGTAATATCAAAAAGTCCATGGGTTTTAGTTAATCCTGATTTTGTTATAATTCTTTCGAGAGCTTTGTTTTCTATTACCCTCGTTATACTGTGCTAGCATAGCATGGTGTAAGTTTTTCCTTGTATTGTCAGTTTGAATTCTGATTAGTGATCTACACTATTTGTTCTTGCAGCGAAGTTTTTGTTTCTACTGGTGTTCCATTTAAACGAATGTCAAAAGATTTGCAGTTTACAGAGTGCAAGTTATATCCATTTATAGTGAAAATTTTTTTTTCTCTAACTTAATTTTAGGTACACCCGTGCAGTGAAGAAGTTATTAGTTACTAGAACTAGTTACTACTAACTTCGACCGACGACCGATATTTAGAAAGTACATACAGCCGAGTTTACAAAAATAGCAGTGCTGTAGATGCTAACAGAGATTGAACAATTCTTCGCATATTCCTTCTTAAGGATTCAGTTCTTTGTCTTTGCCTTTTCAAAATGGAATTCTGTTAGTTTAACTATGTTTTGTTGCGTTTTTCGTCCTTTTGTGGTTATACACACTGATTTCGCTGTTCACAAAAATAGCAGTTTTTGGTTTAGTTGCGAAAAAATGTAGAAATGTTTCAATAGGAAGTTTAAATAATTAGATTATTATTTATTACTATTATTTTGCATTGTAATACACAAAATTAATGTTCGAATTTTCATGTTAGTGGGTTGAGGCATATGGGATTCACGACCAAGTATTGAAGTTTTGCATAATTTGAAGTCGACAGAAATTTATATTTAGTTATCACTGCTATTTATATGAACAGCACAAAATGTCCCTTTTTCTTTACTTTGCTCATTTCTGAAAAAGTAAAACTTTTTCAACCTAAAATTGCATTAATCTGTTATATATAAATATAAATTCTAAATTTATAAAAGTTATGGTCTTTTTAATAAGATTTATCTACTTTGAAGTAAAAGCTCAAAGGCACTGATATTTTTGTGAACACAGATGTATAAGAGCGTTGTGAAAAATTGTTTATACTAAAGCTTTTTGGTCCACATATAGTCGGCCGATTCTGCTAATAATTTAAACCGACGGATTGACATACAGAATCGGCTAGATAGTACATCTACGACTATTGATTCTAATTAACAATACCTATATATACTTTATGGCGTCAAAAGATTATATTTCTATGCGTTACAAACACCTGAAAGCTAGTTACGAGCTAAAAATGAAAAGATAGCTTTTTTTAGTACAGGAAAAGGAAGCTATGACGCCAAGCATTAATCTACGATTTGTAAAAGAATGATGGCAAATTGACACTACGATCCCAGTTCAAACCACGAAGAGCAAAGAGCAAGAACTGTTTTTGAACCGACTCTATTCTTGCTTGGTGTGATTCGTACTGACCAGATGCAAGATGCATATTCTAAAATTGGACGGACCAGTGAGGTGAAAAGAATTTCGGTTGTATATGGATCGTCAAACTTGTTTGACAAACCATATACATCTCAGTAAGACGTTCTAATCTATCATTAAGAAAATAAGTAACTAATTGCGGAGTATTTCTATGGAAAGTCATTACCTTGCATTAATTTGTATTTAATTTTAATGAGTTATTATTATATGATTAGCGTATGATTAACACAATCAAAAGCCATACTGAAATCAGTATATCATCAGTTTGCCTTGCATTTCTAAATCCTTCGATCGTTAAAGAAGTATATTCTAAAATGTGATTGGTAGTAGATCTACATTTCAAAAACCCATGTTGAGATAGTAAAACTATAGATCTACAAGTGATTATTTTCAGAAGCTTTAGGAATAGCAAACAATTTAAATACCCCTATTGTTAGATGGAATCAAATTTTTACCGCTTTTATGGAGAGCAACTATATAGGATTCCTTTCAGAAAGCTGGGAAAGTGGAAGAATTGACAGACAAGAAAAAAATTTTATGAATTGGCTTACATAAATCCTCGGCGCAAAATCAGAGTGCACATCCTGGTATTCCATCAGGACTGGGAGAGTAGACAGGTAATTAAGTACGCATAGGAGCGAACTTTCATCGGTCGAACGGCTGTAAATGCAGTTAGACTTTTTAGCTAAATGGGATACGGAATCTCTGATCGATATTCCGTAGAGGAATAGTTTGTTGTAAAGAAGTCTGCAAAGAAATCAGCGATGGCTTGATCAGAACTTGCTTTCTTGTTTTTAAGAGATAAGCAGGATGGATAGACAGACCTTTTGCTTTTGCAATTAATAAAATAGTTTGGGGTTACTGGAAATTTCTAATTTACAACGCCTTATAGCATTGCATATTACGCGTCAAAAACTTTGATAGAGCGACAACGTAATGGGCATAGTCTGAAGACCGGCCCGATTTCTTGCATATTTTAAAACATCTCGATTTCACATTTTTCAGGTTAGTTAGCTCCCGTGAATGCTAAGAGGGCCTATAAGCCGACACTGGGATCCTCAGCGGTACACAAATCTTAAAAAGCGAACCAAGAGTGTAATAAAATAGCGAAATAGCTTGGTTCATGTTTGAAAAGCTATACTGGAAGCCCAATCGGCCGTACGAATGAGCTCATTAAGCTTAATAAAATTAGCCTTGAGAAAATTACGGGATTTAACTGCAGGACAGGCACCAACAGTTCTCGAGCTTTAGAGACTCATTAAACAGATTATAGCTGTAAAACTCTGTCTCCAAAGCGTTAAACTTATCAGTGAGTTTACGAAAACCAGATGACAGTTTCTTATGCTTATCCCTAATCTGCCTCATGAACACCCCCATTTCGGTTTCCCCTTCTCGGCATGAGTCACATTCCCATTTGAGACCACTTCTTTGCTTCAAACCTTCCCTCACTTTGGCCGTGTAACCTGCATCACATTATCACACAGCCAGCAAGCGAGGAAGACATTATGCAAGAGGGTTCAAACACTTTTTGCTAGAACAGAACAAACATATTATATTTTAAATATTTCTTAAAGTGAAAAAAAAAACAAAATTCAAGGAAAAAAGCCAATAAAAAACTCGCTCAGTGTTTCAAAGCAAATTCGACACTGGGGTCAAACTTGCAGAGAAGATTAATATAAAATTAAGAGAGCACTACAAAAAAAAGAAATTAGAAAATAAAAAAGCGGGAGAGCCAACAGCACTGCACATGCAACAACAGCACGTAGGCGACAGCGCGAAATTGATTTAAAAACGGGAAGAAGTACAAAGGCATATAGATTAACAATAACAATAACACGGCTGTAAAAGTATTATTGTTACTTAAAAGAATAAGTTTAATGCTTTAATTGTGCGTTTATATGTCCAAACAAACAAAACGCACTATTTAAGTAGTTAAACAGGCCACCACCAAACTATTGGAAAATTTATTTAGGCAGCACGATGACTTTAAATTCAAAAAAATTAAATTATGCAAGAGCTCAAGGAAAACGCGTCAATCCACAGTAAAAGCTTGAATTGAATTCTAAGTTATATAAATTAGGAAAAATTTAAGTTTTCATATTCTCGTAATCCGCCAAATATTTTGAGAAAATTTGTCTTAAAGATTTTTGGCTGGAAAATTTAATTGTAAAGGAGTATACAACGAAGAAGAAAAATCGGCCTCCGATTGCTCTATTTTTCGACTCCTCAGTACCGGCTGGCGGGTCAAAAAACTAATTTCGTGCTAATGTAATCTTTCGATTTTCATATTCTGGTATTTACAGAATCGTGGTTAAGGCCTGACATATCTGATACTTCTCACAATTCTTTCAATTTATAGATCAACTTATTGATGCGATCGGACATTAAAAAATGGTGGTGGAGTTTTAAATGCTGTCAACTCAGCTTTCTCCTCTGAAATAGTTCAGCCTTCTGCAACTCTTGACATCGAATTGGTAAATGTTAAAATTACTTAAAGAACGTATTCCGTTTCCATAACTTGTTCGTATATTCCACCAAAATCTGACATAGTGGTATACGCTACACACTTAGACGCTATTCGCTTTGTCTCTTCGCTTCTTTCCAATGTAGATTTAATAATTGTTCCTGGGGATTTTAATCTGCCTGACATTTCATGGTTTCAATCAGATGAGTCTGTCTTGTTGTTGTTGCCCTCCCCCTCACATTGCTTTGTCGATGGTCTCCTTGAGTTATCTTTAACCCAACATAATCCAGTCCTTCATATAAACGATAGGTCGTTGTTTTACAGTCTTCTGACTGCGTTGTTTCAAGGATTAATTCCCTAAACGTCCCCGAAGATAATTTTCATCCAACTTGACCTTCCCTTTCGGTCATTAATTGCAGATACCAATTCGGCGTCTCCTCCTATCCGTTGTTTTCGTAAAGCAAACTTTTTCAAGCTCAATGAGCTAATTCTTTCTACAGACTGGTCTTGGAGGCTGCCATTGGTTTCTTCTATAATATTATGTTTTCACTTTTTGATGCCTGTGTTCTACGTGTGGTCCAAGTATTGTCTGACAAACCACCATGGTTTACACGGGAGTTATCTAATTTGCAAAATGTAAAATCTAGATATTATAAGAAATACAAATAATCGGGTCAGCCATCAGATTTTTCTCATTACATAGTTGCTCGATCAAATTTTTCAGTGCTTAATGCACAACAAAGATTACATAAGGCGCTGTTAAATACAGTTTTCCCGTGATCCTAAGCGATCCAGTGCACCCGTCTTATTTACGTTTTGAAGACTATAAAGCAACCGATGATCAGGCCATTGCCGATATGTTGATATGATTTTTTTTAATACAACCTATTCCTACAAGGGGCATCCAGCCAACTCTTCATATCCCTATTAGTTGAATAGGTCTAATTGCATCTTTAATCCTGTGATCGATGAAAACTCGCTTTCAGTATGTTTACTTCATTAAAGCCCGTGTACTCACAGGACCCGATTCGATACCTGGTTGCGTACTCAGGTTTTGTGCTGAGAATTGAATTAGTCAAGTTGTTAAGTTATTTATATTCTCCGTTAAAACTTCCTCTTCCCCAACTATTTGGAAGGAATCTTTTATTATTCCTCTACATAAAAAAGGTAATAAATCAGAAGGGGTATTTGGAAATACCCCTCATTATAGGGATATTTCCAAATTGTCTGCTATTCCAAAGGTTTTTGAGAAAATTATAAATGGGAAGTCCCAATTGCAGCATTTCTGTAGTTCTATTCTTTCTTCTTCCGAACACGGGTTTATGAAACGTAGATCTACTACCACTAACCTAATAGAGTTTACTTCTTTAGCGATCGATGGATCCAGGAACGCATTACAAGCTGATGTCGTTTATACCGACTTCAGTAAGGACTTTAGTCCTGTCAACCATACACTGCTTCTGTACAAACTAAGCAAACCTAAGCTTCCAAGCCTTTTGCTTCGTTGGATTTCCCAATACCTGGCTGACCGTACTCAAAAAGTCCTATCTATTTAAAACCTCTTTCAAAATCCACCAAGGTAACCTCAGGGCTGCCACAAGGTAGCCATCTAGGGCCGTTGCTTTATACCCTGTTTACCTTCAGTAGTAACTCATTCTCGTGTGCTCATGTACGTTGGCGATGTTAAATTTGTCTTAGTTATAAAGAATCAAGCTCCCCACTTCTGCTCCAAGCAGATCTGAACAACTTGCAGATTTGGTCTGAAACTAACATAACCTCAATGTTTCAAAATGCAACGTCATGACATTTCATAGATCCACCTTCCAATTAGTTATGTATTATCTATATAATACTCCCTTGAAATGAATGTACTTATGGGGACCACAGATTAAGTTTCACTCGTCACATTTCTATTATAGTCAGTAATGCCATTAGTGTGTTTTGGGTTTTGTGAAGCGATGGTCGAAAAAATTAGATGATCCTTACACATCTAAAACCCTTTTAATTTCACAATCACACCAAATAAAAATTTAATCCATCCAAAAGCAATTTCTAATTTTTGCGTTTCGTGGCTTAAACTGGGATCGAATCCTCGTATTCTTATACACTCCTTCTAATTAATCTTTCCTCCTTACGTAACCGTAGAGTAATGCTTGGTACTTTGTTTATACACTAGCTTTTAAATGGACAAATAGATTCCCCTAATCAACTTAATCAGGTCAATCTATCTGTACATTGTAGACTATCCAGAAATGATACCCCTTTAACTTTAACTCGGTGCATTTGTAACTATATACTATTCATGAACATTTGACGTCCGTTGTCCACGCGATTTCGTCTTTTGCATGATATCTGATAGGGTTCGCGCGTAACACGCGTTGTCCTGGTGTCGATTGGACCACTTGAACGTACTTCGCATTGTGCGCGTCAACGTCCAGAAGAAGAGATTATTATATATAAACCTAAAAAGATTCAGGCTCAACACGATAACGTGCAGAACAGCAGCGATCCAACAATTAGCAAGTCCATACATTGTAGAATCTCCTCTAGGAGCATTAATTGTTGACGCTAAATTAAAAAGCGGCGACACTTTATCGGAATTTCTCAGCAACTACGATCAAATTCTGCAAACCAGCGATATATCGTCGTAATAAGTCGTACTTACTCGCTGTACACAAGACTAATTTCATCAACACATTCTGGTTGGATTATTTTTCACAACGTTTGACTCGGGTCCGACAAAAAACTACTCAAAACATTTCCTTTGTTTTATTGTATTAATTTTTGTATTGACAAAAGTATTCTTCGTACTTCGAGAATTATTTTCACTGGGCAAATGACACTCAAATTATCCGTCTTGAAAGATGACAAATCAATTAAAGAGTTTTCGTCCAATAAACAGACGCAATCAATGAAGGAAGCATTGGAAGATCGATTTCTGTGCCTCGGTACAGTTTTTATGCTAATAATGTAAATCTCCAAGGTCACGCATTTTGTGATGCGTCTATACAGCGAACTAACTTATTATAATTGAAAAGTAAGACGAATTATAAGAATTTATAATTGTTACTTTGCTTAATTTTAAACACAACTGCCGTATGTACCTTTCAGTGTTAAAACTTACGTTATTATTTGGATTAAAAGTAATGGCAAATCATGGTCCTACGTTTATTCAAACCAATACAATTCTTACAATCCAAATAATAATCTCATAACAATCTTTTGATGGATATTTATACATTTAACATTTAAAATTTTTTTTAGGATGGATGTACCATTGCGTCGAATGCCTAGGCGAAAAAAAGGAACGAGAAACTAGCGCTTTGTTTTTGCTACAAAAGTCAATTGAAGCGGAGCCTAAAAGTGGGCAATCGTTATATTTATTAGGGAGGTGTTATGCAGGAATTAACAAGGTTCATGATGCATTTTTGGCATATCGAAATTCAGTAGAAAAAAGTGAAGGAAGCGCAGATACCTGGTGTTCAATCGGGTAATACAAATTTTTTTTTTTGTTATTTATTGCGATATTAAAATATTTCCCTTTACTTATGTTCCTTTCATTATTTTAAAAAATAGTGTGTTGTATCAACAACAAAACCAACCGACGGATGCACTTCAAGCATATATATGCGCTGTTCAATTGGACAAGGAACACAAGGCAGCTTGGACAAATTTGGGAATTTTATATGAAAGTTGCGGTCAGCTCCGAGATGCATGTGCCTGCTTTTTGAATGCAACGAAAAAATATTTTTATCAGGTATCTTGGTAATGAAAATTTAATGATAATGCATTACAGTTATGGATATTTAAACTTGAAGTATCACAGGATTGGTCACAAGTTAAATAGAAATCAAGCAGCAAAAAAGCAAAAAAAAATTTTAATGAAAATGGCTTGAAATCATTCAGTGCCAAGACAGGACTGTACGGTGGTTGAGTTCTATGAATTCTATGTTTTGACTGCTAAAGAGCACACCTGTTTGAAAAAATGTGTGAAAGCTTGCGTTGTCATGATGAAGAATGAATTATCTTCTGCAGTCGGTTTTGCAAATTTTTCCGAAGTCCTCTAGTAAATGAGTCCTCCAGAATTGAAAGTCCTACGTTGCTCCAGCAAAACATCAACCAAAACATGACCCATTCTACGAAGAACAGCCCATTTGCTTCGATTACCTTTCTCAATTTTTTTATGGTGCTATTTTATTTTATATACAACAACAATAAACCTTTTTTACAACTAAGTGTTTATTCCAAGCCAAATTTCACAACATTTACAACAAACAACAGCCCGTCGAATGTTGTGAAAAAAAAATTGAACAAAAAATCTCAAGAAATTTTCTATTGTTTTAGCCAATTGATTTTTTTATTTCTTGTAAACAAAACAAAAAACATTGTACATTAAACATTGTACATACACATGTGGACAAAATAATAGGTACGACCCTAATACTTGGAATCATGCCGAAATAAAAATAGTCGTCAAGTTCTAGAAACTAGATTTTCTTTAATAGGAGGAATTTTTTAAAGATTTATTGGTAAATCGCGATACAAAATCTAGTCTTTAAAAAAAGTTAACATTATTGTAAGTTCCTAACCCTTAAATTGATCTGGAAACAATAAAAGGTGTTTCAGTTAATATCAAAAAAAAAAAAATAGAATTTCTTAGAGATCTGAGATATATTTTTTTAAGGAAAATGCTAAAATTAAAGTAAAAAATTAATTCTTTAACATTTCAGTAAAAGAAAATCTCGCTTGGTGTTTACTACAGTACGAAAAAAATAAACTTGTTCGTCCACTTCCTGATATGAAAAAACGTATAATTGCCAAACTATTTGAACGATTAGAAAACTTTACTACAAATTCTTAAAACTGAATAAAAATTATTAAGACACTTGGAAGACACAGGTTTATTTCATTGTTAGCAGATTCTCCCCTTGGCTGTGCGCCACACATTTAGGCCTTCAAGAATGATTTCCGACGGAATAGGGAATGTAGTATCACTATTATAAACCATTTCCCTAATTTTAAGTAGGGGTAGCATTTAAAACAAATTTACAAATGCTTGTGCGGATCAGATGGTAAGCTAAAATTGAAAAATCTTCTTTGGTGGGACGGGCCGAAGACAAATTGGTTTGGTAGCGATGATTATCGAAACAAATTATTTCGTCCACTTGTAATTAATTTGCTAGTTTTTACGTATTCACATTAATATCGGCAATACCCGAAATATAAATATCAGCTCTTTTGCTTTTTTTTGCCTTTTGTTTTGCTCATAAATAGGTCGATATTTCACATTAAAAGTTAAAGCTAAGTCTGTTTACTGTCGCGGCTTCTTCTGAAATTTCAACATTTGAATTTTCAACAGCCACCCTAACTTCTCTTCTATCTCAATACTGCAGGCCTGGGGAACCAGCTGCTAAATATTTGTTGAGTTCCATGGTTCAGAAAAACCAAGCCATGAAAATTGATATCATAAGTCAATATAATTTTTGGAGGGTGTACATTCTTGACAAAAAAGAGTTGACAGAATCAGAGTACAAAAGTCTGCTGTTTTTTCGTTCTGAATACAAAAGCACTTATTTTGCTAAAGCATATATCCCAGAAAATTGTGGAGTGTGCTTAAATCGGTTGATGTGGAATAATAACAAAGAGAATAAAAAAGTTACGCAATAATCAACTCTATGTTATAAATATATATGTGTTGTTCGTTAACAGAAGTGAGTAAGCTTTCGACTTTGCGATGGCAAAGAAAATTCATATAATGTTGTCTAACCCTAAAGGAGAAACAGACATGAACAAAGTGTGTTTTAGCAAATGCTAATTTCTGTCGAGCGGGTAAAGTTTTTCTTTTTCTTGTCAACCCTTTAATACGGTAACGTTAAGAAAATCATCCCTCCATATAGTAGGCTGCATGTGACCTGCATATAACCAATTTGATTTTCCTTTATAACAAGCTGTTATCTCTTATTTCTCGGAACAATTTTTTTATTGGCATTGACGTATGTGCAAATGGTTTTCTGGAGTTACATTCGCTACCTTTATATAGCATGATAAGGCAATACGCTCATTCCAAAAAGTATTGCAAGTGCACTTATATATATGTTAATAAGCACAGTATAAACTTAACCTGCGTAGGCACTACACGGATGCTAACACCAAATTTGGTTGCTCTAGCTTTAATAGTCTCTGAGATCTACGTGACAGACGGACGGAATACATATACTCTATAGGGTCGGAAATGCCTTCTTCTCCCTGTTACATACATTTTGGCGACTTTAGTATACCCTTTTCCCTATGGGTACAGGGTCCGAAGGTTGCGAGCATTTGAATAATTTTCCTTTAACCACCCTTGCCGCTCACTGGCAGGTACCCTAAGCTCTTTCTGCATCTCTACGGCAGCTTGAAACGGACGACTCCTTGAGATTATCACTATATTTTTTTCTAATTTAGACTAGTTTTTACGCTTTTGGCCACATATTTCTGCTATATTTTTATCTCTTAAGGTAACTCGAATCACTGTTGAGGATAACTAGAATATCTTTCACTTCTCTATTTGTTTTGCCCTCAGATATGAGGTTTCTATTTTGAATAATCTTCTCACATGTGCTTATCCCGGCCTAATTTAGACTGCAAATGGCAATACTTTAATGGATCTTACATCACGAACACCCAACATATGAAATCGAGTAAAAAAATCAACTTTCTAGCAAAACTACTATTATTTTGCTCGCAGCAAATTTGGCATTTCAGCGTAAGAATGAATTGG
Source organism: Drosophila neocordata (assembly GCA_018903615.1). NCBI lineage: Eukaryota > Metazoa > Arthropoda > Insecta > Diptera > Drosophilidae > Drosophila > Drosophila neocordata. The sequence continues at coordinate 198,165 of JAEIGI010000057.1, read as the reverse complement.
CTACGACGTAGAGGCACCAAATGAGATTTTATTGAAATGGACATGTGGTAGATATATCGAATAATGGTACCTAGCAGTTTTAAGCATATCAGAATATTATCTTGCAAGTTATTGGAAACTGTATATCCAGCTGTGAGCATCAAAAGTTTTGCTTTCAGGGCTAAACTAAGATTTTCTGGTATGCAAATATAATAGGTTTTTTGAAAATAAAGAAGATTTTGTAAAAATGGTATCAAATTGAGGCAAGCAAAATATAAGTAGTGCATTTTTTGGATTTTAAAAAATTTTTAAACTGATGAATTTTTTATATTAAGGAAAGTAGTTTTATATTAAAGATTGATTTGATATAAGCTTATTAAAATTTAGTAGCATGTTTAGCGGCATGGAGTCAACATGTACTTGGTACCTTTCAGGTGTTATGGCCTTCCATGTACGATGTATAACAGTCCAAAGGTTGGTTTTGCAGCAACTAGTTACTTCTGAACATCCCACCACAAATTTTCCATCTGATCCAAATCTAGCGACTGTGCAGTCCACTTTATTGAGACTACTCCGGCCTTCTGGAAACAAGTTTTTGCCAATTTGCTTGTGTATTTGGGGTCTCAGTCTTTCTAAGAAACCCAACAAAATGTCATCTCCTCTGCGGAATATGGTGGCATTCCTTTTTCAACAATTTGAACGTGCATATGTTTGTCCATGATGATGTGGATACATTATATGGACCCAACACCGTTGTATGAAAAGCAGCCATACACCATGATTGCATTCATCGTGGTTGATCGTCTTGGTGGTGTACTGCGGATTTATTCCGTGTTTTTTGGTCGACTATCATACAAACTAGTTCCATTTTCTCCAAACATCACAACTTTTGGACTCATCTGACCACAGTATGGTGCGCTGTTTCTCTACAGGCCAATTTAGGGAAAATTTCGAAAACTTAATCCGTTCTTTTATGGTCTTCAGTTTGAGAACGGGCACTTTCCGTTTGCTGCGAGCATTTAAATTATTTTCCCCGTAACACTCGCCGCACAGTCTCAGCACTGGCAGGCACTTGAAGCTTTTCCAGGACCTCCACGGCAGCTTGAAACGAACGAGTCCTTAAGCTTCGCACTACACTTTCTTCTAATTTAGGTGAGATTTTACACTTTTGGTCACGTATATCTGCTATATTATTATCTTTTAAGGTATTTCAAATCACTGTTGAGGACAACGTTAGGATATCTTTCACTTCTCTATATGTTTTGCCCTCAGATATGACGTTTCTAATCCGAATCCTCTTCTTAAGGAATATGTGCATACCCCGGCCCAATATAACCTGCAAATGGTTTAATGGATTTTACATTGCGAACACCTAACACATGAAATCGAGTAAAAAAAACCAACTTTCTAGCAAAAGTTTGGAATTTCTGCCATGATAGAGCCTTCACTACTATTATTTTGCTCGCGCCAAAATTGGCATTTGTGCGTAAAAATAAATTTGCAGCGACGTAAAGCCACCAATTGAGATTTTAATGTAATGGACCTTTGGTAGATATTTCAAATAAGGGTTCCTAGCAGTTTTATGCAGATCGGAATATTATCATGCAAGTTATCGGAAATAGTATGGGCGAGTGTTGGGCACTACTATTTTTTTGCTCGCAACTGTATATAAGTTAACGGCATAGTTAACGAACGGCCCTCGCATCGGAAATGATACACGCGCAGCGGCAATGTTGCTGTGTCTGGCGTTTGTGGTATTGTGAAAACACGTAGCAAGCGGTGATTGGTCGATGCATTATGCTGACTCGGCCCTGCATACCACGAGAACTCTGCATGAACATTACTTTGCTTACTATAAGTTTTTATATTTCAAATTATGCTTTAGCTTAAGATTCACTTTAATTCTTCTAGTTTAGTTTTGTATTAACAGTTGAACCATTTGCGTGGCCAATAAATACTTTGCTCCGGCAAACGCCGTAAAAACCCGACTTTGATTGCTAAGCTAACGCTAGCATCGGTTACATAATTCAAGTACCTGTTTCAGGCTAAAGGAAGTCCGCCGCGACCCCATAGTGTTCGGCCGTGGCGTTCATAAATCTTTTAATTTATACACATGTCACGCCATACATATATATATATATATATATATATATATATATATTCGTTCGCAAGTCCCGTTGCAATTCCTATTGCTATATATATATATATATATATTATATATATATATATAATATATATATAATAGATATATATATATATATATAGCAATAGGAATTGCAACGGGACTTGCGAACGAAGGCGACAGAGTTATTGCGCAGTTTTTTTTCCTTTAGAAAGCTTTCGGCGACTGCATCGATCGCGTCAACGCCAAAATGCGGTGGCAACTTTTGATTGGTCGCTGCCGGCGTCGGCGACAAAAATCAAAGGCCAATGGCTGTGGAAAATTAAATCTGCAGAGGAGTTGATCTAAGACCATGGACTGAGTGAGCTGAGCTAAGACCGCGATCAAGAGGAGTTGATAGAGCAAACAGTTGCGTGAACATAGTGTCAGTGAGTGAAAAGAAAAGTGCCCCAGCGACCAGGATACAGGAGTGAATTTTAACCAAAGTCTCCAAAGCAAAATTAAACAAGCGTGTGTGTGAAAAGCGGGTGAGTTTGTCCAAAGGCCAACAGGGCTGACCCTTATCAAAGTTAATAGGTCATAGTGTGGTAAAATAACAGGTTAGGTTTAGTTAGCGTTTACTGCAGATCAGATTGCCACTAATAAAATTTATAATGTTTGACATCAAACCACAAAACACGGCTCTAATTATTTCACCCCCAACAACAAACTGCCTCATTTTCGCCTTCACTCCCTAATGTTCATGTAGTGTATGTGCATGTAGTGTATGTACCTCTATGTAGGGAGCCATGCAAATAATATAAATCCTAGCCAATGTCCGGGTGACACCCAAATTGACTAGGATAATATTCTATGACTAGTGCTGCCCGACTAAGAGATCTTTTATCATACCAATGTCCGGGTGACACCCTAGTTGATCTGATGGAGATTCTTGGGCACTTAGTAATTTTATGTCTATATGTTGTGATCCATGATAATTCCTGCTCATTTAAGCCAATGTCCGGGTGACACCCTAATTGACTTAAACAGTAGGCATTATCTAGTGTATCACGACTAGATGATTCAAACAGGCCAATGTCCGGCTGACATCCTAACTGACCTGGTTGAATTAACTGGGCTAATCCTAATATAGTTTGTCCTCAAGTCGATGTCCAGGTGACACCCTAGTCGACTTGATACCCTTCGTTTTGTGCATGTGAAAATGTTGTTAAATATTAACCATCCTCCTCCTTTCCCTTTTCCCTCCTCTGTTTGGCATAGTTAGTTTAAGAAACAACTACAGCAAGCCAACTCCAAATAGTATGGATATGCTCCGTTTTCTCAGTCATCAAGTCCGGGTTTCTTACGTAAATTTTTCTGTGTAGGATAGGCCCTGGGGAGACTGAGAGTTGTACCCCGGCCTGGAAAAACTTCCTTACCAAATCGACTTAAGAAAATTTAATACAAAGAAAAATACAAATACAAAGTAAAAGGTAAAGGTTAGACTCCTAAACGCAAAAGACCAGGACTTGAAAAGTTATATATTATATTTAAAACTATATATTATTTTATAAACTTCAAATATAAACTTTATATTTTAACTGTCTTTTAACATGCCCAACTAAATCGGAAAATACCTCAACCTACCTCACTATTTAAAATATTACATTGAATTTCAAATCAATACAGACCAATTAGTTTTAATGAATTAATCAAAAACGAGACACTCGTAAAATCATATTCTACCGAAATGTAGTTAAGTTCAATATTGCTTGACATTGGCTTAGTATAATGCGTAGATGTGCTAATACAAGTAAGTCTGTAAATTAATCTGAAATATTATCTCAAGCATTGTAAATTTAGAATTTGGAGAAAAATCTGGGCCACTTATAAATATATTAATATTTTTTAGAAATCAGAAAAGAAACTCTTCTAAATTGAAAAACAATAATCATGGTATTGTATATTCATGTAAAATATTAAAGGTGTTTTTATAAATTTTCGATAAGCTTTACGTATCAGAAGTGCAGTTTTTTTCAAGGATAACTGCCTATTCCGGACAGATTAATTCTTATCGTCATCCTGACTAAAAATATTTTTGTATTAAGTAGTTCTTTCAAGAGTATTAAATCATAATTCATATTGCAACATTGTGCCTTATATTTGCCTTGAAACCTGGAAGGTTTCGATACGCAGACAAAATTTAAGTAAAAAAATGTTATTTACCTTAACATTTTGCTATTGTTTTTTGCTCTTTTTCGTTTTAAGCATATGCTAGAATTTGAAATTGAATCTTTTGAGTCCGAATCTGACATTACATGTGAACCAGCGAATCCTTTATCACCTTCTTCCTGTAAAAAAAAAATATAATTATAAACAAAACCTTTTCAAAAGCGATGTTAAAAACAATTGCATTTAATTTGTACCTTTAGGCTGTCTTGAAAACTTGATGCTTGATATTGTGCATATTTCGCAATTGTTGTATGTGACCGATGTGATATGCAAGCCCAAACTCGTTTTGCTTGAGATAAGTCCCAATTTTCATCTGGAGACTGATGTACTTGAGTTCTTACTTCAACACTGTGATCCGGGTTTGCCTCTACTAAAGTTTTTGTAGAAAACAATCCTAAATCGAGTTTTAACGCTCCTGCCAATCCACGCACAACTGCTATTGGGTGTTTTAAGCAAAATTCCTGAAGTTGTGGACTGAATGCATTTTTTTTGTTTTCCAAATGAACCGAAGGTGTTGGTGGTAAAAGTTGGTCTCTTGATAATTTTTGTGGAGGACAATCTGGTGGCGATGGCGGAGGAGAATTTGATTGAAGGACTGTATAACTGTTGGGTGGTTCACAAGCCGTCAACTGCTTTACGGCGGATAAGACCTGTTCTGAATCCATGTTTATTTTAAAAGCTGGTAAAAAATTTGATACAGCAGGAGTTAAATCATATGCGTCATTTTTGGTATCTTCATTTAATTTATCTTTAGATTCATTGCTTCGGGTCGATAAAGCAAACTTAATATCATCATTTTGCCCGTCTTTGGAAGTTTTAAAAATGTCCTCAGCAAATGTATCTGAAGTACCATTAATGGAAATTATTGAATAACAATAAACAGAAATAAGCATTATCGATTTAAACATACCTAACGCACTTTTTGTATTTATGCACACCATTCGTTTTAGATCTTTGGATTCATTTTCTTCATTTACACTATAAACACGCTTTACTTTTGAGTTGTCGGTTTGAAGAGTTATGTTTTCTTCTACAAGTTCTTTTTTCTGGGTGTTAGATGCGTTGGTCCATAATTTTTTTGTTTGTATTGGATGTTCTTCTAAATTTAGATGCTGAAGTAACTGGTTTTGGTGATCACTTAATAAATCACGCCTTTCCGAAACATCCATTAACTGAGGTTTAATCTCTGAAATTGATCGATTTTGAACAGAATTATCCTCTTTATCTCGTTTTGGAGGTGTTGGGCTTTGTGTAGCCTGATAATATGGATACGGAGGTGGCGGTCCCTGTAAAATAACAAGAATATGAGAAATGGAATGTAGTGTAACTATATTGTATATATGTAGTGTAATTTATATTAATAGAAGTTTTCTTCAAACTTTATTCAAATAGAAAAGGCTTAGATACCATAGTTTTTATCAACACCAAAATTCTTGTGTATGGGCGCCCATTCAATGTTGTCGCGTTCCTCGCAAAGGGTATAATAAAATTGGACAGATATTTGTGACCCATAGAAATATATGTGTTTGATATATACAGCTGCGGTGAAAATAATAGCACCACAGGGCGTTGCAAAGTTCAATTTACCAAAAGTTTGAAAATATCTATATCTTTGACTCTTAGAATTATTTTATTTGTTTACAGATTCTATGTACATACTTAAAATAGGAAAAGAATACATATTTTTGACATATTTTGGAACTGACGGATTGATGACGGGATTGATAACTGCTAGAGAAAAGCATACTGAGCACACCCCAAATAAAGAAAGTAAGGAACATGTTAAAGATAAAGTCAGTTTGCCGTGACGAAACTTGATGTTGATGTTTAACTTTTTTCTTCGCCGACTCCGCCTCTCTAGAATATTTTTTTACATCTTTTTGCTTTGCGAATCAAACAAAGTTGGCTTTCTAGGTTTCTTGGTTTTATGCGTGTCTATTGAAACTTTCTCTACCTTGTGGGTAGAAGTATTTTGTATCTCTCCATAGAAAGGGTAATCTATTTTGATTGATGTTTAACTTTCTCTACCTTGTGGATAAAAGTATATTTCCAAAAAAAGGGTAATCCATTTTGGTTGATGTTTAACACAACCAAAAAATCTCTTGTTTATAAAACATTTTTTTACATATAGTTTTAACAACGGTACTAAAAGCAACGATGACCAAATTTAAATTTAAGAAGCACATAAGACCAGACACAGCATACTCATTTCCTTGAAGAATACACATGAATCAACATAGTTCGACTTTTTTCTTTAATACTTTACTTGTATATTATTTAATATATTAAAAAGGGATTATTACCTGCACGGTGTTGGATTTGGACAACTGTCTTGGTTGCATTTGAAGAGATTGTTGATGTGTCTGTCGAGAACTCATTTCTAATGAAATGGGAAGATTCCACGCTTCTTCTATTGAACAGAGCTGCCTTCTTTTTGATGTTATACTGGGCAACGGTGCTTGGCTTAACTGAGTTTCGAGAAATTTTATCCGTTGCAACAATCCTTTAGTTAATCTATCATTCTTTATACGAACTATTTTCTTTTTGTCTGTCCCAGTGCTCTGGAAAGAAAGCAAATTTGATTTTAATAGTTACAATAAGACAGAGATAGGCAGTCAACTTTTTTAAAAATATTAAGGCAAAATCTTGGCTTGCACGCTTAAGTTAAACAACGTCAACATCTCGACGATATATTTTTGACAAGCTACAATGTTTTTTGTTAGAACGATCTGAGATATTTCGTTATATTACCCGATCAAACTTTATATACAATCTCTATCTCTTCTCTATATATATAAAACTAAGTTGCTGTTCGTTAGTCTCGCTAAAACTCGAGAACGGCTGAACGGATTTATCTATTCTTGGTCTTGAATTATTCGTGGAGGTCTAGGGAAGGTTTAAAAGGTGGTAAAAATTCGAATAATTACAGGGAAAATCCTCAAAACAGCATTTTTCTTCATGACAACCAAAATATTTTCGGTGGGGCCATGATTCTGTTGTCAGGTGATTTTCGTCAGACTCTTACACCTCGACCGGATTCATCACATTACCTACAGATTTCTGTCACATCACAGACTCAAAATTCAGCGAGTTTTCCCAGATATAGCGTTCAATACCCAAGAATTGCGTACGACACTTTGATAGAAGCTGTGAACAGTGGATCTGGTGGAATTTATTTCCTTGATGCTCCCGGAGGAACCGGAAAAACGTTTTTAATTTCATTGCTTTTGGCGAGGATCAGATCGCGAAATGATGTTGCTCTAGCGTTGGCTTCATCTGGAATAGCTGCAACTCATGCCATGATTCTGTTGTCAGGTGATTTTCGTCAGACTCTTCCAGTTATTCCCCGATCAACTGTTGTTGATGAACTAAATGCATGCCTAAAATCATCAAATTTGTGGCAGTACGTAAAGACACTCCACTTAACAACTAACATGCGAGTATTTTTGCAACAAGATGAAACTGCAAATGTGTTTGCGAAGCAATTGTTAGACATTGGAAATAACAAAGTTGCAGTGGACACCTCGACCGGATTCATCACATTACCTACAGATTTCTGTCACATCACAGACTCAAAAGTGGAGCTTATTCAGCGAGTTTTCCCAGATATAGCGCAAAAGTTCAATAACCATAATTGGCTGGGTGAACGAGCAATATTAGCAGCGAAAAATAAAGATGTCAAGGATCTTAATGTGACCATTCAGAATTTTCTTCCAGGACAGTTGGTTTCCTTCAAATCAGTCGACACCGTAATGAACCAGGATGAGGTAATCAACTATACCACTGAGTTCTTAAATTCACTGGAATTGCTAGTATTACCACTTCACAATTTGCAGTTGTCATCATGGTGCGTAACATTAATCAACCTCGACTTTGCAATGGAACAAGACTGGCTGTGAAAAGACTGATGAATAACGTCATTGAGGCGACAATCATAAAAGGAAAATACAAAGGAGAGGATGTCTTGATCCCGCGGATACCGATGATTCCAACGGACTTACCATTCGATTTTAAACGCTTACAATTTCCAGTACGTCTGGCCTTTGCGGTGACCATAAATAAATAGCAAGGACAGTCGTTAGAAGTTTGTGGAATCAACTTGGAATTTCCCTGTTTCGCGCATGGACAATTATACGTCGCGTGTTCGCGCGTCGGAAAACCGTTTTCTTTGTTTAATTACGCACCACAAAACAAAACTAAAAATATAGTTTTTGAGAAAGCTTTAAATTAATTAACAGACTGTATTTTAACAGTGTGTGTCTGTGATTATCAAATTTAAAATTTATCGATGAGGCAGTAGGAAGTCTGCCGGGTCTCTAGTGTTTAATAATAATACAATGCTAAAAGGAACACATTTGGCATTTTAAACTTCAGTTAATCAAAGCCAAAAATAAGGCACCCAAACGCCAACCTGCCAACTGAGGAAGCGCAGAGAATCTATGAAAGATTTACAGGTCCGTTTACGATACCATATGGAAGACCGCAAGCTGGGGTGTTGGGCAGTGTCGTTGAGAAAATTTAAGTAAGGCAGATTCACCTCCGATTATTTCCCAATCCAGTAACATGGATACTCGGCACTTTTGAGTAAAGGCAGTTGCTAAATGGAAATTACTTTGTTAGTCATCGAGCTAGCCCCGCATAGAAGTGGTGTTAAAAAGTGCACTGAGCACGTTCACTTTGCATTTCTCAGGTACAGTCAGGGCGGCTCGCTGTAATAATATGTGGGGAAACACAAACAACTCAGAAGTTCGTGGATAGCACATAGTCGGTGGTCAAGCTTCTTATCCAGCACAAGTAGTCTCTAGCTCTAAATAAACAAACAAATGATAGTTGATCTAAAAGTCTACCGGACGGACTCTTGGCGCAAAGCGAGATACTTTGAGGGTTCGAATCCGGTACCAATTTTATTCCTACATTTATAATTTATTCTTTTTAATATAACATCAAATATTTTTGTGGTTAATGCTAAATTGGAACTCGTCGCCTTGGTCTACTTAGCTGCAGTAAGACATTTCTTACATTCCGCATTGCCTAACTGTTTCTAGATTATGACTACATAGTGATTATGTTACACTGTTTGTTTTTATTTTGATATTCTTTTAATTCTAAGCACCGTACGAATAATTACTGGTCAAATTTTTCTTCTTAGTAAAGCAAGGCATTTAATGAAATATTATTATTGTTGTTGTTGTTAAAGTACAACAAACATTTGTTGTTTCTAAACTAAGAAAATAAAATGGGCTTTCAGAAAAAAATAGGTTTGCTTATGTTATATACTTTAATATTGAAAATATCGTCTGTTAAACATTGCATACGGTTTAAAACGCTTGCCGTACGAATTAATAGTGGTCGGGGCTCGTATGTATTATAGTATTTTACATATAAACTTTTATCCAGGCTTGCATATAATCGGGTGGCTTTAAAGCTACCAGTTGTACAGAAGCAATGCAACTCAGCTTTTGCTAAGGTTGAGTAATGAATATTTGAGCTGGTTTGGAGCTATCTGTACCATCCTGGTATAGGGCCGTGCAATCCAACAATGGGGCTTGGAGTTGACGCACACTTTGAGCGCAATGAGGCGGTTCCCTCAGACGCAACTCATACCGATGTAAGAGCAGAGGCAGGCCAAGCATCACGGCAGCAAATATTAAGAAGACAGCAGTGAAGGCAAAAATCACAATCCAAAGATTAAGTTTGTATGAGTCTAGGAAAACTCAAGTCTTTCTGTGTCTACATTACTTGTTCTTACATCCCGTTATAGCTCTTTATGGCTATGTACAATAAATATGTAGATCCTATTCTCTGCAGTATCTCGCTCCAATTTAACGATGTTTAATACGAAATGCTATAATGATTATCTTCAGCGTTGTAAGCTAGAATTTACCCGTAATCTTAACCAGTCTTATAGCTTTGTCAATACTAATTGTAAAATGACTGTCTATTCATCCTACTAATCTTTTTTTTTTTTGCAAAGTCGTTGACAACAACTTATTCTTCAACGGAAATCAGGAACACATTCCGTATCCTTATTAAGTACAAAGGTCTAACTGCTTCTGCAATCCATCGATCGATGACAGTTCACTTCTAATTGTGCTTAACTTAGTTCAGCCTACTCTTCTTTAATTTTTCGACGCTTAACATGCAGTGCTATAAGGATTAGCTTCAGCGTTGTATATGAGTGTTTTCCGTAATCCTGAGCAGTTTTACATGTTTGTCAATACTTAATGTAAGATGTCTCTACCATCATGCTTATCCTTAAAAAAAAAATTTAGCCCACTGTGATGAAGCCATTATTGATTAGTTTTCATCTTAGCTGACTTGGAAGGAAGACCAGGCTGTGTACACAGATTTCGCTCCTAGTTGTTGTGTAAATCAATTTAAAAACTTTATTATTCTGGACGTTGACGCGTACAATGCGAAGAACGTTAAAGTGGTCCAAGCGATACCGGGGCCTATCAGACAGTACGCAAAAAAAGAAGTCGAGACAAAGGACAATAATAATTGGAACTAACTACGAGCTAGATAGTTAAGAAAAAAAGCTTTCTGTTGAGGAATAGCAAGCTCTGATTCGATTACAGAATAAATATAATCGGCACTCGAAAAGGGTCATGAAAAGTATAGTTAGATGTGCAGCTAGTTCTAGCTAGGGGAATCTATTTGTCCATTTAAAAGCTAGTGTATAAACAAAGTACCAAGCATTACTCTACGGTTACATAAGAAGTAAAGTTTAAGTAGAAGGAGAGTATAAGAATACGAGGATAAGTTACCATTTCGATCTCAGTTTAAGCCACGAAACGCAAAAATCAGAAATTGATATTGGACGGATTCAATTTTTACTTGGCGTGATCCAAATTCAGGGGACCAAACGCATGATCCGTACTCCAGAATAGGGCGGACCAGTGAAATAAATAGCGTTTTGGTTGTGTAAGGATCATTGAATTGTTTCGACCATCGCTTCACAAAACCAAGAACACTCATGGCATTACTAACTGAAACAGAAATGTGACGAGTAAAACTTAATTTGTGGTCCAAAGGTACACCCAAATCATTCATATCGTTGAGACATATAAAGATAATACGTAACTAATTGGAATGTCATGACGTTGTTAGTTAGTTATGTTAGTTTCACACCAAGTCTGCAAGTTGTTCAGATCTGCTTGGAGCAGAAGTGGGGAGCCTGATTCTTTAAAACTAAGACAAATTCAACATCGCCAACGTACATGAGCACACGAGAATGAGTTACTACTGAAGGTAAACAGGGTATAAAGCAACGGCCCTAGATGGCTACCTTGTGGCAGCCCTGAGGTTACCTTGGTGGATTTTGAAAGAGGTTTTAAATAGATAGGACTTTTTGAGTACGGTCAGCCAGGTATTGGGAAATCCAACGAAGCAAAAGGCTTGGAAGCTTAGGTTTGCTTAGTTTGTACAGAAGCAGTGTATGGTTGACAGGACTAAAGTCCTTACTGAAGTCGGTATAAACGACATCAGCTTGTAATGCGTTCCTGGATCCATCGATCGCTAAAGAAGTAAACTCTATTAGGTTAGTGGTAGTAGATCTACGTTTCATAAACCCGTGTTCGGAAGAAGAAAGAATAGAACTACAGAAATGCTGCAATTGGGACTTCCCATTTATAATTTTCTCAAAAACCTTTGGAATAGCAGACAATTTGGAAATATCCCTATAATGAGGGGTATTTCCAAATACCCCTTCTGATTTATTACCTTTTTTATGTAGAGGAATAATAAAAGATTCCTTCCAAATAGTTGGGGAAGAGGAAGTTTTAACTGAGAATATAAATAACTTAACAAATTGACTGATTCAATTCTCAGCACAAAACCTGAGTACGCAACCAGGTATCGAATCGGGTCCTGTGAGTACACGGGCTTTAATGAAGTAAACATACTGAAAGCGAGTTTTCATCGATCACAGGATTAAAGATGCAATTAGACCTATTCAACTAATAGGGATATGAAGAGTTGGCTGGATGCCCCTTGTAGGAATAGGTTGTATTAAAAAAAATCAGCAAACATATCGGCAATGGCCTGATCATCGGTTGCTTTATAGTCTTCAAAACGTAAATAAGACGGGTGCACTGCTACCTTACATTTGGTGTTAACAAAGTTATAAAATCGCTTAGGATCACGGGAAAACTGTATTTAACAGCGCCTTATGTAATCTTTGTTGTGCATTAAGCACTGAAAAATTTGATCGAGCAACTATGTAATGAGAAAAATCTGATGGCTGACCCGATTATTTGTATTTCTTATAATATCTAGATTTTACATTTTGCAAATTAGATAACTCCCGTGTAAACCATGGTGGTTTGTCAGACAATACTTGGACCACACGTAGAACACAGGCATCAAAAAGTGAAAACATAATATTATAGAAGAAACCAATGGCAGCCTCCAAGACCAGTCTGTAGAAAGAATTAGCTCATTGAGCTTGAAAAAGTTTGCTTTACGAAAACAACGGATAGGAGGAGACGCCGAATTGGTATCTGCAATTAATGACCGAAAGGGAAGGTCAAGTTGGATGAAAATTATTTTCGGGGACGTTTAGGGAATTAATCCTTGAAACAACGCAGTCAGAAGACTGTAAAACAACGACCTATCGTTTATATGAAGGACTGGATTATGTTGGGTTAAAGATAACTCAAGGAGACCATCGACAAAGCAATGTGAGGGGGAGGGCAACAACAACAAGACAGACTCATCTGATTGAAACCATGAAATGTCAGGCAGATTAAAATCCCCAGGATCAATTATTAAATCTACATTGGAAATTCTTTAAGTAATTTTGACATTTACCAATTCGATGTCAAGAGTTGCAGAAGGCTGAACTATTTCAAAAGAGAAAGCTGAGTTGACAGCATTTAAAACTTCACCACCATTTTTTAATGTTCGATCGCATCTATAAGTTGAACCGCATCTTTAAGTTGATCTATAAGTTAGAAGAATTGTGGGAAAACCAGAAGCATCAGATTTGTCTGGCCTTAACCACATTTCTGTAGATACCAGAATATGAAAATCGAAAGACAGACTATCTACATAAAGTTTTAAAAGTTTAGATTTTAGTCTTCTTACATTCTGGTAGGCCAGAATAAGGGACGAAATTAGTTTTTTGACCCGCCAGCAGGTACTGACGAGCCAGAAGATAGAGGAAGATTGTTTGGTGCTTTTTCTTCATCGTTGAATACTCCTTTAGAATTACATGTTCCCGATATCGCTTCATTATGCAGGACACTATTGCCAGGGGAAATAGTGCCAGCAGCTGTGACCAACGCCGGGGCTCCTAAACGAAATCAGGCGCTCAATATTCGGCATTATAGGATCGGTTCACGTAGTCGGAACAGTTAGAAGTTAAGATGCCGGCGGATTGGGAGAGAAATCCCTAGGGATAGTCTTTTTCCGCTTCGTTGAGGTGAGTCATTTAATAGTATTTAATATAATAATATTGATCTGAGTTTCTAGAGATAAAAACTCATCCCGAAGCTTCAAAAAACTTGCCGACAAAGTATTAACTCCTTCCCTAGTCCGGTCTTTTATGCTGGCTGTGTGACAATGTCATGTACATTAAGTGTGCTGGTTACACGGCCAGGATTAAAGAAAGTAATGGAAACGGTGGGAGCCTAAAATGAAGTTGTGAAGCGTGCCGGGACGTAGAAATGGATGGCAGACTAGCAAAGGAGTGAAAACTTTGTCGGCTAATTTTTTGAAGCTCCGGGATGAGTTTTTATCTCCAGAAACTCGGACCAAACATCGCGGGGGAAAATTTTTTATATTCTCGTGACATTCTGTCATTTAAAATCAATGTTCCGTCAAATCTTTTTGACCAAAATTGCCATAAAGATTTTAGGACGGAACATTTAATTGTAAAGGAAGGTATAGCTAATAGAAAGATAAATCGGCCTCCGATTCGTTTTCCTATTGCACCAAATAATCTTTTCTATGCATATATATATATATAGACAAGAAAACCTGATATACAGTTGCGAGCAAAGTAGTGGTAGTAGTAGAGCCCAACATTCGTCCATACTATTTCCGATAACTTGCAAGATAATATTCCCATCTGCATAAAACTGCTAGGAACCCTTATTTGAAATATCTACCAAAGGTCAATTACATTAAAATCTCAATTGGTGGCTTTACGTCGCTGCAAATTTATTTTTACGCACAAATGTTAATTTTGGCGCGAGCAAAATAATAGTAGTGAAGGCTCTATAATGGCAGAAATTCCAAACTTTTGCTAGAAAGTTGGTTTTTTTTATTCGATTTCATGTGTTAGGTGTTCGCAATGTAAAATCCATTAAACCATTTGCAGGTTATATTGGGCCGGGGTATGCACATATTCCTTAAGAAGAGGATTCGGATTAGAAACGTCATATCTGAGGGCAAAACATATAGAGAAGTGAAAGATATCCTAACGTTGTCCTCAACAGTGATTTGAAATACCTTAAAAGATAATAATATAGCAGATATACGTGACCAAAAGTGTAAAATCTCACCTAAATTAGAAGAAAGTGTAGTGCGAAGCTTAAGGACTCGTTCGTTTCAAGCTGCCGTGGAGGTCCTGGAAAAGCTTCAAGTGCCTGCCAGTGCTGAGACTGTGCGGCGAGTGTTACGGGGAAAATAATTTAAATGCTCGCAGCAAACGGAAAGTGCCCGTTCTCAAACTGAAGACCATAAAAGAACGGATTAAGTTTTCGAAATTTTCCCTAAATTGGCCTGTAGAGAAACAGCGCACCATACTGTGGTCAGATGAGTCCAAAAGTTGTGATGTTTGGAGAAAATGGAACTAGTTTGTATGATAGTCGACCAAAAAACACGGAATAAATCCGCAGTACACCACCAAGACGATCAACCACGATGAATGCAATCATGGTGTATGGCTGCTTTTCATACAACGGTGTTGGGTCCATATAATGTATCCACATCATCATGGACAAACATATGCACGTTCAAATTGTTGAAAAAGGATTGCCACCATATTCCGCAGAGGAGATGACATTTTGTTGGGTTTCTTAGAAAGACTGAGACCCCAAATACACAAGTAAATTGGCAAAAACTTGTTTCCAGAAGGCCGGAGTAGTCTCAATAAAGTGGACTGCACAGTCGCTAGATTTGGATCAGATGGAAAATTTGTGGTGGGATGTTCAGAAGTAACTAGTTGCTGCAAAACCAACCTTTGGACTGTTATACATCGTACATGGAAGGCCATAACACCTGAAAGGTACCAAGTACATGTTGACTCCATGCCGCTAAACATGCTACTAAATTTTAATAAGCTTATATCAAATCAATCTTTAATATAAAACTACTTTCCTTAATATAAAAAATTCATCAGTTTAAAATTTTTTAAAATCCAAAAAATGCACCACTTATATTTTGCTTGCCTCAATTTGATACCATTTTTACAAAATCTTCTTTATTTTCAAAAAACCAGGGTGGAGTGTTTTTTTTTGTTCATGAAATAAACAATAACACTCCTATTATATTTGCATACCAGAAAATCTTAGTTTAGCCCTGAAAGCAAAACTTTTGATGCTCACTGCTGGATGATATACAGTTTCCAATAACTTGCAAGATAATATTCTGATATGCTATCTACCACATGTCCATTTCAATAAAATCTCATTTGGTGCCTCTACGTCGTAGCCAATTCATTCTTACGCTGAAATGCCAAATTTGCTGCGAGCAAAATAATAGTAGTTTTGCTAGAAAGTTGATTTTTTTACTCGATTTCATATGTTGGGTGTTCGTGATGTAAGATCCATTAAAGTATTGCCATTTGCAGTCTAAATTAGGCCGGGATAAGCACATGTGAGAAGATTATTCAAAATAGAAACCTCATATCTGAGGGCAAAACAAATAGAGAAGTGAAAGATATTCTAGTTATCCTCAACAGTGATTCGAGTTACCTTAAGAGATAAAAATATAGCAGAAATATGTGGCCAAAAGCGTAAAAACTAGTCTAAATTAGAAAAAAATATAGTGATAATCTCAAGGAGTCGTCCGTTTCAAGCTGCCGTAGAGATGCAGAAAGAGCTTAGGGTACCTGCCAGTGAGCGGCAAGGGTGGTTAAAGGAAAATTATTCAAATGTCCGCAACCTTCGGACCCTGTACCCATAGGGAAAAGGGTATACTAAAGTCGCCAAAATGTATGTAACAGGGAGAAGAAGGCATTTCCGACCCTATAGAGTATATGTATTCCGTCCGTCTGTCACGTAGATCTCAGAGACTATTAAAGCTAGAGCAACCAAATTTGGTGTTAGCATCCGTGTAGTGCCTACGCAGGTTAAGTTTATACTGTGCTTATTAACATATATATAAGTGCACTTGCAATACTTTTTGGAATGAGCGTATTGCCTTATCATGCTATATAAAGGTAGCGAATGTAACTCCAGAAAACCATTTGCACATACGTCAATGCCAATAAAAAAATTGTTCCGAGAAATAAGAGATAACAGCTTGTTATAAAAGAAAATCAAATTGGTTATATGCAGGTCACATGCAGCCTACTATATGGAGGGATGATTTTCTTAACGTTACCGTATTAAAGGGTTGACAAGAAAAAGAAAAACTTTACCCGCTCGACAGAAATTAGCATTTGCTAAAACACACTTTGTTCATGTCTGTTTCTCCTTTAGGGTTAGACAACATTATATGAATTTTCTTTGCCATCGCAAAGTCGAAAGCTTACTCACTTCTGTTAACGAACAACACATATATATTTATAACATAGAGTTGATTATTGCGTAACTTTTTTATTCTCTTTGTTATTATTCCACATCAACCGATTTAAGCACACTCCACAATTTTCTGGGATATATGCTTTAGCAAAATAAGTGCTTTTGTATTCAGAACGAAAAAACAGCAGACTTTTGTACTCTGATTCTGTCAACTCTTTTTGTCAAGAATGTACACCCTCCAAAAATTATATTGACTTATGATATCAATTTTCATGGCTTGGTTTTTCTGAACCATGGAACTCAACAAATATTTAGCAGCTGGTTCCCCAGGCCTGCAGTATTGAGATAAAAGAGAAGTTAGGGTGGCTGTTGAAAATTCAAATGTTGAAATTTCAGAAGAAGCCGCGACAGTAAACAGACTTAGCTTTAACTTTTAATGTGAAATATCGACCTATTTATGAGCAAAACAAAAGGCAAAAAAAACAAAAAGAGCTGATATTTATATTTCGGGTATTGCCGATATTAATGTGAATACGTAAAAACTAGCAAATTAATTACAAGTGGACGAAATAATTTGTTTCGATAATCATCGCTACCAAACCAATTTGTCTTCGGCCCGTCCCACCAAAGAAGATTTTTCAATTTTAGCTTACCATCTGATCCGCACAAGCATTTGTAAATTTGTTTTAAATGCTACCCCTACTTAAAATTAGGGAAATGGTTTATAATAGTGATACTACATTCCCTATTCCGTCGGAAATCATTCTTGAAGGCCTAAATGTGTGGCGCACAGCCAAGGGGAGAATCTGCTAACAATGAAATAAACCTGTGTCTTCCAAGTGTCTTAATAATTTTTATTCAGTTTTAAGAATTTGTAGTAAAGTTTTCTAATCGTTCAAATAGTTTGGCAATTATACGTTTTTTCATATCAGGAAGTGGACGAACAAGTTTATTTTTTTCGTACTGTAGTAAACACCAAGCGAGATTTTCTTTTACTGAAATGTTAAAGAATTAATTTTTTACTTTAATTTTAGCATTTTCCTTAAAAAAATATATCTCAGATCTCTAAGAAATTCTATTTTTTTTTTTTTGATATTAACTGAAACACCTTTTATTGTTTCCAGATCAATTTAAGGGTTAGGAACTTACAATAATGTTAACTTTTTTTAAAGACTAGATTTTGTATCGCGATTTACCAATAAATCTTTAAAAAATTCCTCCTATTAAAGAAAATCTAGTTTCTAGAACTTGACGACTATTTTTATTTCGGCATGATTCCAAGTATTAGGGTCGTACCTATTATTTTGTCCACATGTGTATGTACAATGTTTAATGTACAATGTTTTTTGTTTTGTTTACAAGAAATAAAAAAATCAATTGGCTAAAACAATAGAAAATTTCTTGAGATTTTTTGTTCAATTTTTTTTTTCACAACATTCGACGGGCTGTTGTTTGTTGTAAATGTTGTGAAATTTGGCTTGGAATAAACACTTAGTTGTAAAAAAGGTTTATTGTTGTTGTATATAAAATAAAATAGCACCATAAAAAAATTGAGAAAGGTAATCGAAGCAAATGGGCTGTTCTTCGTAGAATGGGTCATGTTTTGGTTGATGTTTTGCTGGAGCAACGTAGGACTTTCAATTCTGGAGGACTCATTTACTAGAGGACTTCGGAAAAATTTGCAAAACCGACTGCAGAAGATAATTCATTCTTCATCATGACAACGCAAGCTTTCACACATTTTTTCAAACAGGTGTGCTCTTTAGCAGTCAAAACATAGAATTCATAGAACTCAACCACCGTACAGTCCTGTCTTGGCACTGAATGATTTCAAGCCATTTTCATTAAAATTTTTTTTTGCTTTTTTGCTGCTTGATTTCTATTTAACTTGTGACCAATCCTGTGATACTTCAAGTTTAAATATCCATAACTGTAATGCATTATCATTAAATTTTCATTACCAAGATACCTGATAAAAATATTTTTTCGTTGCATTCAAAAAGCAGGCACATGCATCTCGGAGCTGACCGCAACTTTCATATAAAATTCCCAAATTTGTCCAAGCTGCCTTGTGTTCCTTGTCCAATTGAACAGCGCATATATATGCTTGAAGTGCATCCGTCGGTTGGTTTTGTTGTTGATACAACACACTATTTTTTAAAATAATGAAAGGAACATAAGTAAAGGGAAATATTTTAATATCGCAATAAATAACAAAAAAAAAAATTTGTATTACCCGATTGAACACCAGGTATCTGCGCTTCCTTCACTTTTTTCTACTGAATTTCGATATGCCAAAAATGCATCATGAACCTTGTTAATTCCTGCATAACACCTCCCTAATAAATATAACGATTGCCCACTTTTAGGCTCCGCTTCAATTGACTTTTGTAGCAAAAACAAAGCGCTAGTTTCTCGTTCCTTTTTTTCGCCTAGGCATTCGACGCAATGGTACATCCATCCTAAAAAAAATTTTAAATGTTAAATGTATAAATATCCATCAAAAGATTGTTATGAGATTATTATTTGGATTGTAAGAATTGTATTGGTTTGAATAAACGTAGGACCAATCTAGGCCAAAAATGATTTGCCATTACTTTTAATCCAAATAATAACGTAAGTTTTAACACTGAAAGGTACATACGGCAGTTGTGTTTAAAATTAAGCAAAGTAACAATTATAAATTCTTATAATTCGTCTTACTTTTCAATTATAATAAGTTAGTTCGCTGTGTATCGATCGCCGTGAAGGTGAGTCTTTTTTTTTACCAGATAGTTTACTTTCAAATTATCAAAAACTCTATATGTATAACCCCAACGTTAACTAAAAAATTTTATTTATTTTACACAAATGTTTTCTGTATAGGTGGACAAATGCCAACAATTTGTCTGTATCCTTCAGCGAGACGAAGTTCGAGATCAAAAAGGTACCAGTCTTCCGTAGTAAATTACAAGGGCACCAAAATATTAAAAAAAAAAAAACAGCTTAGACTTATTTAAAAGTAAAGAGAAAATTGTGGAAGCCACTTGGAGAATATCATCATATCATCATATCAACAACACAACGTGAAATATTACAGTAGACAAACTAGGTTGTTCCAGAATAGTCATGCACCATTCTAGCTTCGAAGCGAACGAAATTTAATACATTAGTTTTTTCCATTAATGTAATGCTTAACATGTAGACAATTCAATACGTGTAATTTTTCGTTCTTACAATAAACTCCAGTCAATACCTGGGCACTGGTATACAGTATCGATTAATCTAAGATACGCTGTATAGACGCATCACAAAATGCGTGACCTTGGAGATTTACATTATTAGCATAAAAACTGTACCGAGGCACAGAAATCGATCTTCCAATGCTTCCTTCATTGATTGCGTCTGTTTATTGGACGAAAACTCTTTAATTGATTTGTCATCTTTCAAGACGGATAATTTGAGTGTCATTTGCCCAGTGAAAATAATTCTCGAAGTACGAAGAATACTTTTGTCAATACAAAAATTAATACAATAAAACAAAGGAAATGTTTTGAGTAGTTTTTTGTCGGACCCGAGTCAAACGTTGTGAAAAATAATCCAACCAGAATGTGTTGATGAAATTAGTCTTGTGTACAGCGAGTAAGTACGACTTATTACGACGATATATCGCTGGTTTGCAGAATTTGATCGTAGTTGCTGAGAAATTCCGATAAAGTGTCGCCGCTTTTTAATTTAGCGTCAACAATTAATGCTCCTAGAGGAAATTCTACAATGTATGGACTTGCTAATTGTTGGATCGCTGCTGTTCTGCACGTTATCGTGTTGAGCCTGAATCTTTTTAGGTTTATATATAATAATCTCTTCTTCTGGACGTTGACGCGCACAATGCGAAGTACGTTCAAGTAGTCCAATCGACACCAGGACAACGCGTGTTACGCGCGAACCCTATCAGACAGCATGCAAAAGACGAAATCGCGTGGACAACGGACGTCAAATGTTCATGAATAGTATATAGTTACAAATGCACCGAGTTAAAGTTAAAGGGGTATCATTTCTGGATAGTCTACAATGTACAGATAGATTGACCTGATTAAGTTGATTAGGGGAATCTATTTGTCCATTTAAAAGCTAGTGTATAAACAAAGTACCAAGCATTACTCTACGGTTACGTAAGGAGGAAAGATTAATTAGAAGGAGTGTATAAGAATACGAGGATTCGATCCCAGTTTAAGCCACGAAACGCAAAAATTAGAAATTGCTTTTGGATGGATTAAATTTTTATTTGGTGTGATTCATATTGAGGGGACGAAACACATGATCCGTACTGCAGTATAGGGCAGACCAGTGAAATTAAAAGGGTTTTAGATGTGTAAGGATCATCTAATTTTTTCGACCATCGCTTCACAAAACCCAAAACACACTAATGACATTACTGACTATAATAGAAATGTGACGAGTGAAACTTAATCTGTGGTCCCCATAAGTACATTCATTTCAAGGGAGTATTATATAGATAATACATAACTAATTGGAAGGTGGATCTATGAAATGTCATGACGTTGCATTTTGAAACATTGAGGTTATGTTAGTTTCAGACCAAATCTGCAAGTTGTTCAGATCTGCTTGGAGCAGAAGTGGGGAGCTTGATTCTTTATAACTAAGACAAATTTAACATCGCCAACGTACATGAGCACACGAGAATGAGTTACTACTGAAGGTAAACAGGGTATAAAGCAACGGCCCTAGATGGCTACCTTGTGGCAGCCCTGAGGTTACCTTGGTGGATTTTGAAAGAGGTTTTAAATAGATAGGACTTTTTGAGTACGGTCAGCCAGGTATTGGGAAATCCAACGAAGCAAAAGGCTTGGAAGCTTAGGTTTGCTTAGTTTGTACAGAAGCAGTGTATGGTTGACAGGACTAAAGTCCTTACTGAAGTCGGTATAAACGACATCAGCTTGTAATGCGTTCCTGGATCCATCGATCGCTAAAGAAGTATTTATTAGGTTAGTGGTAGTAGATCTACGTTTCATAAACCCGTGTTCGGAAGAAGAAAGAATAGAACTACAGAAATGCTGCAATTGGGACTTCCCATTTATAATTTTCTCAAAAACCTTTGAAATAGCATACAATTTGGAAATACCCCTATAATGAGGGGTATTTCCAAGTACCCCTTCTGATTTATTACCTTTTTTATGTAGAGGAATAATAAAAGATTCCTTCCAAATAGTTGGGGAAGAGGAAGTTTTAACGGAGAATATAAATAACTTAACAACTTGACTAATTCAATTCTCAGCACAAAACCTGAGTACGCAACCAGGTATCGAATCGGGTCCTGTGAGTACACGAGCTTTAATGAAGTAAACATACTGAGAGCGAGTTTTCATCGATCACAGGATTAAAGATGCAATTAGACCTATTCAACTAATAGGGATATGAAGAGTTGGCTGGATGCCCCTTGTAGAAATAGGTTGTATTAAAAAAAATCATATCAACATATCGGCAATGGCCTGATCATCGGTTGCTTTATAGTCTTCAAAACGTAAATAAGACGGGTGCACTGGATCGCTTAGGATCACGGGAAAACTGTATTTAACAGCGCCTTATGTAATCTTTGTTGTGCATTAAGCACTGAAAAATTTGATCGAGCAACTATGTAATGAGAAAAATCTGATGGCTGACCCGATTATTTGTATTTCTTATAATATCTAGATTTTACATTTTGCAAATTAGATAACTCCCGTGTAAACCATGGTGGTTTGTCAGACAATACTTGGACCACACGTAGAACACAGGCATCAAAAAGTGAAAACATAGTATTATAGAAGAAACCAATGGCAGCCTCCAAGACCAGTCTGTAGAAAGAATTAGCTCATTGAGCTTGAAAAAGTTTGCTTTACGAAAACAATGGATAGTAAGAGACGCCAAATTGGTATCTGCAATTAATGACCGAAAGGGAAGGTCAATAGTTAAGTCCAAAGTTGGATGAAAATTATCTTCGGGGACGTTTAGGGAATTAATCCTTGAAACAACGCAGTCAGAAGACTGTAAAACAACGACCTATCGTTTATATGAAGGACTGGATTATGTTGGGTTAAAGATAACTCAAGGAGACCATCGACAAAGCAATGTGAGGGGGAGGGCAACAACAACAAGACAGACTCATCTGATTGAAACCATGAAATGTCAGGCAAATTAAAATCCCCAGGAACAATTATTAAATCTACATTGGAAAGAAGCGAAGAGACAAAGCGAATAGCGTCTAAGTGTGTAGCGTATACCACTATGTCAGATTTTGGTGGAATATACGAACAAGTTATGGAAACGGAATACGTTCTTTAAGTAATTTTAACATTTACCAATTCGATGTCAAGAGTTGCAGAAGGCTGAACTATTTCAGAGGAGAAAGCTGAGTTGACAGCATTTAAAACTCCACCACCATTTTTTAATGTCCGATCGCATCAATAAGTTGATCTATAAATTGAAAGAATTGTGAGAAGCATCAGATATGTCAGGCCTTAACCACGATTCTGTAAATACCAGAATATGAAAATCGAAAGATTACATTAGCACGAAATTAGTTTTTTGACCCGCCAGCCGGTACTGAGGAGTCGAAAAATAGAGCAATCGGAGGCCGATTTTTCTTCTTCGTTGTATACTCCTTTACAATTAAATTTTCCAGCCAAAAATCTTTAAGACAAATTTTCTCAAAATATTTGGCGGATTACGAGAATATGAAAACTTAAATTTTTCTTAATTTATATAACTTAGAATTCAATTCAAGCTTTTACTGTGGATTGACGCGTTTTCCTTGAGCTCTTGCATAATTTAATTTTTTTGAATTTAAAGTCATCGTGCTGCCTAAATAAATTTTCCAATAGTTTGGTGGTGGCCTGTTTAACTACTTAAATAGTGCGTTTTGTTTGTTTGGACATATAAACGCACAATTAAAGCATTAAACTTATTCTTTTAAGTAACAATAATACTCTTACAGCCGTGTTATTGTTATTGTTAATCTACATATATGCCTTTGTACTTCTTCCCGTTTTTAAATCAATTTCGCGCTGTCGCCTACGTGCTGTTGTTGCATGTGCAGTGCTGTTGGCTCTCCCGCTTTTTTATTTTCTAATTTCTTTTTTTTGTAGTGCTCTCTTAATTTTATATTAATCTTCTCTGCAAGTTTGACCCCAGTGTCGAATTTGCTTTGAAACACTGAGCGAGTTTTTTTATTGGCTCTTTTCCTTGAATTTTTTTTTTTTTTTCACTTTAAGAAATATTTAAAATATAATATGTTTGTCTGTTCTAGCAAAAAGTGTTTGAACCCTCTTGCATAATGTCTTCCTCGCTTGCTGGCTGTGTGATAATGTGATGCAGGTTACACGGCCAAAGTGAGGGAAGGTTTGAAGCAAAGAAGTGGTCTCAAATGGGAATGTGACTCATGCCGAGAAGGGGAAACCGAAATGGGGGTGTTCATGAGGCAGATTAGGGATAAGCACAAGAAACTGTCATCTGGTTTTCGTAAACTCACTGATAAGTTTAACGCTTTGGAGACAGAGTTTTACAGCTATAATCTGTTGAATGAGTCTCCAAAGCTCGAGAACTGTTGGTGCCTGTCCTGCAGTTAAATCCCGTAATTTTCTCAAGGCTAATTTTATTAAGCTTAATGAGCTCATTCGTACGGCCGATTGGGCTTCCAGTATAGCTGTTCAAACATGAACCAAGCTATTTCGCTATTTTATTACACTCTTGGTTCGCTTTATAAGGTTTGTGTACCGCTGAGGATCCCAGTGTCGGCCTATAGGCCCCCTTAGCATTCACGGGAGCTAACTAACCTGAAAAATGTGAAATCGAGATGTTTTAAAATATGCAAGAAATCGGGCCGGTCTTCAGACTATGCCCATTACGTTGTCGCTCTATCAAAGTTTTTGACGCGTAATATGCAATGCTATAAGGCGTTGTAAATTAGAAACTTCCAGTAACCCCAAACTATTTTATTAATTGCAAAAGTAAAAGGTCTGTCTATCCATCCTGCTTATCTCTTAAAAACAAGAAAGCAAGTTCTGATCAAGCCATCGCTGATTTCTTTGCAGTCTTCTTTACAACAAACTATTCCTCTACGGAATATCGATCAGAGATTCTGTATCCCTTTCAGCTAAAAAGTCTAACTGCATTTACAGCCGTTCGACCAATGAAAGTTCGCTCCTATGCGTACTTAATTACCTGTCTACTCTCCCAGTCCTGATGGCATACCAGGATGTGCACTCTGATTTTGCGCCGAGGATTTATGTAAGCCAATTCATAAAATTTTTTTCTTGTCTGTCAATTCTTCCACTTTCCCAGCTTTCTGAAAGGAATCCTATATAGTTGCTCTCCATAAAAACGGTAAAAATTTGATTCCATCTAACAATAGGGGTATTTAAATTGTTTGCTATTCCTAAAGCTTCTGAAAAATAATCACTTGTAGATCTATAGTTTTACTATCTCAACATGGGTTTTTGAAATGTAGATCTACTACCAATCACATTTTAGAATATACTTCTTTAACGATCGAAGGATTTAGAAATGCAAGGCAAACTGATGATATACTGACTTCAGGATGGCTTTTGATTGTGTTCATCATACGCTAATCATATAATAATAACTCATTAAAATTAAATACAAATTAATGCAAGGTAATGACTTTCCATAGAAATACCTCAGTGAAATAAGTATATGTGCATTTTTTTCTTGCTCTTGTACTATATTAAAATCTAACCGTACATTGTTTTGGAGTATGCACGTTTTTTCATACATTCATATAGCATGTGTACATATTCCACATCTTCTCTTTGAACTTGATTCTTAGTACCGTTATCTCAAATTTGCGACGCAGATCGTCGATTTCTTATGAAATAAATATATGTGCATTGTGCTAATATTGTGCTTTAGCGTATGTTCAAGCGTTTAAGTGTGGAAAACAAAAAATAATTTTGTATTTAGAAGGTGACTAGAACAATTTAAATTGTATTTGAGTTCAAGAATCTAGTTGTTAATGTGATTTTATGTTAGAATGCCTCGTGGATCGCATTTGTCGCCCAAAGACCAAGGTCTGATCACAGGATTGGCTGAAGCTGGGAAGAACATAACATATATTGCTGCTAGAGTTAATAGGCATAGAAACACAGTGGCCAATTTCCTCAAAAATCCCGAAAATTACGGGAAAAATAAGCGGTGCGGCCGACCTACCGATATTGATAATCGCTGCAAAAGGCAAATTCGGCGACTGGCGGTGGAAAAGAGTAAGTCATGTACCGAAATCCAACGTCAGCTACAGCTCAATGTATCCAGTAGACGGGTGAACCAGATTTTACACGAGAACGACACGGTTACATATGCTTCCCGCGAGGCTGTACCCAGGCTATTGCAACGCCACAGAAACGCGCGCCTAGCGTTTGGGGAGAAATATAAATTTTGGTCAGAAGAGTTCAAAAATGTTATTTTTTCCGACGAAAAAAAGTTTAACCTAGATGGACCAGACTGTTTCCAAAAGTATTGGCGGGATGTAAGGCAACCACGTAAGACATGTCATAAGCGCAACCACGGTGGAGGATCTTTAATGATTTGGGCAACATTTGGATATGCTGGAAAGTCTCCACTCTGTTTCATACCCACGAGAACAAATGCAGAAATGTATATAGAATTGTTAGACATGGTACTTATTGAGTTTGCTGGAGACCTATACGGTGATACATGGACTTTTCAGCAGGACAACGCGCCAATTCATACTGCGCGAAAAACAAAAAAATTTTTTGAGGATAGGAAAATACCTATTTTGGAATGGCCTGCTATCAGTCCGGACCTAAACCCGATTGAAGATCTTTGGGGAATATTATCACGCAAGGTCTACAAGAATAACCGCCAGTTTGACACTGTAAAGGACCTTAAAAAGGCACTAGTCAAAGAATGGGATGAAATTGACCTTTCAACTCTGCAAAACTTGTCAAATTCAATGCCAAGTCGAATTAGTCAAATGCTTGTTAATAAGGGAAAACATATTAACTATTAAATAACAAAAATTATTGGAAAGGACAACAAACTACTTATTTTTTTTTCACTTTTATTATTTTGCACATATACTTATTTCATAAGAAATCGACGATCTGCGTCGCAAATTTGAGATAACGGTACTAAGAATCAAGTTCAAAGAGAAGATGTGGAATATGTACACATGCTATATGAATGTATGAAAAAACGTGCATACTCCAAAACAATGTACGGTTAGATTTTAATATAGTACAAGAGCAAGAAAAAAATGCACATATACTTATTTCACTGAGGTACTCCGCAATTAGTTACTTATTTTCTTAATGATAGATTAGAACGTCTTACTGAGATGTATATGGTTTGTCAAACAAGTTTGACGATCCATATACAACCGAAATTCTTTTCACCTCACTGGTCCGTCCAATTTTAGAATATGCATCTTGCATCTGGTCAGTACGAATCACACCAAGCAAGAATAGAGTCGGTTCAAAAACAGTTCTTGCTCTTTGCTCTTCGTGGTTTGAACTGGGATCGTAGTGTCAATTTGCCATCATTCTTTTACTAATCGTAGATTAATGCTTGGCGTCATAGCTTCCTTTTCCTGTACTAAAAAAAGCTATCTTTTCATTTTTAGCTCGTAACTAGCTTTCAGGTGTTTGTAACGCATTGAAATATAATCTTTTGACGCCATAAAGTATATATAGGTATTGTTAATTAGAATCAATAGTCGTAGATGTACTATCTAGCCGATTCTGTATGTCAATCCGTCGGTTTAAATTATTAGCAGAATCGGCCGACTATATGTGGACCAAAAAGCTTTAGTATAAACAATTTTTCACAACGCTCTTATACATCTGTGTTCACAAAAATATCAGTGCCTTTGAGCTTTTACTTCAAAGTAGATAAATCTTATTAAAAAGACCATAACTTTTATAAATTTAGAATTTATATTTATATATAACAGATTAATGCAATTTTAGGTTGAAAAAGTTTTACTTTTTCAGAAATGAGCAAAGTAAAGAAAAAGGGACATTTTGTGCTGTTCATATAAATAGCAGTGATAACTAAATATAAATTTCTGTCGACTTCAAATTATGCAAAACTTCAATACTTGGTCGTGAATCCCATATGCCTCAACCCACTAACATGAAAATTCGAACATTAATTTTGTGTATTACAATGCAAAATAATAGTAATAAATAATAATCTAATTATTTAAACTTCCTATTGAAACATTTCTACATTTTTTCGCAACTAAACCAAAAACTGCTATTTTTGTGAACAGCGAAATTAGTGTGTATAACCACAAAAAGACGAAAAACGCAACAAAACATAGTTAAACTAACAGAATTCCATTTTGAAAAGGCAAAGACAAAGAACTGAATCCTTAAGAAGGAATATGCGAAGAATTGTTCAATCTCTGTTAGCATCTACAGCACTGCTATTTTTGTAAAGTCGACTGTATGTACTTTCTAAATATCGGTCGTCGGTCGAAGTTAGTAGTAACTAGTTCTAGTAACTAATAACTTCTTCACTGCACGGGTGTACCTAAAATCAAGTTAGAGAAAAAAAATTTTCACTATAAATGGATATAAATTGCACTTTGTAAACTGCAAATCTTTTGACATTCGCTTAAATGGAACACCAGTATAAACAAAAAATTTGCTGCAAGAACAAATAGTTTAGATCACTAATCAAAATTCAAACCGACAATACAAGGAATAACTTACTCCATGCTATCCTAGCACAGTATAAAGCAAAAACAGAAACAAGAAAAATAAAAACATACTTTCAGGTGAACAGAAGTTTTTCCGAATGGATTTTTGGCTGAAAAATGGTTTAAATCTATGAGTGCTAAACCGTAGTTAGTTCTCTTAAAAGTATAGCGTTCGTATAAGGATAGGGATACTAAGGCTGGGGCTGTGCTTGTATTCCAATCACTTAGCTTTTCAAGATTTCTCTGAGCTTTGTCTTCGGTAATTCTGAAGTAAATATCTTCCAACTGATATCTCTCCTGATTTTTTGTATTTGTTAGCTATAGCAAAAGCTGTAAAAAAATCTGCTGGTTCTAAAAAATATGTTGGAAAGCGCCTGCCTTGTCTATGTTGTAATAAAACGTAATTCATCTTTGCTATAAGTTTAAGGGGGTATCAAAGAACGGCTACTATGTCCTATGATTCGACAAAAATTGCACCCACCCTAACGTTTGCATTGTAAAATTTTTAAGCATAGGGAATATTAACAATCAAATTCCCCGTCTGAGAAGATAATGTATATAACTCAGAATTCAATTCAAGCTTTCATTGCGACGCGTTTTCCTTGAGCTCTTGCATAATTTCATTTTTTTCTCTCTTTAAATTTTTCCTGCAAGTTTGATCCAAGTGGCAAATTTGCTATAAATTACTGAGTGAGTTTTTTCTTTGGCTTTTTTCCTCGAATTTTGTTTTTTTTTCTTTCACTTTAAAAAATATTTAAAATACAGTAATTTGTTTGTCTGTTCTAGCAAAAAGTGTTTGAACGCCGCTGGCTGTGTGAAAATGTTATGCACGTCAAGTGTGCCGGTTGCACGGCCAAAGTTTGGGAGCAAAGAGGTGGTCTGAAATGGGGATGATACTTATGCTGAGAAGTAGAAATCGAAATGAGGGTATTCATGAGGCAGACCAGGGATAAGTTTAAGAAACTGTCATCTGGTTTTCGTAAACTCTCTGATAAGTTTAACGCTTTGCAGACAGAGTTCTACAGCTATAAGCAGTTTAACGATTATTCAAAGTGCAAGAAGTAATTTGTTTGTCTGTTTTAGCAAAAAGTGTTTGAACGCCGCTGGCTGTGTGAAAATGTCATGCACGTCAAGTGTGCCGGTTGCACGGCCAAAGTTTGGGAGCAAAGAGGTGGTCTGAAATGGGGATGATACTTATGCTGAGAAGTAGAAATCGAAATGAGGGTATTCATGAGGCAGACCAGGGATAAGTTTAAGAAACTGTCATCTGGTTTTCGTAAACTCTCTGATAAGTTTAACGCTTTGCAGACAGAGTTCTACAGCTATAAGCAGTTTAACGATTATCCAAAGTGCAAGAAAACTAGTATGCGGAATCTGTCCCTGCATCTGCCGGTACCTATCCCTGTGTCCCAATCTCCTTCATTGCCAACGACCAACCCTCCGCAGCTTATATCGTTTACCACACCCGTCACATAGGGCGGCCTAACGTTAAGGTCATTTCCGTTTTTCCTGGAAATGGTCTCTCTATATGAGACCGAATGAGACTGTAGTTTCCAAACCGTCCGGGCAACTACCAAATTCTTTGTTTATTGCCAACAACCGTCCAGTTAGTGGAACACAATTAATTAGGCCTCTGACTGGAGTACCACCGAAGAAACATATATTTGTTTCTAGGCTTGATCCCCAAAACTTCGTCGGATGCTGTCTTAGGTTACATTACGACAAAAGTTCAAGCATCCAAAATAGCGGTAGAGAAATTTAAATTTAATTATTCAAGGCAGATCACCGGTTGAACTGTTTGACTACTCTCCTTTTGTAGTAACAGTTTTTGGCCGAATCACATTCTGGTGAAAAAATAGACGGCCAAAAACTTGTGGTTCAGTTAGGTTTTCTTTCACTTCCAATTTTCCTTTTCCTTCCGGAACATCTACTGGTGTTCTAAAAAACTAATTTCGTCCCTTAATCTGGCCTATCAGACATAAGAGGACTTAAATCTAAGTTTCCCAGACTTTATGTAGATAGTCTAATATTTGATTTTAAAATTGTGACGAAGCACAATTTTTGTGCTCCGCCACAACTAATATGTATACATAATAATAATCTTCCAGTAATTGGTAATAAGTATATACTCTGACTTGTTATTAGTATTATAGCAGGAACTAGTTCCAGTAGAGTATCTCTAGATCAGACCACCGTCAATGCACACACACACACGCCCGCACATACATCAATGACATATCTAAAGTACGCAAAGCAACGGAAGTCGCTAGTTGCAATTGCGCAGTTTCTTTTGTCTCATACATACAAATGGCATGTCATGTTATTTATATATATGTATGTAACAATAAGCAATGCAACGGGACTTGCAAACGTAGTCGCCAGTTGCTGTTGCGAAGTTTCTTTTTTTTAGCGACTACATCGATCGCCTCATCGACAAATCGCGGTGGCAACTTCTGAGTGGTAGCTGCCGGCGTCGACGACCAATACCAAACGCGATTCAAAATAAAAACTGCAAATCAGTTGAGGTTGGACCATTAACCGCATCGGGAGTTTCTAAGACCATGAAGGCATCGGAGTTATTCTAAGACCGTTGCAGAGAGAAGTTGCTTTAAGACCGTGGCAGAGACAAGGTAATCGAAGACCATGGCAGTTAACCATACACATTAAAAGTGAAACAAAGGACAAAGAACCAAAACACTCAGGATTAATAAACAGGAGACACAAGGCATAAGACACACGAATACTAAGTGTATGTGTAAGTGTAATAGCGGGTGAGTCTGTCCAAAGACCAGCTAGACTACCCCCTTCAGAAGACCCCTTCATGCTGTGTAGTGTGGTCATAATTTGATAGGCCGATCAGTTTATATAGTTAAGGTCATATTAATATCAATAAAATTAATGTTTGACTACTACTACTACTAACCCAACTCCATGTAGTGTATGTGTTTAAATGTAGGGAGCCATGCAAGTAGTCTTAGTTCTAGTTAATGTCCGGGTGACAGCCTAGTTGACTAGAATAAGATTAGTTGTCTAGTGCTTCCCTACTGGGATATCTTCGAAGATTCCTGGGCCTATGTAGGGTATTCCCAAATCGATGTCCGACACCCTAGTCGACTTGGTAACCTTTCCATTTGTGTGCATATGTATTAATTATTATCTATTAACCATCCTTCTCCCCTTCCCTCTTTCTTCATCCCTTTGGCATATGAAGTTTAGTGATCATATACAGCAAGTCAACCCCATCTAATATGGCGACGATCCCTTCTTTTTGCAAGTCTTCAAGTTCGAGTTTTCTACATAAAATTTCTGTGTAGGAAAGGCCCTGGGGAGACTGAAAGTTGATAGACAAATTATAATATACATTTTAATATATAAAAAAAAATTCTTTTGTAGAAGATTTCACCTGTGTGGAATAAATACCCACCATAATCTAAATCATGCTAACATATATGCCTAACGAAATTTTTAATAAATTTATTGTATTGTTTTTATGTATAGGGTATGGCGGGGCAATCGCGACATAGCAAATGGTTTTGTCTATAAAATTCTTTTTTTATATCGGATCAAGTTGTTATATATACCAAATTAAAGTTTGGACTTTTGTGCAACTTTCTATGCATAGTATTTTATTAATGCCTTTGAAAAATTTTGAGTTACAAACGTTTTTCGAAAAAGTTCATTTTCAAAAATGACGGGGTAAGCCCGACAGCCTATGTTTTTGGTTGATTTATTACAGATTTTTTTTTTTTTTTGCTGGACTTTGACGCGTACAATGCGTTACGCGCGAACCCTATCAGACAGCATGGAAAAGACGAAATCGCGTGGACAAAGGACGACATTTACAATAATAATTAGAACTAACTACGAGCTAGAGCTAGTTAAGAATAAAAGTTTTTAGTTGAAAAATAGACAGTTCTGAACCAATTACAGGATAAAGGCGATTGTAATCGGAACAAAGAACTCGAAAAGGTTCATGTAAAGTATAGTTAGAAGTGCAGTGAGTTAAAGTTAGAGGGACATAATTTCTAGTTAATCTATAAGGTATAGATAGATTAACCTGATTAAGTAAATTAGGGAAATCTATTTGTCCATTCACAAGCTTGTGTATAAACAAAGTACCCAACATGACTCTACGGTAAGGTAAGGAGGAAAGATTAATTAGAAGGAGTCTATCTGACTGTAATAGAAATGTGACGAATGAAACTTACTTTGTGGTCCCCATAAGTACACCCAAATCATTCATCTCGTTCAGACGTTTCAAAGGAGTATTATTAAGAAAATACGTAAATGATTGGAAGGTAGTTCTATGAAATGACATGACATTGCACTTTGAAACGTTAAGGTTTCATGTTAGTTTTACACCAAGTCTGCAAGTTGTTCAGATCTGCTTGAAGCAGAAAGGGAGAGTCTGAATCTTTTAAACTAAGACATAGTTTAACATCGTCAACGTACATAAGCACACGAGAATGAGTTACTACTGAAGGTAGGTCATTTATAAAAAGATAAAAAGCAACGGTCCTCGTGGCACACCCGAAGTTACTTTGATGGTTTTTGAAAGGGAGGTTTTCAATAGGACATTTTGAGTACGGTCAGTCAGATATTAGGAAATCCAACACAGCAAGAGGCTAGGAAGCCCAAGTTTGTTTAGTTTGTACAGAAGCAGTGTATGGTTAACAGAATCAAAGGCCTTACTGAAGTCGGTATAGACAACATCAGTTTGTAGTGCATTCCTGAATCCATCGATGGCTAAAGAAGTCAACTCAAATAGGTTAGTAGTAGTAGATCTACGATTCATGAACTCATGTTGAGTAGAAGAAAGAATAGAACTACAGAAATGTGCAATTGGGAAGTTATAATTTTCTCAAAAGCCTTCGGAATAGCAATTTGGAAATACCTTTTATAATTAGACGCTTCTGATTTATTACCTTTTTTATGTAAAGGAATAAAATAAATAAAATTGAGTTTCTAGAGATATGAACTCATCCCGAAGCTTCAGAAGACTAGCCGCCAGAGTTTTGACTTCTTCCATAGTCCGCCTCAAAAATACGCGCATGTCCATTTCTACGTCCCGACATGCTTCACAGCTCCATTTTAGGACCCCACCGTTTCCAATACTATCTTTAACAATGGCCGTGTAACCAGCACACTTAACGTGCATTATATTGTCACACAGCCAGCTTAAAAGATAGTCGTCTTGGAGCTTTTGAGGGTGGGCACATTTTTTGAACGAGTAGACAACCATTATCAAATATGAATTTATTTAAAAGCGAAAAACAAAACAAAAAAAAAAATTTAAAAGAGAATTTTAAATTCGACAAAAAAAGGTGTATACTAACCGAAGTGAAACACAAGGGTTAATGTCTTTCTGTGCACCGAAAAAGAAGAGACAGAAACAGAAGAGCACACAACAACAAAGACGGTTACACTCGCGCTTGTAGTGGCGGTGGCGGTCGCGATCGCGAGTAATAAAAACACCAGACAGCAAGTACAAAACAACAACGAAACTGTGTATAAAGAGCGCCAGAGCAAGCGAAAGAATTACCGCAAAAACAGAAAGTCAAAGTCTATGCAGACACAAAAACAAAACTGTAAGTTTTGTTGTTGAGTAAAGCACAAATTATTTATAACTTTGACTTAATGTTTAAGAAAAAACCAACAATCGCAAGATAGTTAATATTTAAGCGAAAAAAATTTTTTTACAGCTTTCAACCGAAATTAAGCAGGAATAAAAAAAAATTATTTTAAAACGACAGCGCAAAAGAAAAAGCCGACTTCGTTGAAGTGAAGAAACTTTTGTGATAACATAAATATAATGGTTTTGCGAATGATAAATCAATGTATGTTATGTTATATAATGGTAAAAATATATTATAGGATTTAAAAAAATGAAAATAACAAAATAACTAATCAGAGTCATATCTAATTTGCAGCTCAGCCGTTTGCCTTTTTTTTTTTTGTTTTGCTTAGCCTATGCAAGCAGAGTAAGCGGTCGGATTTAACCCATTATTTAGAGGTCGGATTTGCCCCTCTGAACCAAATTATATGCACTTTGTAGGACTTTAAGCACAAAAATTAAAATCGAAATTTTCAAAACAAACTTTTGATCTTTTGAGCGTCTTTGTGTTGAGTAACAAAAAAATTTTCATGACACCATTTCGATTGTTTTCGATGCTCTACACGATAACACCAATATTACTTTGCGTAGTCCTTCCGATATTCGAAAACAGAGGGAGGTCGGGTTTTCCCACACTGTCGGGATTGCCCCACCTTACCCAACGTATACTACATGCTTTAAAACTACAGTGTATTCCAAGTACGCTACAGATCAATTACATTGCTTACATACCCCACGTTTAGTTTTAATTAAGTCAACGATAGAACTTATTACAGAATCATCGACATAGCTAATTTATCCAGCAGTGTCACGATAGTTAATTTTAGGTAAGCCAGCGATTGGACAACGTACAAAATCATCGACATAGCTAATATACTGAGCAGAGTCATGGTCGAGTATTTAGAAAAATCTTAGAAACTTAGTTTTAGGCAAGTCAACGACAGAACTAATTACAAAATCATTGACATAGCTAAGAAACCCAGCAGAGTCATGATAGAGTAGCCAGTAGAATCAACGACAGAAAATTAGTCAACGATAGAACTAATTACAAAATCATTCACAGAGTCGTGATAGAGTAGCAAGTAGAATCCTGGACAGAAAATTAGTATACCAAAAACAGTCAGAATTAAAAAGTTCAGGCAAATCAAAGAGAAACGAAAAAACCACGGCAACGAAGCCTCGTTTCAGATTCATTTGATGGTACAGTCGCAGCAAAGTGTTACCAAAAAACAAAACGCATACATAGTACATAGCAACAACGGCAACTATAACGGTGCTGCCAAATCGCGCTAGCATTTATTAACTCTGTCTCCTTCTCCCACACTGAATTGTTTTGATGCGGAGCAGAAGGTTGGAGTTTGGTTTCTGCTGGTCGATGAGCTTAGCATCGCTGCCCACACTACTCATTTAAACGGCGAATAATGAAATAAAGATTTTCGCAGTTCTGTCCCTAGCAGAGAAACTTCTATTCAGAGCAGATGGAAGTATAGACATTCAACAAGAAGATTTCAACGCGAGCAGTCGAACCTAGTCCAACGGTTCAACAAGAACAGTCAACCAGATCAAAGTGAACAAGTAACCAAGGATATTCAGAACCCACTAGGATCAAAGAGAATTACCCAGCTACGAGTAATAAAGAATCAACCAGGCACACCATTCCCAGTTACCAGTCTTGAAGAGTCAAAGAATATTGAGAGTCAACCAGGATCAACCAAGAATACTTAATCATCAGTCGTCACGGACTAATCAAGGATACCCAGAGTCAAGAAACCTACGCACAGTTAGCAAGTAATCAAGGATCAACAAGGATTTTCAACCATTAACAAATGCTTTCATATACCAAAGTCAGACACCGCGTTTTAATTTAATCGTTTAATTTCAGCAACGTTCTATTTGGAAACTCTGGCAACATGGATTACGTATCGCCGTAAAGCTGAGTTAGAAAATTTTTTTTTCCAATTTTCCCGTTTTGCCACCAGAAAAGACCATAAACCAGACGTGCTCGCAGGCCTAGCAGAGTTAGAAGCGCAATACGTTCTCTCTCTTTTCAGTGCCATCTACCGGTGTTCCCCGTCGACAGGCAAGCGAATTCATACACAACGTTCGTTGTTAATTTAAGAGTAGCATATTCTGTTGTTCTATCCAACATATCTTAACTTTACTGTCTGATAGAGACATGTCAATTGTTCTAGGTGACTTTAATATACAGGAAATAGAATGGTCACCTACCGTCGTTCTACCGATGAAAGTTTGCTCCTATGCGTACTTAATTTAGTGAAACCTGTCTACTCTCCCAGTCCTGATGGAATACCAGGATGTGCACTCTGATTTTGCGCCGAGGATTTATGTAAGCCAATTCATAAAATTTTTTTCTTGTCTGTCAATTCTTCCACTTTCCCAGCTTTCTGAAAGGAATCCTATATAGTTGCTCTCCATAAAAGCGGTAAAAATTTGATACCATCTAACAATAGGGGTATTCCTAAAGCTTCTGAAAAATAATCACTTGTAGATCTACAATTTTACCATCTCAACATGGGTTTTTAAAATGTATATCTACTACCAGTCACCTTTTACAATATACTTCTTTAACGTTCGAAGGATTTAGAAATGCAAGGCAAACTGATGATATACTGATTTCAGTATGGCTTTTCATTGTGTTCATCATACGCTAATCATATAATAATAACTCATTAAAATTAAATACAAATTAATGCAAGGTAATGACTATCCATAGAAATACTCCGCAATTAGTTACTTATTTTCTTAATGATACACCATTAGAACGTCTTACTGAGATGTATATGGTTTGTGAAACAAGTTTGACGATCCATATACAACCAAAATTCTATTCACCTCACTGGTCCGTCCAATTTTAGAATATGCATCTTGCATCTGGTCAGTACGAATCACACCAAGCAAGAATAGAGTCGGTTCAAAAACAGTTCTTGCTCTTTGCTCTTCGTGGTTTGAACTGGGATCGTAGTGTCAATTTGCCATCATTCTTTTACTAATCGTAGATTAATGCTTGGCGTCATATTTATGCACAAGTTGAACCAATTAAATCTAAGTTTGTTTGTATCTCTTTCACGCTATACTGCTAATTACTTATTGCATGAACCTTTCCGAGCATCACTTTAAACAGATATTGTGGGACTTTGTTTATGTTCATTATATTTGCAACAGTCCTTCTCGGTCAACGTGTCGCTGGTTTAATACATTAAATGATTACTTAAGAACCTTATGCGCTTTTTAGCTGAAATATGTTTGTGTTTGTACGTTGCTCTCTCTAATGTGTTCCCCTAGTAAGTGGATTCATGTAAAAGTTGCTCTTTCCGACAAAAACTACTAGTTTATATGTAAAGGGTGTTTCCCAGCAAAGGTTTTGCTATGATTAATTTGCTAAAATTAATATTGCATGTTAATACTTTGCGTTTTCCTTCTGCGAACTAAGGTTTCGCTTAACGTATATGTCCTATCAGATAATAACATGAATTTACCATCTGTGACGGTCCAGGTTTTGTTGTGATCGCTGGATGGTTGGTGATCATTGAGTCACAATTATCAATTAAGGTGTGAGCCAATTTAACCCGCATTGGGCGCTCTAAGACAAATTGTGGTTGGTTGGTGTGAGCAAATTGCTCTTGCTTGCACTTTGGTGTTCTGCGCTTGTTGTTGTAGTGATCGGTGATAATATTGTAAAATAAAAATTGTTGCGATGCATAGAATCACGCTTGTTTTTTGTTAAAGAATTTGTTCTGTTAGCTAATTCTTGCGAGAGTCTTGTGACATTTCACCCGAGTTGGTCTTTTTACACGTCAACACAGTCATCTATTTCCTTTTTTATATTGTATTACTAGTTGTTTGTCACAAATAGCATTGTAATTGTGATTAGGTGTCTGTGGCGACTGAGAGCCTTTCCACTTTGATAGTAAAACCGTATTTGACTGCCGGTGTCGAGGAACTCGCGAAGCATACAAAAAAAACGACGGCATTTCCACAAAAGAGATAAATAATCATTTATTATTGTTACCTAGTTGTCTATATATATCCGCTTTAAGTTCCAATGATATGGTTTTGTCGTTTAATAGAAATTCATAAGCTTCCTTCGCAGATTTGTGTTTGTTTTGTACCTCATACAAATGAGCAATTTGAAACTTAACTGAAATAAAACAGATATTTTATAAAAACACAATAAATTTATAACTAATTGTAAGTCGGACGATTTAGGACTATCATTAGATAGTAGTAGTCTGGTAACAGTTGGTAAAATAGAAGATCAAAATTCAAAAAACTACGTCTGCAGTTGCGTTTGATGTAACCGTTAATGCAATAAGATCGATTTTCTAGAAACTTTTTCACGGCCTGAGTCTGTGAAATCTTTTTCCAAGCAATAACAACTCTCGAAGGTGCTAGAATCATGATTATCCATTTTCTTATTGTACTAAAAATATTTTTTTATTTTATAAGCCAACTTTTTATTATTTATTAACAAACTTAATTCTAACACCAACGTTACGTGAGATTTTAACGCTTTCATGCACGAAAATATCTGTGGTTTTTTAATTGTTGTAATACATATTTTTCATACAAATTGTTATACAAGTACAGATAAAAATAGAAAACCAGTAAAACTTTGTTTTCGGAAAAAGTTGTTACAAAAGTATTGTTGATTTATTACTAATGTTACCAGGTTACTACTCTAATTAAAATATGTAAATTCAAATAAAAAATATCAAGAAATTAACTTCGGCTTTGCCGATGTTAGTATACCCTTGCAGTTCTTGACTACTTAACTACTTATTTAGTCTCGTGGGATTCAATACAAAATATTAATATAAAAGCTCTGAAAGAAAAAAAAGAAATAGCAAGAATAGTCGAGCCTGTGTCACTCGCTTTTGAGATGTTGCACTCTACTTAATACACTATCCATCCATTCAGCGCAGGTTCGCCAATTTGCCAAATTTTGTAAGCATTTTGCTCTTTTTAATTTCGTTCGATGCACCGACACTATACATTAGTTAGTCTTTGAGCATAATACGGCAGAAAAGAAAAATATTTTGTTAAACCAATTATGTCTATATCTTGTGGTATTCCGAAGCGATTAATTTTTAAACGTGAACAGCCTACACAGCTTAAAATCTGATCTAGTAGGTTTTAACCAATAAACTTTAAGTTGAAGGTCAAAGGAGTGGAAAGAAACAGACAGGCGGACTATATCGATATATATACTAAAGCTGATTGAGACTATATGTATATACTTTATGGGGTCGAAGCTGTATTCACAAAAAAAAACTAGAAGGATGGGCTAACTTCGGCCACGCCGAAGTTCGGATACCTTTGCAAACTGTTGTTTTCAATTACATATAAATTACCAGAACTATAAGAAAGTATATAAAATTAATCATGCCCGTGGCTCCAAGAAAAAAACTTACGAGTAAAAAAAAATATTTTTTTTTTTTGTCCTAATGTTCCTATAGGAGCTATATCATATAGTCGGCCGATTCTGTTAAAACTCAACAGACACATTTTTATATATACCAAACTTACATATACCAAATTTCGAGTGAATCGCTGTTAAAATAACCAAGATTTTTATCTAAAACCAATTTTTTGGCCGATCGTTCCTATGGGAGCTATATGATATAGTCAACCGATTTTAATAAAACTTGCTGGATATGTTAGGAAGTATATAAAACTCATAAATACCGGCTTTCGTAATATTTTGTTGGAAAACAACAAAGTTATTAAGGTTAAAGCTTATTCACGACCGATCGTTCCTATGGGAGCTATATGATATAGTCATCCGATCGGAATGATTCCGATATATACAATGCCTGCAGCAAAGAGAAGCCCAGGTGCAAAATTTCAGCTCTGTAGCTTTAAGGGTCTCGGAGGAGATTGCGTTGATCCAGACAGACGGACAGACAGACAGACAGACAGACGGACAGACGGACATGGCTATATCAACTCAGCTCATCGTGCTGATCAAGAATATATATACTTTATATAGTCGGAGATGCTTCCTTCTATGCGTTGCAAACTTCTGACCAAAATTAATATACCTTTTTTGCAAAGGTATAAAAACAGTGCCACTAAGCATCAACTTCAGTTTATAAACATTACCATGCTTAACGGTTTTCAGAGTTTGGTTTGGGAGTATCCCCAATTTTTTGGGCGACGTATATACTACCTAAACCCTGCTCCACCAAACAAGATAAATTTACTTTAGTCTATATAGAAAAAATTACGTCACTTTGGAATGGGCCAATTCATATACAGTGAAGGAAATAAGTCAACATATACCACCAATTTTGCGACATTTCTGGTTTTCGCAATGTAAATCAAAAAAGTTGGCATGCCATTAATTGAGGTCTTAATGGATAAGTTTATTAACAAAACAAAAGGTTCAATACAATTCAAAAAAAACGGAAATAAGTCTACATACAGGCTTCATGCCTTAGTTTAGCGTTTGATAAACATCGAAATATAAGTTTTATTTTTAGTATTTGGTTGGGCCACCATTGGCATCTATGACAGCCTGAAGTCAACGGGGCATCGATGCAACCAAATTTTCTGTTGTGGTGGGCGGAACTTCTTCCCAAGCTCGTAAAAGGGCGAATTGAGGGTTTCGCGACTACTTACGTCGTTTTTACGCACCGATTGTTCCAAAATATCTCTAAGATGTTCAATTGGGTTTAAGTCTGGCGATTAGGGTGGTCTGCCTTGGGGCATAATAAAGCGGCCAGTCAGGCACAAAAAGAGCGGTGTGTTTTGGATCATTCTCCGGTTGGAAAATCCAGCTTCTTCCCAGGTTTAATGCATCCACCGACGTTTTCAAATGGCCTTCCAAAATCATTTTATATTGGAAGCGATCCATGTTTTCTTTCACAAACGCCAACTCCATAGCGCCCCAAACCATTACACTACCGCTTGACGGGGGGCAAAAGCGGTGTTTGGCTTTCTCCAAACTTTGCAACGACCATCACTTCCGAAAATGTTGTACTTACTCTTATCAGTAAATAATACCTTTTTCCAAAAGTTGGCATCCTTTTTTAAGTGTGGTTTGGCAAATTTCAGGCGCAAAATCCGATTCTTCTCAGAAATTAAAGGTTTTAAAACCATCCTGATCCAAAAAATTGGCAATTGTTTTAAGATGAACAGTGACTCTTGAGAACACTTTTCAATGTGTTCTGCCAGTTTTGGAACCCTTATTTTCGGGTTCTTGTTTATTTCTCTCGTCCCGACTCGACAACTTTTTTGGCCTTCCTGAATTCTTCTTATTTTTAGTGGAATTGTTGTTGTTGCGAATAATGGCCTGCACGAGTAAACGACTTAATTTAACAATTTCCGCAATTTCCCCATATGATTTGTTATCATTTCGAAGGATCACGTGACATGCAACGAAACTAGGCTTTAAAATAATCGGGGATTCACCTTTTTTACTGTATGTTTTTTGAGTTATTAAAGGGAATTCATTTCATTCATCCAGGAACATTTTTTGATTTTTGCTAATAACTTTGGTATAAATCATTTTTTAATATTTTTTTTTTTCTGAAATAATGATAAGTGTAAGTGTCCTAAATAATGGCATACCAACTTTAATTCTTTTTGCGATAACCCGAAATATCGGATAATTGGTGGTGTATGTTGATTTTTTTCCTTCACTGTATGTGTTGGCGTAGTGCAAACGTTTTTTTGACATGCTTCGCGCGCTTAAATGTAGTTCTAGCAATCTTCGCCAAAACAGTGACATCGCTTACAGACAGGTTTAGACCTTTTTTGATTAAATTGGAAGACCCAAACGGATTGGATGTTTTGTAACGCGTGTTGAGCCGGTCAACTAGGACCGCTGTTGCACAATTCACGTTACGTTTTTCGGGTTTTATTTGGTAATCTAGAGCATCAGAGACCATTTTTGCAAAATATCCAACTAAACTTTGAATTTTTTTTTTTTCAAAGTTTAATCTTGTTTCCTAAGATTTTGGATGCACTGCCTCTTTTCACTGAAGCAACTCTCACTAGTGTATTTTAATGCAAGTAGTAGTATAGATTAATCTAGTTAATTACAATAACTTTTGACAAATTTGTAAACTTTTTATTTACTTTTTTCGCAACTAAAACTAAAACTGATATTATTGTGAACACCGAAATTTGGGTGCATAAGCACAAAAGGACGAAAAACGAGACATAACATAGTAAAACTAATAAAATTTTTTCGTTTTTCCTTTGTATATATTCTTTTTTTACAAAAACAAAGTCAAATAACTAATTTCCTTAGAAGCAATATGTGAAAAAATTATCAAGCTCGTTCATTGTGAACACAGCTGTATATTTCTCCATACTTTTTGGGACGCATCTGATCCAAAAATATTGAAAATCGACTCGTCACTCTAAATAACGTTACCCCGAAAAGAATCTGACTCGTTGATATATTTTCAGCGAAATCTATTCGCTTCTTCTTGTTGACCTCAAATATAAGATGTTTTCTACGCGGAGTTCGAGTTTTGTACCCCTCCTTGTAGAGCACATTTCGCACAGTTTGCAGATTAACCACAACTCCGGAGTTTTAATGTAGCTTCTGTATTTTTGGGGCAGATTTCTTCGGATCCTTCTTTATTGTGGCCAGGATTTGCCGCTTATCTCTCTCACTTAATTTTGATGCCCGGCCGGATCTGGGCTAAACAGCAAGTGTAGCTGTTTCCCCGTACGACTTTATGATGGATTGAACACTTGTGGGTGGACGTTCAATGATTTTTCCTATTTCTGATGTTCCTTTTCCCTCTAAGTATAGTTTTATTATTATACGGCGCGTTTCTATTACAATTTGCTTTCTTATTTCATTAATTTTTAGATCATTAAAAAGGTATTTAACGAAA
Source organism: Drosophila neocordata (assembly GCA_018903615.1). NCBI lineage: Eukaryota > Metazoa > Arthropoda > Insecta > Diptera > Drosophilidae > Drosophila > Drosophila neocordata. The sequence goes on along the minus strand of JAEIGI010000057.1, from coordinate 154,952 downwards.
TAATATTTGATGTATGCATCTTATATATGCGTTACAAACATCTGGAAATTTTTTATTACATTCTGTGCAAGGGTATACAAATTTAATAAGACTTAACAGCGTTACCTTGGAGATTTACAAAAGTTGATGGCGAATTATCAACAAGAGCTAGCTGGAAGTGCTTTAAGGCAGCGGGATATTCGCCAAGAGCTTTCAGCATAAGACCCAACCGATAATGAACTTCACTTGCACATGAGAAGTACGGATTTAAATATAAAAGTTCCTTAAGTGCTCTTGCCGCGCTGTAACAAAAAGAGAAAAATATTTTAATTAACGTGAAAATCCAATAAATTATTAAACAATTCCTTGGCCAATTTCAAAAGATCAGATCTAGGACTCAAATATACAATAACGCCATTTAATTACATTTCAGGTTCTAATGTTTAAATAAAATGATGCAGAAAACAAAAAAGGTCACCAAAAATATAACGATATATTTTGATAAAACAGATTAAATTCCTAATTCTTAGACAAATTACATGCAGATACTACAAAAAATTCCTTTTTTTAATTCTTCATAAATTTTACCTTTTACCTATTGTTTTTAATTTATCAACTTGGCAACACTGTGAAGATTGTAATGAAGGGGCTGTTGACATGCATTTCCAATGCACTTAGAACGCTTGCGTTCAAAAACATCCATTAGACTAATGGCTTAGTACTTTAACTGTACCAAATATGCACATTATGTATTATATTAATTATACATGTATAATATGCACATGATTTATGACTTTATATTTTAAATGCGAAATGTTTGTTTAAATCGTTTAATATTATTGTCCATTTTAAAAAAAATTAAAATGCACACGTATGAATGTAGGCCTGAGCATATATATAAACATATATTTATGTATGGAATTATTACTTAGGGCTATGTAAAAAAATAAATAAAAAAAATTACTTTGGCAGAAACAATTTAAAAAGTTGAAATTAATATTATTTCAGTCACAGCAATAACAACTTATAATTGATCCTATACAAGTTCTCACTCAAAACAACCCCCCAATACAAAGAATGTGTATGTATTTAAGGATGTGCAAAATTCGATAAAGCGGATTATTCTTCTAGTTTGTTTTCACAAAAAAACATTTCCCACATCGAAAACGAATAGCATTCTCGTTCCTCGGATAATTCTTTCAAAGATAGCCTCACAAATGTGGTACTTAATACGTATTCTCACTTTGCACATTTTTGAGGAACAACTATTTTCTATCATAGTTAGAAATCGCTTTAGCAGTATGGGTATTTTCCATATACCATATGTATATAGTTTTTTTGCCATGCTATTTCTTATGTATGCTCTTCGTCTGGTTCAACTTAATTACACCTTACACTTTTGCTTTATTACCTGTTAACATTTTTACAATGACATTCTTCCTCGCGGAAGGCTTCATATTTCAGGGCATTAAGAAAGTTAAGCTAATGTAACACATTTGCAGCTTAAAGGTAGCTCCTAGATGTTGCCATATGAGAACAGAGCGTCGTAGCTTATTTCCACAGGGCAAGTACCTTGGAATGAAGTTTGAAGGAATTGATTGGGCTTTACTTTTTACAAAAACCAGCCTCCCTTTTCCTTGTGACCATACTACAAGATAAAGTATAAATGTATCAAGGTACAACACAACGCTAAGAGTTTTGGCCTTATTGGTTTCTTGCTTGGCATCAGTGTCACGACGATTTGGTCGCCTCCCGTGTCAGCGGTAGTCACCAATATACCTATTCGTATCTTTGACCTGTTCCCTTCTGCTATCGTACATACTCATATACAGTATTTGACTACCCAAATTAACAGCGACAGTCTTTCTTACTGTTCTATTTGCTCTTCGATTGCACTTACTGCTGCTAAAGCGAAACAAATTTTCAACATTTGTTTTCGTTCTTAATTAAGAAGAACTAATTAGTCTATAATGCACGCTCCTTCAGTGTGTTTTACATTAACTATACTTTTGTTCTGCATCTCTACGAGTCACATGAGACAATTAATCGCCTAACTGGACGTTTCCGCAAAATAATTTAACAAAACAATTGGGTTAAACTAGATATGCGGGTGATACTGATTTGGAGTCCTTTTTTCCTGCATTGAAAGAAAAAAATACTAACCACCAAAGTATAACATCTCTATTGCCGGTCATGCCCAAAACCGAAACAAAAACGTATTACCATGCCGTTGTAGGTAAATCAGCTACTATAGCTGCCAATATCATTGCTTAGTGCTCCAAATGTTATCATGGGCTTTTATGCTGATGATGCCGCTACTACCGCTTCTGCCACTGCTCTAAAAAATGTATGTTTGGTAACATTAGAGATTGATATTTCTACATTTAAGATTTCTTTCTGAAATACTTTATTTAATGCTATCGTATTAAGATTTCTTTTTTTTGATCTGAACATACTGTAGTTTACAAATTTACAGTATCCACTAATCGTAGATCCGCTTCTTTCAAAACTTTAAAAAAACTAAAATCTTTAAAAAATACTAAAAACACTAACTCTTAAATCAGTAAAACATTTTGTTAATAACTACAATGGTGTTTTTTTTGACATCTTATGTTGAACGAATTTAATTAGCCATAGTTGGCACTCGTGGCAAACCCAAAAGGAACTAAATGATTTTTTGGTCTAGTTGTCTAATATTTCAAATCAACTCGATAACTAACTCCTCTAACAGTCTTTTCTACTTATCCCTTTTCCCCTTTTAAAATATTATGGTCACTCTACTCGTGAAATTAAACTTACGCTAATTTCCGTTTTAACATTTGCTCTTCCCAACCACATTAGCGGAAATGATTTGCAAAACTGACTTGCTTGCCTCAATCCTATTCTGCTTGGGAATTACTTGCTTATACAGTTCTTTTTCTTAACTCTTTATACAGCTTTTGATGTTTGTGTTTCAGACTGTTAAAGTGCAAAAAACTCAACTTAATCTCCATGGTTGACACCTGAGCTCTCCCAATTATAAAATTTGAAATTAAGATAAAAAAAATGTCATAGTTATCGACTACATCAGATACAACTTAGCGAAATTAAAATTTCTTATCAAAATCTGAAAAATTTTAAAAATTTAAAATAATAAATACGATATAAGTAAAATACGACCTCACTGCGTTCGGTTGCTCGACGTTGCTTTCATTAAGCTCCGCGAGTTCGTTGACATCAGCAGCTATATTGAATTGTCATCTGATAATTCGCTAGTAATTATTACTGTATTAAGACACCCACAACTCAGCCTAACACATTATAAAACAAACTTCGACCTCGAACTGAACGCCAGACTGGAGGTCCAAGAAGTTTTGCTCCTGTGCATTAAAGTCGATGCTCCATGCCCACTTATTCGCAACACCCAGGAAAAACACAAGTCAATCAATCGACTAAATGAATTACACGAACTAAAAAAAAAACAGAAAAAGCTTACTCCTACCAGCACTAATTATCGTCTGTGGAAAACTTACCTATATGATGTCCAACTGGTAAATGGGGTCATATAAATGAAGATAGAGAATTCACCTTTGCAGCTCATTTGAAAACGGTATCTTAGTACAAATCTTAGTACCACCGGATCGGTTAGGTTTTCTTTTCGTTTCGTAAAAAGCACGGCACAATTGAACAAGTACAACGTATCACCTTAGAAATCCGCACAGCATTTGAGCAGGAAAAATACTTGACAGAGTCTAATTTCACGGTGTGACATACAAAAGCGCAGCAAAGAAAAGCAGACAAAGCTCAAAGCTCTGCATTGACTGGAGACAACCAGGAAGATGTGTACAGCCCTTTGCTACCTTTTCACACGTGGAACCGCAACTGGGACAAATTAATTTTTGACAAAGACTTTGCCCACGTCGAGATAACAAACGTATTGATTTTTCGAATGTCTTGGACAAATAAAATTTGGAGAAAAACTGCCAGTTCTTCAGAATCTTTTCTGAATGGGATATCTGGAATATCCAAATTCACCGCATTGATTTCTAGCACTAGAGAGACGCCTTCAACGACAACCGGATATGAGAATGAAGAGTTAATGCATACGACAATTGTTTCAAATCCAATGAATTGTGAGCGACGTTTCTACATCATTGTGTGTTTAAGCTCAACAGCGAGACAACAAAACTAAAAGTCGTATTTGACGCTGCGTGCAGAACATAATTTTAATATTCATCTGGAGTTCCCTCCAGTTGAGCTATAAGCATTCAAGCTCAACACGATAACATATAAACCAGCAGCCGCACCATATTTTGCAACTAGACCTTTTTAATGTTTGGCAGATCTATAAATTTTTCTACATGGAGCATAGTCGAATAGTCGAATCGTCATTTTACGTCGACGATCTGTTATGTGGAGCAGACAACATCGTTACATTACAAACTATCAGAACGGATGTCACGAAAAGATTACGTCCAGGATTATTTCTACTAAACAAAGGGCACTCAAATCATCCAGCCTTCAGAGATGATAAATCACACAAGGAATTTGCAACCAAAGAAGAGGCTGTCACAGATGCTCTTGGTTTAACCTGGGAGCCAGTCAGCGACAATCTCTTATTAAGCCAAAGCAAAAAGTAAGAATGAGCAATTTAGATACACTCAAATCATTGGCGAAATCAAGGCTAGGTCAGTTAAAAGACAAATTCTTCTTATTTTAAATTAAATGTATATCGTCGACAATCAGAAAAAAAAATGCACGTTCGGTGGAGAATTAATACTTGCTGGAGATAATCGAGAAATTCAACTCATACCGCTTTTTGTTTCAGATTCCCTAAAGCACGCAAGGGCAAATTGGAAAAGTCGCTATCGCCAGAGAAAATGAAAAAAACATTGCATAGCATTGCATCGTTAGAAATTTTATTAATGAATATATTCTACTGCTATGAAAAAAACATGTGGAAAACAAAAGCATTGATAGGATTGTAACGATTTCATTTTCGTCAACGCTTAACTCAACGCTCAACGCTTAACTACGGATTAACTATTGCGGCACGTGGGAGTGGGTTTTTGTGGACTAGTTAACACATATCTTCGCATTTAAGGCAAGTGTCCAATCAAATCGCATATAGTAATATTCGTTTGCATGGCTTTTAAGGCAGTTCACAATGTGGTCGTCGCGGATCCGTCATTATACAAATTTCTGGAATTTTTATAACGAAATATTGTCCGGCGACATGGACATCACTCTCGAAAAATCTAACATTCGGAAACAAAAAACTAGTTAAAGTTCCCGTGGATAAAATCATATAATTATAAAGTTATTAAATGAATTTTATATATATGATCATATATTTGTTATACTTAAGAGCTCATGTAATTGAAAGCTTGATCGCATGCATTGGTCTTGCATTTATGCTTTCTAGCTATTCCAATCAGTCTGCAAATTCCATTAAAATGATTCGGTTAAATACCACTTGTAAATACCACTTGCTCTTCCTCATAGATATTTGTTCTCAAGCTAAGAAAACGCTCTTAGCCCCATCAGATGGTATACTCATCAAAAAAGTGTCCTCACCCTCAAAAAGTCCACGATGACTATCTGTTGTGCTGTGAATGTTACATGTGCTGGCTAGTCGATAGATAGTATTTAAAATGGTGGAGCTTGAAATGGAGTTGTTAAGCATGCTGCTCTATTAATGAGACGGACGGAGAAAGGAGTTAAATCCTAGTCGGCTAGAAAACTAACGCTTCGGAATAAGTTTTTGTATCTGAAAACTCAGTTTAATATTTACAAACTATTAAAAGAATAATAAAGCAAAAAAGAACTATCCCACTGGATTTTTCCCCAATCCAAAAATTAGTGTAACAAACCTCTAACTTATAATTCTCAGCACCTGATATCATTTGGAAAGCAGTAATACAGTCTCCGATGTGTCCCAACGAATATCCTCTCCCAGGATGTCCCCAATGAAGTAGTAGCTCGTAAAACGCCATGGGTTTTAGTGGCCCTAGGGCAAAATACTATAAACCAGTTGCGGTTAGAGGAGCGAGTTCAGTTCGCTTGTTGCTATTCCACCTCTATTCCACCAAATCTCTTTAAAAACGTATTCCGTCAACATAACTTGTTCGTATATTAAACCAAAATCTGACATGGTGGTATACGCTAGCCATTAGATCTATCCGCTTTGTCTCTTCGCTTCTTTTCAATTTAGACTTAATAATTGTTCTTGAGGATTTAAATCTGTCTGAGATTTTATGTTTACTATCAGTTCAGTGTACCTTGTTTTTGCCCTACCCCTCACATTGCTTTGTTGATAGTCTCCTTCATTAATCTTTAGGTCTTTAATTAGATCTTATATTGTTTATTATCGAGGATTAATCGAAGATAATTTTCATCCAACTTTGGACTTAACTATTGACCTTCCCTTTCGGTCACTAATTGCAGGTAATAAAATTATCACAAAAGGAGCTCTTTAAGCGTTATTAGTCTAAATAGTTCTAGTACAGATTACTGTATCTGCGGTTCAGGCCAACGCATGGAGTTTGCTTCTTGGTACTCCGTTCTGGCAGCAAATCTTTGTTACGAGGCTTGAGTCCAACACTATATCAAATGATGGCATACACCATTTTTGGGCGGAAACCACACAAATTCCTGTGACATTTCATCTTTGAAAATCAGTGGCCACCTGATCTTTTTGACCAAAATCGCCATACGTATTTTGGCTTAGAAGACGAATTTCCTATTTTTGTTTTAGTTTCCTATTCCGACTTAAGCAGCCACTACTAACAAAAGCAGTCATTTTTCTACCGTCTGTTTCGTCAATTTTGCTGGCAAAACCTATTCCGGCTTATTTGTTGGAGCCAAAATTTCTTTAAAATCTAATCCTGTCCTTACAACTTCACGACAGGCGTCTAGTATGTGGTCTCTAATTAAGATTTTTCCACATAGCAGACATAGCGGTTGACATTATAGAGACACTATCTGTGCCTATTTCAAAAGCAAATTGGCAACCTTCAGCAAAAGGGAAGGAAATATTTCCCCGATAAAGATAAACTTTTGTTTATAAACAAATCCTTCACAGATGAAGGAGTATAAGTTGTCGACTACTGTTTTTGAAAACGGATCCTCCAGAGTTATTGGTATTTGAATTTAGTTAGTTGATTCTGCATATTTAGAACTGTACATGTAAAGCCTGTTTAAATGCTACAGTTGTCTTTTGTATAAATCGTCGTCCTCAAAATTCCAAGCTGCAGGCCTAGTTTTTTTATATAAAAAATATGTAGGCTTATATTAATACCAGACTTCTTGTGGGAGAGGAATGCGGATTTTTTACATGAACAGTGAAGATTTGGCGGTCACAGGCTAAGCTTGAAGAGGTAACTGGTGTGGCTTTTGAGAGTTGACAGCCAGTTGTATTTTTGTTTATTTTGGGAAATGGCAAAAGGTTTCTTTTTCAGTTGTTGGACGCAGTGAACAATTTTGGAATAAGCTGCATAGTTTTTTGTTTTCAATATTTATATATAACAGTAAATTTCGGGGGTAAGAATTATACAACGCTTAAACGAGTATCCAGTTGTTTTTTTTGGATTGTTGAGTGCTGTTTGAAAGAAGTTTTAAGTTAATTTGATTTTCTTTGCTTTAACCGGATTTTTAATTTTAAACATTTAATTAATTCAAAAATATTTTATATTTTTCTTTGATTTTTCGTTTCTGCTTAAATTCTTTCAATTGCACTCGCGCTCTCCCTGACTTTGTAGTGTTGTTCTGTGTGTTGTGCTTGCACTCTTGTGTTTTAATTGCTCGCGATCGCGACCGTTACTCTGTCCCTTGTAACCGTCTTTGTTGTTGTGTGTTAATTTGTTTCGTTCTGTCTTTTCTTTTTTGGTGCATATTAAGACCTTAACTCTCTTGTGTTACACTTTGGTTTGTGTACACCGTTCCTTGCTGAACTTCAAATACTTTTTAAAATTCTTATTTATTTATTTTTACTTTTTAAAAAATAAAACAAATTTATTATTGGTCGACTGTTCATCAAAAAAATTTCCTCAGTCCAAGATTTGTTTCAAGATTATAAGATGCACATATCCGGGCAAAAATCGTAGTGCCAAACATCGCGGTGAAAAAATTTAAGTTTTCATATTCTCGTAACATTTCGTCATTTAATATCAGTGTTCCACCAAATCTTTTGACCAAATTTGCCATAAAGATTTTTGGCCGGAACATTAAATTATAAAGGAGTATATAGCTAATAAGAAGAAAAATCGGCCTCCGACTCGTCTTCCTATTGCACGAAACAATCTTCCTCTATCTTTTGGCTCTTCAGTACCTGCTGCTGACAGATCAAAACAAATTTCATCCCTTATTCTGGCCTATTAGAATGTAAGAGGGCTAAAATTTAAACTTTCAAAACTTTATGTAGACAGTCGATCATTTGATTATCATAGTCTGGTATTTACAGAACTTGGTTGGGGCCGGACATATATGATGCTTCTGTTTTCCCCACAATTTTTTTAACTTATAGATGCGATCTAACATTCAGAAATGGTGGCGGAGTTTTAATTACTGTCATCCCTGCCCTTTCCTTTGAATTAGTTCAGCCTTCAACTCATGACATTAAATTAGTATCATTATTTATTTAAAGTGTCATGAGTATTGCTTTAGGCCATGTAAACTTCAGTGTTTTCGTAATCCTAAGCAATTTTATAACTTCATCAACGCCAAATGTAAGGGAGCAGTGCCAACTTTTTATTTACGTTTTGAAGACATTAAAACAACCGATGATCAGATGGTTGCTTACTTTACTTAACGTAAGTCCGTGTACTCACCAGTACCCGATGGGGCACCTAATTGAGTACTCAGATTTTGTGCTGAGAGTTTGATTGCTCTAATTCTTAAGTTATTTACATTATCCTTTGAAAATTCCTTTTTCCTAACTAATATTAATTTACACAATATCTCAATATCTCAATATGAATAACACCAAGTAAAAACTCAATCCGTCCAAAAGCTATTTCTGATTTCTGTACATCGTGGCTTAAGCTGGGATTGTAAGGTTAATTTACCCTCATATCTAATAGTCTTCTTCTAATTAATCTAATGAGTAAAAGAGTAATGCTTGGTAATTTGTTTATATACAAGCTTTTGAATGAACGAATAGATTCCACTAATCAGATCAATCTATCTTTTATTGTACACTAACAAGAAACTTTATCCTTCTAACTCTAACCAGATGCACTTCAAACTATACTTCATATGAACCTTTTTGAATTCTTTGTTCTGATTACAACCGCCTTAATCCGGCAATTGGATCGGAGCTCTTCATATCTCATCTTAAAACCTTTATTCTTAACTATTCAGCTCGTAGTTGGTTTTAGTTGTTATTTGAATTGTCGTCTGTTGTTTACGCGACTTCGTTTTTGCTGTATGCTTGACTTCGTTCGTGACAGGCCTGGAGCCGCGTGGACCTCTTGAACATTGTACGTGCACATTGTACGCGGCAACGCCCAGAAGAAAAATACGAAAGACAAATGTGCGGGTAGCTCTACACTACTGTTGGGCCGGTTTCCCATCAATTTAGATGGGGGAATTTGCTTTTAATGCCAGACATACAAGGTGGAGCAGAACGATACAGCTGGAAAAATGCTTCACCTGCCGCGAAACAACCTGGTATCTCGTATCAGTGGACTTTGTAGGTCCACTCCCCCACTTCGAAAAGCCACCACAGCCGCTTTACAAAAAGCATTTCGAGAAAGGATCCCAAAGGATTTATCGGATCGGAGAAAGGATATTTTGAAGCCCCATATATCCTTAGTGTGCGATAATGGAATTCACTACTCCTTTGCAAGCCAATCATGGAGCCAGCTAGTTGAGACACTCCAGCGACATACCCATTCCAACAAAGTTTCAAAACTGAGTTAACTTAGTTAATATTAAGTTCAGAGCATCTTTGAAATCGTGTTGTCAGGTAGATAGGTCCAGATATAATAAAAATACAGGCACCTTAACTAATACCCTTCATAATATCGGAACTAACCCCATTCACAGACGACATCGCCGACGAATTCGAAAGAATGGTCGCAGCCCGACTAAATGGCTCGCCAACGATGCACCAATCTCGGCGACAAAAATTTTTATTTATGAAGCTGAAGGAAAAGATACATAACTTGATCGTCAAGTTGGAAACACCGTGCACCTCGAGCTCCAGACCACTGACAGAGCATACTACCGACATTTGGAGACTCCTGCTTACAATCATTGTTTGTGAAATCGTTGACTCAGCTCCTCACCACAGTAAAACCTCTTTGACCAAGATACTCTGTGAGGCTGTGGCCTCGATTATGCCCTTCTAATACAAAATATCAGTGTGATGCTAGGCAAAAGAATAAAGAAAAAAAAGGAGCTATATCATATAGTCGGCCGATTCTGTTAGAACTCAACAGACACATTTTTATATATACCAAACTTACATATACCAAATTTCGAGTGAATCGCTGTTAAAATAACCAAGATTTTCATCTAAAACCAATTTTTTTGCCGATCGTTCCTATGGGAGCTATATGATATAGTGCCCCGATTCTGATAAAACTTGCCAGATATGTTAGAAAGTAAAAAAAACTTATAAGTACCAAATTAAGTGATGATCGCTTTTAAAACAACCAAGTTATTGCTCGAAATCCATATTCATGACCGATTGTTCCTATGGGAGCTATATGATATAGTCATCCGATCGAAATGATTCCGAAATATACAATGCCTGCAGTAAAAAAAAGCCTAGGTGCAAAATTTAGCACTGTAGCTTTAGGAGTCTCGGAGGAGATTTCGTTGATCCAGACAGACGGTGTGAGGAATATATATTTTAAATATACAAATCTCACAAAGGCGGCATAGTATCACGCCAGATATAAATGTAGTTGAATTCAAGTCATAAAAGCGGCTAATAATTCAAATAAGCGGTGGCCCAAAAAGCAACTTAAATATCATCAATGCGCGCATTTGTATGTTTGAGTCAAACATATAAACGAATTTTGAGGTTCGATCGAACACATGCAAAGAAAAGAAATGTGCGATCGAACCGAAAGCAATATTCAAGCATGTAAATCGCGTGATTTAAATTGGCAAATATGTATACAAACATAATTGCATATGTTTAGAGATTTCTCTCTAACCGAAATGGTTAAAGCAAAGGCCGAATATATAAAATATGTAATACAAAACAGATGAGAGCAAGTGTATGTAGGCTCGTGTGACGTCACTGAGAGTGAGTTACATTGGGAGTGCATAGAATTCATTCAAAGCAGAGGATTAAGAAGCGCAGGAATTGGGGGCGCTAAATTTGAATTATATATATAAGTATATATAATATATTAGTTCATAATTATTTCTAAGTTATATATATAGTTATAGGGATATATTAGTTCATATGGACACTATATTTAAGTATATGTAAAAAGGGCGGGAAATTAGGAATAAGTTAAACGATTGTTAAATAGTATATAAGGGTGGATGTTGGCAAAACTAGAGAGCAAAAATTGTATGAGAGAGGTGTATGCGTGATTTCACCATGCGTAGCACCAGGAGAGCTGTGTTGCGCGAGCGGCCAAGAAGGCCGAAGACGCGGCAGATACTGGCGCGCGGTAAAGTACTGGCAACGGAACATAATCCCACCACGCGTCCTCCCTGGGTCAAGATGCCTATAAATAGACACGGCTAAGACACAAAGGGGCATCAGTTAGAAAGCGAAGGAAACAAGCGAAGTATTACTTGGACCAGCAAGGTGCAAGTGAAGAATTAACAAGTGAAGATTCGACAAGTGAAATAAACATGCAAGGCCAACAAAGTGAAACAAACGTGAAGAAGTAAAAATGAAGGCGTGCCAAGTCATTTTGGAAAGAGGATATCCATCCGTATCCTGGATACAATAGAAGGTTTAACGGCGGATTTGTTTTTGGTGGCAAGTAGGGAGACTAGGAGCTATTCCTAGCAGTGTATTACAAACTAGGAGTTATTCCTAGCAGATCACACAAAGACTAGGAGCTATTCCTAGCTGATCACAAAAGACTAGGAGTTATTCCAAGCAGAATATTCAAGACTAGGAGTTATTCCTAGCAGAATACTAAAGACTAGGAGTTATTTCTAGCAGGTTGGCAAAGACTAGGAGTATTCCTAGCACAGTTAAGGAAGACCAGGAGTATTCCTGGCACAGGCAGGGAAGACTAGGAGTATTCCTAGCACAGTTGAGGAAAACTAGGAGTATTCCTGGCATAGTGGGAAAAGACTAGGAGTATTCCTAGCAGAATATTAGAAGCGTAGCAGGCGACAGGTGTAGCTAGACAAGATCAGGAGTCATCCTGGCAGTAGGAATACTAGCCACAGACAAATACAATCCATCGATAAGTTTTCATGAGTGCCAGCGGAGCAGTTTGGAGTCAATTCTAGTCACAAATACAAAGCAAGCAAATTGTGCAGCAACTCTCTTTCCATACCAACATCGGCCAAACCAATTGCCAATAAAATTATAGCGTATTGTTAAAAGAAAGAACAACTATATCTTCTCATTTCACCAGCGCACAATATAAATTCGTTGTGTCGTACCCCTACACCTGAATTCCGGATCTGCCGCAAGTAAGGACCAAAAAGGATCGTTACAACGGACAGACGGACAGTTTGCGTTGCAAACTTCTGACCAAAATTAATTATGATAAAAATGAAATTGAGAACAAATCTGGATGTTTTGTAGCATGTTCTGGAATAATATATTAATAACATTACAAACATATTGTAGCAATTAGTTACAATATTTATGTGCGCAACATTCAAGTGTATTTGCCTCTTAAGTAACATGACCACCCATGAGAGCATGGTGCTGGACAATTGCTGTGTCGGCAAATATACCGCGCGCGGCCGCTCTGGCCCAATATGCAATATGATACATCCTCACTCTTCCGCTGCGGCGGCATATATATATACATACTCTTACGTAAACATTTATACATAAATATGTTTATACATAAGTATACCGCTCCTCTGCCTGCATTACCAGCAGCGCAGCTACGCGGTCTTAGCAATAGTTAACAATTATATCAGAATTAAGATTCATTCAATAATCTAAACTCAAACAAGAAAGTAATACTGGTGTCTTTATTCAACATCCGCTGGAGGACTTGTATCCTTTTACATGGCGACCGTGACAAGTGTCACATATACACTCATGATGAAAATAATAGATACACCCCGTAAGGTTCAGCTTTAGCTTTGTAAATCAATTTTTTCACTACTTTTAATAATAAAATTTAGATGCCCGTTTCTTTATTGAACACTTATTTATGAAAAAAAGTCAAATTCAAGAAAAAAGAAAATGTTCTTCAAATGTTATCAAAAAAAAGTAAAATTATGGCACATTGTGCTTGACTAAAATAATAGATACACTTCAACTTTCTAAGTGAAATTAAATTTTTTTGATTTTCATACTACTTAAAAACTATTTTAATTTTATTATTTGACTAATATCCAGTGTATCCACCTTACTATCCTAGTATCCTACTTTCTCCACTCGGTTAGGCAAACTATTTATTAAGGATTGGCAAGTCTCCATCGAAATTTTTTTGTAAGTTTCTTCGTCGCAGTCCCACAATTGTCGCTTATTGGCACATTTTTTTTTGCCACCTGTTTCTTGAGTTCATTCCACAAGTTTTCTATTGTATTTAGATTAGGTGACTGACTGGGCCAAAAGAGGGTATTGACTTTATTGTCCTTAAACCATTTTTTCACCATCTTTGATGTGTGCTTTCGGTAATTATTCTGCTGATAGACCGAGCACAGAGGCATATTTTCTTCAGCATATAGCATCATAATGCTTTCCAGTATATCGCAATAATCGGCTACTTTCATTATTCTGGATATTTGGAAGATAGGACCTACTCCATACCAAGAGAAACAGACCCACACCATAATATTTCCACCTCCATGCTTCACTGTTTTTTTTTTTGAGTAGCGAGGATCGAATTCCTTGAGTTTTGGACGACTTACATGTCTCGAATAATCATTTCCAAATAGGCAAATTTTAGTTTCGTCGCTAAACAGGATATTACGCCACTTTTTTTTCCATCAGGAACAAAAATTAGTTATTTTTTAAAGGATAAAAAAGGAAAAAATATCAATTACACACTGCTTTTTCGTAAAGATGGGTCACTGAAACCCCCGTTATGAAGAAAAAAGGACAACTATTGAAAAATGCTTACAGAAGGCAAAACCTATGCTGAAATAAGTCAATTACTGGTCTGCTTAAAGGAAATGATCATTAATGCGAAGAAATTTGTGACAAAAGTAGAATCTCGAGGATCGAAGTCCATTAAATCGCCATTATTAGTCAAGAAACTATTTCGCCAGAGCGAAAAGGACTCATTTAGGCAAGCAACGGAGCTTTACAAGGATCTGAATTTTGATGAATCTGTTGAAGAAATCCGTACTCGACTAAAAGAAAATAGTTTCAACGCTTGTTGACCCGGGAAAAATTTTTTCTGGACCAAAACACATGCAGATAACCGCGTGAAGCTTGCCAACCAACACGCCAATGTGCCAATAGGAAAGTGGATAGCCCTATTGTAGACGGATGAGAGCAAAGTTGTGTTAGGTAATGTTAGGAGACCAAAAAATAAGGACCATACACCAAAGTATACAAAAAAAAACAACTCAGCACGAAGGTTCTACCATAGTGATATGGGCGTACCTTTGCTATTATGGAGTAGGACCCATACATTGGTCTACAACAATCATGGATGAGCCCGTCTTTGTTCATATACACCAGACAGTAATGCATACATATGCAGAGGATGAAATGGCAATGGGTCCTCCAACAGGACAATTACTCCAGGCACACTGGTAAAAGAGCCAAAAAGTGGTTTCCAGACCATACCACCAACGTCATGGAATGTCCTCCACGGTCTCCAAATCTCAATCAAATTGAGCAATTGTTTACGGACGTCAAAAAAACAGTTCACACTTGCAGTTCGACAAGTATTGAAGTCCTTTGAAAGGTCGTAAAACAGGGTTTTGGGCAAAAGTGCCGAGGACCAAGTGCTAGGATATAGAGAGTCTCTGCCAAGGCGCTGTGCGGTCGTAATTGGTACAAAAGGATACTGAAAAAATTAAAACAGACTTTTTCATGAATTCATGAATTTAAGTACTTTTGTTTTACATTTTTGATTTAACTTTTTGTTTTCCTCGGTGTAACTGAATTGGTGCTATTTTTTTTTTCGCCTGATTTTGACTGAAAAAACTTTCAAAGTGAATATTTTTTAAAATATGTCAAAAATATGAGGTCTTTTCCTACTAAAATTATGTGGATAGATTAAATAATTAATTTAAATAACTTTAAGAGTCAAAAAAATTGATATTTTCAAAGTTTTGGTAATTTGAAATTTGCAACGCCCCTTGGTGCTATTATTTCTTTCGCAGCTGTATGTGCAGTAATATTTAAAAAAAAAACTACCAACGTTTATTCTACATGTCAACATATATTCTACATTTCTCTAAAAAAAAAAAAAAACACCAGTCTACTTGGAATTAAAAGAACTGTATAAAAAAAAAGTGGTGTTGAGTACTTTAAAATTAATGCCGATGACTAACAAAACGATCCTCTGCTAAATGAACTCCGTGCCAAACGTGGATACACCTGCGAGGATCAGATCACCTGCTCCAAAAAATGCCCAGACTATGCCAACAAAATAAAAGCTTTCTTTACTTGTGCACCGGCGAGAAGGGCTTTGGCTACAAGGGCTCCATTTTCCATCGCGTCATCCGAAACTTCATGTGCCAAGGCGGTGACTTCATCAACCACAATGGCACTAGCGGCAAGTCCATCTACGGCAACAAGTTCCAAGATGAGAACTTCCAGCTAAAGCATACCGGACCCGGTATTCTGTCGATGGCCAACGCTGGTCCCAACACCAATGGATCCCAGTTCTTTATTTGCACTGTAAAGACTGCCTGGCTGGATAACAAGCATGTTGTCTTTGGTGAAGTTGTTGAGGGCCTCGATGTGGTCAAGAAGATCGAATCTTATGGCTCTCAATCCGGCAAGACCTCAAAGAAGATTGCAGTGTCCAACAGTGGTTCCCTTTAAATTTCGGACAATTAATGATGATGATGTGTGTTTGAGAGAAGTGAAGAGAGAGTTGAAGGGAATATAATCAATCAACTGTTGAGAGACGAAAACCGTTCGCATTTTCTCCAAGATTTTTTTTTACCAATAACTGTAATATTATGAAATACAATACAAACAATATTTTCAATAGACACCATGTTTCCATATTCACCGAATCAATAACAACAAATAACTTTTATAAACAAAAATTAAGACTGGTGGACGATGAACCAATTTACATTAAAAATTATAGAAATCCTCATAGTCAGAGAGACGAAATACAAAGACAAGTCCAAAAGCTTATAAAAGACGAAATAGTCGAGCCCTCTGTATCTCCTTACAATAGCCCATATTAGTACCGAAAAAATCGTCAAAAAGTTCCGAAAATAAGAAATGGCGATTAGTAATTGACTATCGTCAAATTAATAAAAAATTGTTGTCCGATAAATTTCCATTACCTAGAATTGATGACATTTTAGATAAACTAGGTAGAGAGCAAAGTATTTTTCATGCCTCGACTTTATGTCAGGTTTTTATCAAATTGAACTCGAAGAAGAGTCACAAGATATAACATCCTTTTCCACATGTAATGGCTCATATCGCTTCACGCGATTACCATTCGGTTTACAAATAGCGCCAAATTCGTTCCAGAGAATGATGACAATAGCATTTACTGGCCTTGAACCTTCGCAAGCATTCCTTTACATGAATGACTTAATAGTCATAGGTTGTTCCGAAAAACATATGCTCAATAATCTAACAGATGTTTTTGAGAAGTGCAGGCAACACAACCTAAAGTTACATCCTGAAAAATGTTCATTTTTTATGCATGAAGTCACCTTTTTGGGACATAAATGCACAGATAATGGAATCTTGCCTGATGACACAAAGTATGATGTCATTCAAAATTACCCAGTCCTTCGTGATGCGGACAGCGCTAGAAGATTCATTGCATTTTGCAACTATTATCGAAGATTTACACAAAACTTCGCTGAATATTCTCGTCACTTAACAAGATTATGTAAGAAAAATGTTAAATTCGAATGGACAAGTGTGTGACGAATCACAAATTTTGGTATTTTTTATATATTAATATATATAGCATTAAACTAACCCTCAGAATCGATATGCCCTAATTATTAAAGGGGATTAGTTCAACATTAGGTTACTGTTTCTAGCAAGAGAGCAATTGTTTTCTATTTCATCATTAGGTTACCGTTTCTAGCAAGAGAGCAATTATTTTCTATTTCCCTTTTTTCTCTCACCTTCGCATTTTAATAGACAGCGACGCCGACGCACCGGTACAGTCGGTGTCAGCATAGCTAAGCTAAGACGTTTGGTCACGTACGCCAAAAGCTTGTAGGATAACGGTGATTCATCAGTAGCCAATCAAAACGCGCCACGCATTTCCGCAGCTGCGTCAAAAGCTTAGAATGGTAAAAACTAGGGCAAAGGCTAGAGTTAGAAATAATAGTAAGATCACTCAGTGGATGACCATCGGCAAGTCAAGTCCAGACAGACAAGTAGTGCATACCAAGTTATAGAAACAATCAAAGTGACAAAAAAAAAAAAAAAAGTGAAATCAAGTGAAAGAAAAAAAGAATCCAGCAAGGAATAAAAACTTATAGAAGCTAAACACAGACATCATGGGATTAAATAATAATAAAAATCATAATTACAAAACTCCTACTATGCACCGAAGCGGGTAAGTCGGCCTTAAGGCCACGATACTACCACCTTATTCTCTTCCTCTAGGGTAGTGTGATTGTAGGCAGCTAGTATACATTTTGTTTTATAATAGATACATGCGAGTTAGAAATAATAAAATTAAATATGAAACAGTGACCCTTGCCATTATTTCTTTAGTTCTTATCCCTCCCTCTTTTTCTCCGTATTTTATTGTGACGTCCTAATAAAGTGTTGTTTAAATAACCTATTTAGTATCTAGTGCCTGTTTCAGTATCCGAGTAATACCCTAACTGAAACAGTATTAGATATGGAAAATCGGTATAGTGCTATTTAATATTTATGTCGGTGTCCGGGTAATACCCTAACCGAAATGATATTAAAAGGGCATGTCGTAAAAATAAATGTTGTGTTTCCATGGGACAGTTGGCAGCATGTCAACCAGCAACCATTTTAGTGTCAGGGTAATACCCTAACTGAAATGGTGTTGGTTGTACATGCGCCGATTTAGTGCCATTTAATATTATTCGACATCCGGGTAATACCCTAGTCGAAGCAATATTAAATGCGCATGAACATGGAACCACTGTAATGTAGTTTTCATGTAGAGTAGCACAGTGGTCATGATGCCATTTGTTTAGCATTTCAGTATCCGGGTAATACCCTAACTGAAATGTTAACAACTGCGCATCTGACTACTTAGTGTCATTTAATATTTATTTCGGTGTCCGGGTAATACCCTAACCGAAATAATATTAAATGTACAGGCCATAGTATGTGTGTATCTTTTCCTTGTACAGTGTTCACCCCAAATGAACGTCTTTAACATTAAAAGTTTAATTTTGTGTCTCTTTGTCATGTCAAATAAATAATTATTCCCCACATTTGCCTATATTAGTTCAAAATCCAGAGGTCCCGAGTTTTTCTTACAAATTTTTCTGTAATTAAAAGCCCTGAATAGACTGAGATGTGTACCCAGGCTGGAAAACTTCCTTACAAGTGATTGTCAAAATGCGTTCGACCATTTAAAATCAGCACTAATGAACCCAACTCTGTTACAGTACCCAGATTTTAGCAAAGAATTTTGCATAATCACAGACGCAAGTAAATATGCATGTGGAGCAGTCCTAACGCAAAATAAAAATGGACTACAGCTTCAAGTAGCATACGCGTCTAGATCTTTCACAAAAGGTGAGAGTAATAAGAGTACAACTGAACAACAATTAGCTGCAATTCACTGGGCAATTACGCACTTCAGACTATACATTTATGGTAGACATTTTACTGTCAAAACAGATCACAGAGCATTAAGTTGTTTGTTTTCAATGACAAATCCAAGTTCCAAGCTAACAAGAATGCGACTTGAACTAGAGGAATATAATTTTACAGTAGAGTATCTAAAGGGAAAAGATAATTTCGTAGCCGACGCGCTATCGAGAATAACAATAAAGGACTTACAAATTATACAAACAAGTAACAAAATTCTGAGAGTCACTACCAAAAATCAAAGTAAACAGTTAAATTCCTGCGCAGGAAAAGATAAAGAAAAAAAAATGTAGAAGAGTTGCCAAAGCAATCTCTTAATGCTTCTAAGCCCAACGTATATGACGTTATTGTAAATGGCGAAGTACGAAAAGTAGTGACCTTGCGAATAACTAATTCTTTAAGCACATTCAAACATTTCAAGAAAGTTATAGCAAGAATTGACATTTGCGATATGTATACCAATGGAATTCTCGACTTAGGTCAATTTTTTTAAAAGGCTCGAAAAAGAAGCCGGCATACTCAATATCAGTAAAGTCAAAGTGGCACCGAGCGAAAAGATCTTTGAAACTATTTCAATAGAATCTTTCAAAAATATGGGCAATAAGATTTTACAATTTTTAAGAGTAGCGCTACTCAAGCCGGTGACCCTATTATCAAATAATGATAAAGAAAAAAAGGCAATACTGTTTACGTTCCACGATGACCCTATACAAGGAGGTCATACTGGAATATTAAGAACTATAGCCAAAATAAAAAGGTATTACTATTGGAAGAATATGACACGAGATATATCTCAATATATAAAAAATGTAATAAGTGTCAAAAGCAAAAATAACAAAACACACAAAAACAACATTAGTTATAACTGAAACGCCACAACTGGCTTTCGACAGGGTAATAGTGGATACGATCGGTCCACTCCCAAAAACAGAACACGGAAATGAATACGCAGTAACTTTAATCTGCGACCTAACAAAATATCTTGTAATTATACCAATAAAAGACAAAAGTGCAAAAACAGTAGCGAAAGCTATATTTGAAGATTTCATTCTGCAGTACGGTCCAATGAAGACGTTCATTACGGACATGGGAACAGAATATAGAAACTCAATAATTGAAGATTTATGCAAAAACTTGCAAATTAAAAAAATAACTTCAACTGCACATCATCACCAGACTGTAGGCACTGTGGAGCGAAGCCACCGAACACTAAATGAATTTTTACGATCATATATTTCAATTGACCAAACCGACTGGGATGTATGGATACGATACTTCGCATATTGTTTTAATACAACCCCCTTTATGGCACATGATTATTGTCCACTTCGAATTTACCCAAACATTTTAATAGTGTTGACAAGAAAAATTCACTATATCACATAGAAGATTCTAAGGAATCAAAATTTAGATTAAAACAGGCCTATAAAAGAGCCAGAATTATGTTAAGCAAAGAATAAGGAGATATATGATAGAAAAGTAAAAAATATTGAATTAGAAATAGGAGATAAAGTTTTATTACGTAACGATACGGGTCATAAGTTAGAACCTAAGTATTTAAAGGATAGGGATAACATTTTAATTAAAGATTCAAAGGTTAAAAATTTTAATTAATTAATATATATATATATATATATATAAAAAAAAATAATAATAAAACAAAATAAATAAATTCTCTACATTTAATGACACTATACATATATACAAAAATATTTTTACCACATATATCATTAAACAAACAATCAAACATTAAAAAAAAAAAAAATTATAAACAATACATAAATAAATTGCCATATAATAAAAATTAGAAAATAACTCCATATAATTACGTTATTTTTCTAAAGAGGGGGGATGAAGCATGTTCTGAAATAATATATTAATAACATTACAAACATATTGTAGCAATTAGTTACAATATTTATGTGCGCAACATTCAAGTGTATTTGCCTCTTAAGTAACATGACATGGTGCTGGACAATTGCTGTGTCGGCAAATATAACACGCGCGGCCGCTCTGGCCCAATATGCAATATGATACATCCTCACTCTTCCGCTGCGGCGGCATATATATATACATACTCTTACGTAAACATTTATACATTTATACATAAATATGTTTATACATAAGCATACCGCTCCTCTGCCTGCATTACCAGCAGCGCAGCTACGCGGTCTTAGCTATAGTTAACAATTGTATCAGAATTAAGATTCATTCAATAAACTGAACTCAAAAACAAGAAAGTAATACTGGTGGTGTCTTTATTCTACATCCGCTGGAGGACTTGTATCTTTTTCTATTTTGGGTGCCGGTGAAATTATCTATCCCGATGTACAAATAATAAAGTTGACATAGTCGCATTAAGTTTAAATTCTAGTGTCCGGGTAATAGTCCAATTAAAATAATACTGAATATGCATGTGACAACTAAGTATTATTCAAATTTCAGTGTCCATGATTATTCTAACCGAAATAATATCAGATATACAGCTGCGGTGAACATAAAAGCACCACTGTGCGTAGCAAAATTACCAAAAGTTGAACAATATATTTTTGACTAAAATTTTTAAATAAAATTAATTAATTAATCTATCCACTGATTTTTAGTGGAAAAATATCACTTATACAGTTACACCGAGGAAAATAAAAAGTTAACTCAAAAATATAAAACAAAAGTGGATTGAGATCTTTAGACTGTGGAAGCCATTTCATGATGTTGATGGTTTGGTCTGGAAGCCGCTTTTGTCTTTATTTTACTAGTGTGCCTGGAGTAGTTGTCCTGCTGTAGGACTCATTGTAGTGCCATTTCGTCTTCTGCATATAAATGCATTACTGTCCGGTGTATATCAAAGACGTGTTGATCCATGATTGTTTTAATCCAATGTATGGGACCTACTCCATAATAGGAAGAGTACGCCCATATTTGGTGGAACCTCCGTGCTATTATTTTTACCGCCCTATTTTGGACTCCTCCTTAAATTTTGCTAATTTTGAGAAATACCGTTATTTTTTAGTCTTTTTTTTTTGCTCTTTAAAATCAGATAGAGTCCAATTAGGGCAAAAGAAAATAAAATTTAAACCAAATCCCTTTAGTCGAGTTTTTCTGTGATATAATGTTAGCTGCTTGCTGTGGTGCTATTTATTACACCGCAGCTGAGCTGTATATGAACATAATAATTATAATCATACAGTTTCCATCGATGTGTGAATTTCAATGTATAACTGAAATATTACATAGGTACATCCCTGTGAAGTCTTAGATTAATTAAAATGTTTCGGTGTCTGGGTAACACTAACTAAATAATATTAAGTACATACAGCTGCCACAAACATAATAGCACCGACCACATGTTTTTGACGAAAAAAACTTTTGCGACTAAATTGATGTTCGGAACTCCACAAATTTATTAAAATTAGTGATTCTTTAATGGATAAAAAAGAAAAAAAATTTCAATATTGCTTTTTCGAAATATGGGTCGCCCAAAGCACATGCAGCTAAGCGCGTAAAGCTTGCCAACCAACACGAAAATCGGCCAATAGGAAAGTGGATAGTCCTATTGTAGACAGATGAGAGCACACTACTCGTAGTGATGTTATGAGACCAAAAGGTAAGGATTATACACCAAAGTATACAAAGAAAACGACCCAGCACGAAGGTTCCATGTAATGATATGGGCGTACCTTTGCTATTTTGAAGTAGGTCCCATACATTGGCCTAAAACAATCATGGATCAACACGTCTAAATTGACATACACCAGAAAATAATAAATCCATATGCTGAGGATGAATTGGCGTTACAATGGGTCCTCCAGCAGGGCAATTACTCCAGTCACACTAATAAAAGAGCCAAAATATGGTTGCCAGACCATACCATCAACGTCATAGAATGGCCTCCACGGTATCAAAATTTCAATTTAATTAAGTCAAAGGTCGTAAAACAGAGTTTTGGGAAAAACTTTTGGAAGGACTAGATACTAGGATATAGTGGAGTGGAAACTTTTAACAGACTTTTTAAAAAACCTATTCATGAATTTTAGTACTTCTGTTTAATATTTTTGATTTAACTTTTTGTTTTCCTCGGTGTAACTGAATTGGTGCTATTTTTTTCGCCTGATATTGACTGAAAAAAATTTGAAAGTGAATTTTTTTTTAAATGTCAAAAATATGTGGTCTTTTCCTACTTAAATTAAGTGGATAGATTAATTCATTAATTAAAATAATTTGACGAGTCAAAAATATAGATATTTTCAAACTTTTGGTAATTTGAACTTTGCAACGCCCCGTGGTGTTTTTTTTTTTGTTGCAGCTGTATGTAGGTATGGAGTTTGAGACTCATAGAGAATATGTACCTATAACCCTTGTGTATCGTTGTGTAAGTTCATTTGACCTGTATATACTTTATCAGGTCGGAAATGATTCCTTTGGCCTGTTATATACATTTTAACGACTTTAATATACCCTTTTCCCTATGGGTACACGGTAAAAAATGTAACACTGCAGCAAGTTTATGGGCATCTGATATGTTTTTATCAACTCTCACCCTAAATCATAAACGACAACCGAGCAACTTTCAAAGTTTCAATTGACTTAAGACTAAGACTCAGTGCGTCTCTCTGTTTCTTCCTACTTTTTAGACCTTCAATTTTTAGCTTTGTGGTTGTGCTATATCAGCTTTTTAGATGTGTATGTTTATGAATTCATCAGATCGGACTGCCACAAGATACAGTCGGGATAATCGGTGTGAAAATAATTTGTTTGTTTTGTCTTTTGCCATTAAAATGCTATTTGTACCTGAAAAAGGCTATTGTACTATGCTGTAATAAATGTTTCCAACATATTGAGGTAAAATTGATTAGTAAAATTTATTTTAATTTTTTTTCTAAACTTGTCCGATTTTTAATATTTTTTTCTCGTTAAAACTAAATACAAGCATGATGATGTGACCTTTCTAGGTCCTAGAAGTGCGGATAAAGGAATTTAATCGGATGCCTAGCTATATGAAGTCATTAAAAAACATCCAGTTCTTACGGACGCAGACAGCGAAAGAAGATGCGTTGCATTTTGTAACTACTACGGACGTTTTTAAAATTTAATAAAATATTTGTGCATTAATAATGCTCGTTTTAAATAAAAAGCATTCAAATATCTCAAAAAACAGTTTGCCAAACATACATTTTTGCATTATCCTGACTTCAACAACGAAATTTACAAAAACAGAAACAGAAAAAACAGATAAAAACAAAGACAGGAGCTGTTTTAACACAGAACTAAACCATTGCAGTAGCGTTCCACTTTTTTAAAAGCAAAAGATATGTGAGCTACTGGCAGTTGCGGTCCATATTAAAACCACTTCGTAGCTCACGCATCTTGTGCTTTTACAAAAGGTGAAAGCAACAGAAGCTCCACAGAACAAAATATAGCAGCACTCAATCATTTTACCATACCATACATTTATGGTATACATTTAATATCAAAATAGCTCATAGGCCATTAATATAGTTGTTTTCAATTGTCAATCCAAACGGAAATGCATGAGGTTTTACTTAAAGCATAGGAATTAACTGTGAAATATCTTTAGGGAAAGTCGATTTCGTTGAAGATGCCCCATCTAGGATAAAAATATCCGAATTAAAAGGCTTATAAACTGAAGTCCTGAAAGTCAATATCAGGCATCGATATAGACAAAATAAATTTTGCGCCGGAAATGTAACAATCTTGGCACGGCAAAGTACTTTAAAAGTTTCTAAGCCCACCTTATATAAAGTGATCAATAATGGTGAAACACGAAATAACGTAAAAAATACGTTATTACTTAAAAAAGGAAATAAAGTTATTGCAAGATTGGTATTGATATTTACGTCCTGTAATTGAACACACTACAACATAACTGTTGACATAGGTTTGTTCTTTCAAACGATTGAAATGCTGTTTCAAGAAACAGCGCCTGAGTCTTCCCTGAAGACAATTTTCATTGAGCTTTTAAATTAACTATTGACTCTATTTTCGGTTACCAGTTGATGGTACCCATTTGAAAGCTTCGTATCCGTTGTTTTCGTTAAGTTTACTCTTTTAAGCTCAATTAGCTAATTCTTGGTACAGACTGGTCTTTTCTGTACTCTTCTGAAGATATGGAAGCTGCCATTGATTTTGTCTATAATGCTTTATATTGTGTCTGACAAGCCGCCTTGGTTTTTACGTGAGTTTTCTAATTTGAAAAATGTAAATCGGGTCAGCCGGCAGATTTTTCTCTTTACATAGTTGCTCGAAAAAAACACAAAACTTCAGCACTTTATGCACAATGTCATAAGGTAAAGGCTGTAAACTACACATTTTCGGTAGTTCTAAGCGATTTTATAACTTCACTGCATAGTTTTATTTGTTTTTTTTTAAGATAATAAAGCAACCGATGATCAGGGCATTGCATATATGTTTGCTGATTTTTCAATACAATCGATTCTTCCAAGGAGCTTCGAGCCAACTCTACATATCCCTATCAGTTGAATAGATCTAATTGCATTTTTAATTCAGTGATCGATAAAAGTTCGCTTTTCAGTGTGTGTGTCCTGTATTCACCAGGACTTGATGAGATCCACGGATGCGTACTCAAGTATTGCAAAGAGAATTTGGCTAGTCTAATTCTTAGCTTATTTACTTTGTCCATTGAAATCTTCTCTTTCCCAAATATTTGGAAGGAATCTTTTAATTTTCCGCACCATAAAAAGAAATTTCCTTTAAATAATAGCCTTAACCTATAGGGATATTTTTAAATTGTCTGCAACATTTTAGTAATTCTATTTTTTCATCTACCCAACACGGGTTTATGAAACCCAGACCACACTAAGTAAATTAAACTGTTAATCATATACTGCTTTTGTGTATGCTGAATGAACTTGGCCTTTGACGCCTTTTGCTTAGTTCTACTCTTTAATATTCGGCTGACCGTGTACAAAAAGTCCCATTTAAACTTTCGCTTTCAAAGATAATCAAAGTGACCTTGGGGGTTCCAGAAGATAGCGAAGTAGGGCCGCTGTTTTTGGCCTTTTTTTTTATTAATGACCTTTCTTCAGTAATTACTTATTTTCGTGTGCTTATGAAAGCTGTTAGTATTCTGTTAAGAGTAATTCCCCAGAACGTTTGAGCGAGATGCATGATTTGAATTTACTCATGGACCACGAATTAAGTTTCACTCGTACTGTGTGTTCTTGGTTTCATCAAGCGATGGTAGTTTGTGTTAATTATAATTTTACTTGTCTTTTTTTTTTTTTTTTTTTTGATTGATAAGATATATATAGATAACAATGAACAGGGTACAGAATTAGAAATAATCCTGCGGGACTACTGTGGAGTATTGCATCTCAGAATGCTGGCAGGCCATCTAAAGCCGACTTGATTTTCGTTCTCTTTCCAGCAGACGCAGCCTGGACATCACCTGTGCCGCAAAGTTGCATACAGCTGACCAATTTGCATAGCTATCCACTATGCTTGCCACCAGATTATTAGTGGTCAATGATTTTCCAACCACCTCTTTCATTGTTCCGGTTGTTATCGATAGCGTTGCAACTGGGACAATTTGGGCTGTTATCCTGCCCAATTTTGTAAAGGTAGCTGCGAAAGCAGCCATGGCCACTGAGCAGCTGTGTTAGCTAAGGATCTTGTGAATCTGTAAACGGGAATCAGCAGTAATTACCTCCTCACCATTAACAGGGCGTTCAACTATGGCCAAATTATGATATGGGGACCGTGGTGCAACAACTGATGTGCAAGGAAAGAGTGATTCGACAATGTGTTGCAAACGTCCTTCATAAGAAACAGCTGGATTTGCTGCCCGTAGTTTTCTGCTCGCTACTTTATAGGCCAATTCCCAAATGTCGTTGTCTGCTGAGTCGCAGAGATCCAGAAAAGCTTGGTGATTGCTGGGGGTAATTTGTCTTTTTAGTTCGCCCCTTTTTGCAGCGTATAGTTGCTGCAGGAGCTGGAAGTTAGGCATGCATCTAGCCCTTTGGTAGCAACGTCTGGCTTTCAAACACTTTTTCCTTGCATCGGCGATGTTTTCGTTCCACCAATATATGGACATACCACTTCCACTTCGAATGGACATACTGGAATCGCAGGCCTGCGTCACTGCTTTCATCAATACTCGTAAGCTGCTAGCTGCATCGCCTATCAACTTAGGAATTGTCAGAGCTGAAGCAAAAATATTTGGGTTGAAAGTTTCACTCCTATACTTTTTGGCAGCATCATCATCACTAGCGAGTGTTATGTCAATAACAGGGCCGTACCCAGCGCGGCTGAAGGTGTGCTCAGACCCTGAGTTGAGTATAACCAGGTGAAGGGTGGCCATAGCCTCAAGTACTGTCCGTCTCTTGGCGTTGGAGGAGTTGCTGCCCCATTTTTCTGACCAGGCATTAAAATCACCCGTAGCAATATTGTCCACCAAGCTCTCCTAATCACTATGTCGCAGGCTGGGAGCAGCGTAGCAGCTAATAATCCAAGTATCTCCAATTTTAGCTCTGACGAATCCTTGCCCAGAGTAAATTGCTTCCACGGCTGGTGCGAATTGTCCGCAGGCGTTAGTATGGCTATATCTGTATTTAGATCTCTTACCGTCTGCTTTAATAGGTCGTAGGCAAATGCGCAGTGATTTAGGATCAGTTGCAAGATCTTTATGCAATGTGTGCTGTTGGAACTCGCGCAATAGCTAACGGGCTGCATTTGCTGCCTGCTAAATGGTCCGTATCCGATCGCTTGTCTACTACGCAATTGAAGCATTTGGCTTATTTTCGCATGTAGCGATTTATTGACCCGGCTGGCCACACTTAATACAGCAATGAAGGCAGTGTGTCAAAAATTCAGGCATCTATAACAACGTCAAATTTGCGGCCAGCGCCTGAATGCGCCGGTTGGACCATTCAATTCGTATGGACTTAAGCTTAAGTGGCTCGGCTGCGTGCTCCTGTGCCACAGCTACGATTGCCGTTTGAGTTTTACCATATGAGGGTCTCATTGCTTTGACCGACACTTGACCTGAAATGCCATCAACAAACGTCATCAACAGTTGCCAAGCAATCGAGGTTTCTCAACTCAATGAAAGAGACATCTCTGACCATGCGTACCGATATTGTTAAGTCCAGCACCTGGCTTAATTCCTTCTGTAATATATGCGTCTTGCAATCTCCATTTATTTCGAGGAGCAGTTCTCCTTTGTTCGTTTTAGTGGCTTGTTTAACGCAGTCTTTGACCCTGTTAAGCCGTCCTCGGAATTCTCCCTTGTCTTCTTTGATGAGTCCACCTCAAGTTATTTGCTAAAAGTTAGCCTCTGCATTTTTTACTTCTCTGTCTGCTAGGGTTTGCGCATTAGTCCATGTCACATAAAGGCGGCAAGAATTTAACCGAACCTGCTTATGGACTGAGTCATGTGTTACTTTTTTCTTTAGTATCAGTCTTTTTAAGTCTTTTGCTTTCGTAATATATCTTTTTATGGTTACCTGGTTTGAAGAAAATCAAAAAAAAAGTCTATTTCTGAAAATGTATGATGATTTTGAATTACGGTGAGCAGATAGAACTGTGTAATTGTGCCGTTTCATATTATCTCCATAATTTGATTTGTTTTTCATAGAATAAGCAACAGCTCTTCTGTTGCCGATTGCAAACTTTGTAAGCATTAGCTTTATTTTTGGTTTTTTTTTGGATTCCAATAACGCCATTCAGCTTCCGAATTTTGATAAAGCAATCATAAAAAATCAGACTAGGGCTTCCTTTTTGACAAACTATATAATTAACAACAACAAAAATGTACTTACTAAAAGAGCATCAACGACAACTGAACTGTCATGGTAGATATGGGATAAAAAAAAGCGACAAATATTTTGCTACTTTCGTATGTCAACGTTTTTTACAATCGAACGTATTTATGCATGTACTTTGTCGGAATCGTTCGATTTTACATTTAAGTATAATCTAGTAAAATCAGAGTGGTTATCTAAAGAAATGATTTTAAACTTTAACATTACCTTGATCCCTGGTCTTCGAATTTCATCATAGTTGTTCTTAGCCTTTTACAAACAAGAGTATTGCCTGTTTGCGTTGGACCAGTTTTTAGAAGTACATTGCGGTGACTTCCATTTTAGAAACCAGTCAATTGTTTAGGAAAGTTTCTCGATTTAATATTATTTTTAGGTTTTCGAAAAGCTGTACAAATTAAACTGAGATCTACTATTTACATCAAGTTTCAGACAATATTTAAAGAATGTTATACTTTATAAAAAAATGTATAAAAATTAATCGTAAAATTTGCGTGAGTGCGCATAACTCAAAAACAGCTGTACCAATTCGGCTAATTTTTTTTTGTAAATGTTCGTTAAAGTTCAAGGATAATTTGTAAGGCAAGAAAAATTGGAATTAAAAACCATTAACCGAGAAATATCGATTAACCCCTAAAAACAGCCCTTTTCTTTTATTTTTGTGATCATAGACAACTTTGCCTTTATTGATCATTTGTACTTACATATGAATTATAAATAACAGTTATGCTTCCATAAAACGAAGAAATAATGGTAGAAAAACACGACATGCTGCACACCAAGCTATTTACCGAGCTAATTCTCCTGCCCAAGAACGTGACCACCGTAACGAACGTAGAAAAAAAAATGTTATACCAATTTTTAAGGTTTGCATTGTAGCTGTTAATAATAATTATTTCTGCAATCAATATTTGCTTAACAGATACAGTGCCACTGTTGAATAAAGAACAGAAGTTTGTATTTGATGTGCTTATGAAAGTAACAAATGGTGAAACTGGAGGGATTTACTTCTTAGATGCACCTGGTGGTACGAGAAAAATTAATTAATATAATATTAATATTAGCAACGATTCGCTCACAAAATAAAATTGCCCATATACTCGCAACTTCGGGAATTTGCTTAAAGGTGGGCGAACATCTCATGCTACACTAAAATTGCCATTAAATATGTCACCATAACCGATTTGGTGGTGTAATGATTTTATTGGCAGAAGATTTTCGTGAAACATTGCCAGTGATTCCACAATCAATCTCAGCTGATGAACTTAATGCATGTCTTAAGGCCTCCACTTTTTGAAAACATGTCAAAGTACTTCAAGAAGAGAATATGCGTGTCGATGTAAATCTTAAATCATTATACAAAATTAAAAATATTTTTGACAGACCGAAGTCTGTCGGGTATGCTAGTAAAACATAGAAGTTTAAAATTGTTTAGAGTACATATGCTACATACATATTTTTTGTCCATTGAAATTCGAAAAAAAAAATATGGTAATTTTTAGCTCTTTTCATCTCCAAATCAGTGTTTATACAGGCAGACGCATAGGCCATTATCGACTCAGCCGAGTCTTCCGAACGTCTATGTCACCAGGACAATGAACTCCACAATGTTCGTGCATAAATATAGAGTTACGTAGGAATTGAAGATTACTAGGAGAAGTCAACTAGAATACTTTGACTAGGTCAAACCATAGTTATTTTGTTTGTGCGTGAATAAGTAGGATAATAAATACTAATTGTAAAGATGGTCTATAAAACATTACAAGTTTTCGTCAAAGTGTAAAAATTTAGATTAGATTGACAGTTGCTACTTGAGTCTTTAAAACTAAGGAAAGTTTAACATCGTCAGAACACAAAAATAAATGTTCCGGTGCTTGATAACAAAGTTTATAATGGGACCTTCTGTGTACGGTTACACAAAATTTAAAGAATTGGACTAAGCATGAGGTATAGAGGACCAAAGCAGCAAATGATTCACAAAATCAAAAGCTTCATTAAAGTCCGCATAATAGATTAACAATTCGATTAATTCTTTTTAAAATTTTCAAGTATCAGATTAGCTCGATATTGAGGTCTTACGTTTGGTGCTGACAAACTGAAATTTACAACGCCGAATAATTTTTTTACAGCATTGTATATTAAACGAAAAAAAACATTAATGTACAATTATAGCAAGAAACATTTCACTAAACTTTTAAAATAAACAAATATAAGGCATTATATTCTTCGATGCTCCACCATAATGAGATGATGAGATTCCATCTATTTATATACTATATATATCATCCTGTATACGCGAGCCAAAGAAATAAAAACATAAGGTCAAAATCTATGCTGACGCAACAACGAAGCATGACAGAGAAAAACAAAATTTAACCTTAATATTTTGGTTGTGTTTTGGAAACGCAATTAAGTTTTACTCCGCAAAATTTATCTTTTGAATGATTAATTTTTATAAGTCTGAATTGTGAAACTTACCATTTGAAACGTCCGAGTTTGAAATATGCAGTTCCTATTCCATAAAGAAAGTCATGATTTGTCCAATAAATTTGAGTAAATTGTAAGTATTTTTGGTAAGCTGAAAGAGCTATAACGGTAAATGGTATTATATATATTTTATTTTTAGATATATTTTAGGATGAACACTTTGGAATATATCAACTAAAATAAACGCATGCTGTCTCGCGCACTCTTACTACGCAATGTCGCACTTAGCATTTCATTACAAATTGTACATTGACATATCTCCGATATTTTTTGCCCGATTTCGACAAAATTTCAGCTGATACCTATTGGCCATATTATTGGGTGTGCCAAATAAAAATACGCTACCTTTAATACAACTCTAGTTTCGTTTGAAACAAACTTGTTTTGCGTAGACACTACACTAGTGGTGACTCCAGATTTGGTAGCTCTAGCTCTCTGAGATCCACGTGTTCATACGGACGGACGGTCAATAACTTGAAAAATATTTGGCTTAAACGAAAAATTTTTATTTCATTATGAAGATCCATGTTTTTATTACTAATTTCAAACATAAAAACAAAAAAATATTCTTTGCTATCAGAGAAAAACTTTATCAAATGAAAAAAGTCACTTTTTTAGGCACAACAATTATTCGGACACTTTTCCGTTTCATAAGAAAAATTAGTTTTTTCTAGTTTTTTAACTTTTGATATTTGGTAAGGCCATCTTTAGCATAAATAGCTGCTTTTAGTCGTCGACGTATACTTTTTACCAAATTGGTGATTAAATTTGCATCAATTTTCTTCCTTTCTCTCGTCAGAGCAGTTATAAGCATGTCCTCCGAGGAAATCTTATGTTTTTTATTTTTTTTCTTCAGAAAACCCCAAACGTGATCTATGGGGTTCAGATCTGGCGATTATGGCGGTGTTTTCATATGTTTGCAGCGATACAGCAGCCATTCTTGCACCTAAACGATGATTGTTTGGGGTCGTTGTCTTGTTGAAACAAGAAGTTGTTAGGATCAAGACCAAATTTTGCGACACTGGGGATTAAATTATCGCTTAATATATTCCTGTAGATGTGTTTGTCCATCTTCGTTGCAATAATCCAACTTGTGTTTTGTAGTTACATATCTTGTGTTTATGTAATTTTAAATAATACTATGTACGGTAGAATGTGCTTTGGCAATAAGTCTTCTAATTTTACGAACACTGTGATTTGAAAAATGCAATTTTAATATAGTTTTGCCCAAACGGTTGGCAAATCTTGGCTCCGACTCATTTTGACCACGATAAACAATACGAAGAGCAAAACTAACATAAAAATTACGAAAAAACAGATCACAATGCATAAGAAGCAGATATTTTAACAAAATACGCGAAAAGAAACACCATTTACCGTTGCAATTACTTGGAAAAAAGAATAATCGAAAAGTGTCCGAATAATTGTTGTGCCTAAAAAAGTGACTTTTTTCATTTGATAAAGTTTTTCTCTGATAGCAAAGAATATTTTTTTTGTTTTTATGTTTGAAATTAGTAATAAAAACATGGATCTTCATAATGAAATAAAAATTTTTCGTTTAAGCCAAATATTTTTTAAGTTATTGACGATCAAACATGAAGTGAAGGGGTGTCCGAATAAATGTTGTGCTGACTGTATATTTTACGGGGTCGGAAATGCTTTAATATAACCTTTTACCCTAAGGGTACAGGGTATAATAAGTAAGTTAAATTAATGAGTATAAAAAAGAATAAACTTTGCCGAAATCTAGTGGGTCTTAAAGGTAAAAAATATTATTTGATCATCGAACATTAAAATCTGGTGCATAAAAATCGCAACTAGTAATTTTCTACTCTTATTAGGATAAGGAAGATTCGGTAAAAGAAGCCTAATAAAGTCATGAGTACACTTAAATCTGAAGTTTTAATGGAGTGTTTATATAAATAGACACGTTGTTTAATTTATTAAATTGTGTTCACACCAACAGTGTAAATATTAAGGTCAGTTTGTAACCGCCTGAACGGAAATGCAACAGAGCCAGGCAGTCAAATAGACACTAACAAAGTAGTAAGTTTAGTAGAAATGTATCGTTTTCAGAATTATAAGTCTTGCTGAAATCAGTGTAGGCGACATCAGTTGTTTTGCAATTTCAAATCTTTTGATATTTAATAATGTAAATTCTTAAAGTTTAGTGATGTAGATCTGGGTTTTACAAAAATGTACTGGGTTGGTGAAATAAAAAAGATACACAATTAAAATAAACAAAATAAAACGAAAAAATAGGAAGTTTTACCTGACAAATTACCTGGCAATGACCTTTAAATACTTTTGCACAATAATCAGAGCAAAATCTGAGAACACAACCAGGAATTTATCCAGCCATGGTAGGTAAACATTGAAAACGCACTAAGACTTTTATACCACAGAAGAAATGCGTAGTAGAGATTATTTCTGTACACGACTTATTAATGTCAATCAATTAATCCGAGAAGAGACTAAACTTAATTGCCCTGGCACTTATTATATCTACAAATAAAAGTTTTAGTTTCTTTATGCTGTTGATCATCATGAATGCCGACACGCTTCTTTTTGTGTTTATGCACACTTATTTCGGTGTTCACAAAAATAGCAGTTTTAGGTTTAGTTGGAAAAAGTAAATAAAACGTTTTAAAATCTGACAATAGTTTAATTAATTAGATTATTATATTTCTATTATTTGCATTAAAATACACTAAATTATTACTAAAATTTTCATGTTAGTGGGTTGAGACACGCAGTGAGAAAAGGAAGTGAATCCAAAACCTTAGGAAACAATGTTAAACTTATAAAAAATTCAAAGTTTAGTTGGAGATGTTGCAAAGATAAATATTAATCAGTAGGGATGCCACGGCCAGCTCGGTCACCGCATTTGAATCCCATTGAAAATTATTGGGGAAACATTAATCGAAGCGTCGCAAAGAAACACCCGGCCAAAAAAGCTTATCTTTGGAAAGTTATCCAAAAAGCAGGGATTTACATCCCAGTTAAGCTTTGCCAGGATTTGGTGTGATCATTGGCGCGCAGGTGCCAGCCAAGCCGTTATTGTTATAACGATAATACGTGTCACGACAAAGTATAAAGTCCTAAGAACCAATGTTGACTTAAACTTAAAGTTTTAAATAATATTGAATCGACAGATCTTTATATTTAACAATCACTGCTATTTTTATGAACGGCACTTTGCTTATTTCGGAAAAAGAGAAACTTTTTTACAACCCAAAATTGCATTAATTTCGTTAAATACAAATTCTAAATTAATAAAAGATTAGTGCAATTATGGTCTTTTTAATAAGATTTATCGACTTTGAAGTCAAAGGCACACCTTTTTTGTGAACACAGCTGTATATGCATTAGGTGCGCAACTAAGTTCCCGCTGTTTACCGATAGATGGCTCCAAAAGTGAAGTGAAGCTATTATTTACGCATCAAAGTGTCATGGCGTAAGCTTATACATTCAGTGAACACGTGGCTTCAACAAAATCGTGATTCCATTGCGGCGTCATATTCTTTTATTTGAATGAACATGTCCGATTTTGTGCCGAAAAATAGTCATTTGCGGGAAGTGTTAGTTTTCTTATTTCATTCAAAGAAAACAGCAGCTGAAGCACATCAAGAGCTGCAAAAAGTTTACGGGAACGGAGTTATAAGTGAGACAACGTGTCGTGACTGGTTTCATCGCTTCAAAGACGGTGATTTTGATGTTGAGGACAGTCCACGTGAAGGAAGGCCAAAAACTTTTGAAGACGCTGAATTGACGAAACTGCTCGACGAGGATGCATGTCAAACGCAACAAGAGCTTGCTTTAGCATTAAGAGTAACTCGCCAAGCCATTTCGAAGCGATTGCATACGTTGGGAATGATTCAAAAGCAAGGAACATGGGTTCCTTATGATTTGAAGCCAAGGGACGTCGAGCGTCGTTATTTCGCCTGCGAACAAATGCTCCAGAGGCAAAAAAGGAAAGGTTTTCTTCACCGAATCGTGACGGGCGATGAAAAGTGGATTCACTACAGTAATCCAAAGAAAAGGAAGTCGTGGGGACTGCCTGGTCATGCGTCCACGTCATCGGCTCGGCCGAATATACACGCTGCGAAGGTTATGCTGTGTATTTGGTGGGACCAGTTAGGCGTTATTTATTATGAATTGTTGAAACCAAGTGAAACTATTACTGGGGAACGATATCGAACTCAATTAATGCGATTAAGTCGAACACTACGCGAAAAACGGCCACAATACCAGCAGAGGCACGAAAAAGTTATTTTACTCCATGACAACGCTCGGCCTCATGTTGCCAAACCTGTTAAAACCTACTTGGAAACGCTCAAATGGGACGTCCTACCCCACCCGCCATATTCCCCAGATATCGCGCCTTCAGATTATTACTTGTTTCGATCGATGGCACATGGTCTCGCTAATCAGGAGTTCCGCTCACATGAAGAAATCAAAAAATGGCTTGATTCGTGGATAGAATCAAAAGACGAACATTTTTATCGTGAAGGTATTCGTGCTTTGCCAGAAAGATGGGAGAAAGTTGTGGCAAGCGATGGGAAATATTTCGAATAGTTTGTATGTATATTTTTTTGTAGAATAAAATTCAACTTTTAAGAAAAAAACAGCGAGAACTTAGTTGCGCACCTAATAAGAAATTCGAATTTTTAACCTTTAGAAATATAATTTGCAGAAATCCCAATATTAGTTTAGAAATTAAAGAAAAAGCTGCATGGGCTAATTTGCTGTACGGTTTTCAGGATTCACTGTATGTAATTCTCAAATAAAGAAGTATTTATTTGTAGTTGATTTAATAAAATAAAACAAACTATTTTTTTTTGTTTTTTAACGAAAAGATTTTTATATAACGCAATAAACGTTTCCACTCCATAAAGTATATATATTCTTAATCAGCATCAATATTAGAATTGGTATTGACTTCAGCCCACAAAAGACTCAATCTGTAATATGTAAGTTTCCAACATTTTCCATTTCCGATCTGATGATCGCTTAACCGTGACGAATAGATGAAGAGATCAGTCTCTCAAACATAAAAGGCCCGGGTTCAATCGCAGATGAAAGAAATAAAAAAGATGAACATATTTTTTTTCTTTCATTTTGAAAAACTTATTTATTTGTTGTGGAACTGCGGTGGTTTACAAAATTCGGCAAGGTCAAAGTTAAATTCTTGATATTATTATTATATTATTTTTTACCTATTATTATAATCTGAAATTCTTAATTAATAAACTTCTACTTCGCTTAAACATTCCGCCCTAGTTGTGATGTGAACTAATACTGCAGAAAAAAGTTAGATTTTGGCTTGATAAACAACACTAATCAAACGTGTTTTCTAATTTTTTATAAATTTAAAAAGTTCAATTAAATTTTTTTTATTGAACAATATTAAAAACATATATAAGTTTCAATCAAAGAAAAAAAGAAACCAGAAACTAAAGAGAGTACAAAATTCAACTGTCAACTAGGTACAGTGAATGTCCCTGAAAATCGTACAGCTACTCTAACTCCATGCATTTTTTTCTGTAATTTCTAAACTAGCAATGGGATTTACGCAAACTATAGTTCGAAAAATAAAAAATACTTATTACTTATATAAAATGTTACAAATATGAGAAAACTACTTTACTTTTTCTTAAAATGTGACAACACTCGAAATTCAATGAAATATGTTGCGTCACTGAAAATTGTGCAGCTGATTATTTTGGCTAAAACTCGGGGATGTCCAGAAAATTTGCAATTGAACTTAGCCAAACTTATAATTAAAGAATTTTTTTGTAATTTACCTACAGTTTTATTAAGTTCTAGAGTACATTTTTAAAAAATTAAGTAAACATCTCCCAAGGAACGTAAACTTGCCATTTTTCATTATAATAATGGAAAAAGTTATGCGGAAATAGCAGGAATGTATATCAGACCTTGAAGCACTATTTAATAGATCTTAAAAATATCCTCCTTTTACAAACTCCAAAATCCATCAAAAAAGAAGTTGACAGTTACTGATGAAAGGTGGATAGTCTGCCAAAAACAACAACAACAATGAAGCAAGCAAGTCGTCCCTGCCGACTTTGACTATACCCTGTACCAAGTAGAGTAACACTTACTACGCAATGTCGCACTGGGCACTTCAGTACAAATGGTACATAGATATATCTCCGATATTTCTTGTCCGATTTTAACGAAATTTGGTCAGCTGATACCTTTTGGCCATATTATTGGGTGTGCCAAAAAAGAATACGCTACCTTTCATATAACTCTAGTTATTCGTTTTTCCTGAATTTCGGGGGGGAAGTGGGCGTGGCAAAAATTTGAAACAAACTTGATCTGCGTAGACACTACACGAATGCTGATACCAAATTTGGGTGCTCTAGCTCTTGTAGTCTCTGAGATCCACGTGTTTATACGGACGGACAGACGGACATGTCTCAATCGGCTATTGATGCTGATCAAGATTTGGTGTCAGCATTTGTGTAGTGTCTACGCAGATCAAGTTTGTTTCAAATTTTTGCCAAGCCCACTTCCGCACCCGCAATTTAGGAAAAACGAATAACTAGAGTTATATTAAAGGTACCACATTCTTATTGAGTCTGAGCGAGACAGCATGCGTTTGTTGCTGCGGCTTGTGAAAAAAATTTTAGTTTGAACCGATGGCAAATTTGAAGGAGTTTGATTTTATAAAGTTCCTCTACTTGGTACAGGGTATACTCAAAGTAGGCAGGGACGACTTGCTTGCTTCATTTTTTTCAAGATATGTACTTGCATTTGCCGTTATTTCTCGGAATCCTTAAAGTGTACCGCAGTCGCAGCTTTTATAATACTTTAGGGTAATCTTATTTCAAGGTGATAGATTTAATTCATTACCGAAGACTATAGTCTTAGCCTACAACAAAATTAAGAAAAATCCAGCTATCTTAAAGAATATCGAACAGTATTTCTCGCAGGTGTTCCAAAAGCCTGAATCCGATAAAAACTCTCTCACACCCAACTCTATCTAAATAGACAAAGTTTCAAGGTAAAATGTTCTACGATTCTGATGGACTGTTTTTGCGAATAACAATTGACCCGCACTAATGTACAGTCATAGTGAGAAAGGTTTAAACGTTGCACGAAAACTCATTTGAGACATTCGGAATAAGCAATAGGAAAATGCAGTTGTATTTAATAGACTATTATACTACTAGTACTAGCATCTGTCTATTCGACATGTTTGGTAAAATTATGTACCTTCAGGATATTCAGAAAGGAGCAAATGTAAATGTCCCAGTTTACAAAGAGCATTCGCGTATTCTCTAAAGATATTTTCTTTTTGATCGCCAGAAATTCTCTCTTTGCTGTCTTTATGTAAGTTTACTGTACACACTGAATTTTTTTCTTTTTTAACGTCAACAAATGACACCGAACGTTCGGATTTAATAACTGTTGCTTTTGATTCGTGTTTACTAGTTATTTTGAAATGACAACTTGCAATCTCATCCTGCATAATGGTAATCGTTTTTTGAATAAGGCACTTTATATCCAAATTTTTCGGATCGTAAAGGTCTAGGAATCCATAAAACCGGCTGAAAAAAAACACTTCAGTTAAAAATATATATTTCACTCGAAAATGCGTTATATCTTACCTATCCAGTTCGCCAATTAAACTTGCATCTTCGCGATTCACCATTTTTAATCTATCACTTCAACGACAATGATTAACTGACAATGTTGTCTTTAACAGTGTGACCATAAACTGATAATATAAATATACTTTCTCTTATGACGGAGGGAAAAAATAGAAATAGAAACTGTATATTACCACTGTGCAGCATTAATCATTTACTATTTTCTGGAGTGCTTTTGCATGTTAAGAGTAAAATTTTAGATTTATATATATATATAATATTGTGTATTATACATATAATATATAATACTAGCATACCCGACAGACTTCGTTCTGCCAAAAAGATTTTTAATATTGTATAGTGACTTTTCTTGATAATTATGATTCATCATGTTTTTTATGTTTTTGCTTGATTTCTATCTAGTGAGGATAGCATGTAGATGTGATGAAGAAATCTGCTGTAACATAATGGCATCTTATTCGTGCAGGTCTTCCGATGTATGTTGCTAGAAAAATCGTCAACCGACCAAGATTCTATGCATTTCTATCAGTATTAATTGCATCTCGAAGATGAATATATTCTTCAGATCAGAGTTTGGTCCGATTAACTGTTATAGGATATACCTTGAAAGTACCATAAAATTTTCCCGAACTACGTTTGTTGCCATAAATGAAGTCATTTGAAAGCAATTATGTTATATTGTTGGATATTGTTCAATAAGTGTATGGAATCTTTTTCTATTTCTGAAACCAATGAGTACAATGGCTCTGGTGGTGGATCCATCGGTTTTGTTTTTGTATTTCAATGCCTTACAATGTGTGCAACCCGGGTTCATAGAACCAATAACAACACATTGGTAGTTACTGTAGTCAATTGACACATCGTAAATGAAAGCAGCTCGGTTAAAACTTGCGCGATTATTAGTTGAATGTTGCGCTCGAACTGCACGCGTTTCTGACGTCCGAATCCTATTACGCTCATTTTGGTCGGCATGTTCTTGCGCAGTAAGATTTGCTTGGTAAATGGCTTGGGTTACAGCTCTTCGGGTTTTTCTATCTATAATTCTTTATCTTATAGTAGGAATAACTGTTATTTATTATTCAAATATGTAACTACAAATTATTAATGTATTTAGGGTTGAAATGTTAAGGGTGGATATAATATATAATATATAATATATAATATATAATATATAATATATAATATATAATATATAATATATAATATATAATATATAATATATAATATATAATATATAATATATAATATATAATATATAATATATAATATATAATATATAATATATAATATATAATATATAATATATAATATATAATATATAATATATAATATATAATATATAATATATAATATATAATATATAATATATAATATATAATATATAATATATAATATATAATATATAATATATAATATATAATATATAATATATAATATATAATATATAATATATAATATATAATATATAATATATAATATAAGTTAACTACGGAAATTGTTTCATAATCCCACAGCGGTCAAGAACCGCCAACACAACATAAATAATCCAAAATAAATAAATACATCAAATCAGCAGTCTGCAAGTTTGTTGGTCTGCAAGCTTGCAGTTCATAGGAATCCAGCCGCAGCCGGATGTCAACGTTTTTCGCAAGCTTCTGTCAGCAGCGCTGCCGACGTCCGCTTAGAATTTACAGCTAGCTAGGGTAGAATTGATTTAAGAAAATTCAGTCTGAAAATCGAATTAAAACAATAAAGTTCAAAATAAAATTCCGTTGTAAAATAAATATTTAACTGGCGCCCGAGCAGGGACCGATATTGAATACGACAGTGCAAAACGTTATCTAAGTATCCGTATCGGCTGATTAAACCACGATAGAATAAAACATTTCTAAGTGCGTGAAAACAAAAAAAATCTATCACGAGAAGACAAAACGCAGCTTAAGTGATTAGATGCTCTCTGATTGACTCAGACTCCCGTGACCGGCAATCAAAGAGAAAAACCAATAACTACAATTTGTGGGCTCACACTCTGTCTGACCAGTTCGCAGAGTACACCTCAGGAAAAAGTGTGGACCGCCGAACCACGAGTAGCTAAGCAAAAGGGAATACTTCGGCACCATCGGAGATGGAGCTTACAACAAAAATAATACTGTAAGAAAAAGAAAAGTAGTGAGTAAGCAAGATCATAATACAAATATAAAAGAAAAATTTTAAAGAAAAAAAAAAAAATAATCCTATAAGAAAAAAAAAAGTAGTGAGCAAACAAGATCATAATACAAATATAAAAGAAAAATATTAAAGAAAAAAAAAAATAATCCTATAAGAAAAAGAAAAGTAGTGAGTAAACAAGATCACAATACAAATATAAAAGAAAAATTTTAAAGAAAAAATTTATAAAGAAAAATTAAACCAAAATCTAGAAAAAGAAAAAAGCAAAAAATTTTTTTAAAGTAAATTTAAAAGAAAATTTAAAAAAAATATAAGAAAAGAAAAAAGAAAATTTAAAAAAAAAAAAAAAATATATTAAAGCTTAGATAAAAAAAAACTTTAAAATTTTTTTTTTTTATTTTTTAAAATTTTTATTTTTTTAATTTTTTATTTTTCCTTTTTATTTTCTAAACAAATTCACCCATAAACTTTAATTTTTTTTTTTTTTTTTTTTTTATTTTTTTTTTTTTTTTTTTTTTTTTTTTTTTTTTAAAAAATTTTCCCCATTCTAACAACCACAATAACCAACCATGGCCAACCCAAATAACCTTATACGTCCTTCAATTTAAAAGAAAATTTAAAAAAAATAAAAAAAAGAAAAAGAAAATTTAAAAAAAAAAAAAAAAATATTAAAGCTTAGTAATAAAAATAACTTGTAAATATATTTTCCCTTACAATTTTTACACTACAATATTTTGACACATATTATCAAGCATTTTCTTGCAATATTACCTTTTTATTTTCTAAACAAATTCACCCATACTAACAACCACAATAACCAACCATGGCCAACCCAAATAACCTTATACGTCCTTCAATATTTGATACTGACTCTACCAACGAATCATCGACCTCAGCACCAATAAACTTAAACAGTGACAGTCAGAGAACATTTGAAAATCAAATAGATCAAATAATTAATAACAGATTGACAGCAATTATGAACAACATGGGCATTGTTAATAACAATAATGATTTCTCC
This sequence comes from Drosophila neocordata, assembly GCA_018903615.1. Lineage (NCBI taxonomy): Eukaryota > Metazoa > Arthropoda > Insecta > Diptera > Drosophilidae > Drosophila > Drosophila neocordata. The sequence goes on along the minus strand of JAEIGI010000057.1, from coordinate 112,781 downwards.
GAAGCAACTGCCTACAACATAGACCCAAACTATAGAGGCAATATTACTGACTTGGACCGCATCCCAGATATAGTGAAGGGAATGAGAGAATTTTCAGGAGACCCACTTGAGTTTAGCTCCTGGAAGAAAGGCGTAGACAGAATCCTTGAAGCATACTCTAGTATCAAGGGATCACCAAAATATTTTGGCATTCTACAAACAATCCGAAATAAAATTACTTACCATGCAGATCAGGTATTAGACTCTTATAACATGCCCTTGAACTGGGAGGCAATTGCACGATGCCTTACTTTACACTTTGCAGACAAACGAGACTTAAGCACTCTCGAATACCAGCTCACTACTATGACACAGAATGGACAACAGACAGTTGAGGAGTTTTATCAAAATATTTACAAGCATCTCTCTCTGATTCTTAATAAGGTCAGTTGTATGAATCTCGACAGGCCAACCGAAGTAGTGCTGACAAAGTCTTACAGGGATAAAGCATTAGTTACGTTTATAAGGGGCCTACGTGGCGATCTACCACGTCTCCTCGGCATCAAAGAACCAACCGATTTACCGCAAGCAAATATAGACCAGAACCCAATTCCGGCACCCCGTAGATTCATACCAACACAACCAAGTTACCCAGTCTATAGACATCCAATGTACTTAGCACCCCAGAATCCACCCCCACTTCCTCCACGGAGACTAGTACCTCAACACAGACCATTTCAACATGGACAACCCGGTCAATTTCAAAGACCACCTAACCAGTTTGGTTATCAACCACAAAGCTGGCCTCAACAGAACCAATTCACCCAATATAGACAGACTCAACCAATAGCCCCACCTCGACCAACTGCAGCTAAGCCAGCAGAACCCATGGACGTTGACCGTAGTATACAGGCGAAGTTAGTCAACTATATGAACAGACCTCAATTTGATCATGGTAAAAGACCACCTTTTCCCTCGAACCCAGATAAGAAAAGACAACGACTCTTTAACATGGAGGGAGAAGAATACCAGGAACAAAATGAACAAGATTATGCAGAGGCTTATGCCACCATGACGGATTACGAAAAATATGAACAGGAAATGGAAGCAGCAAGTAACCAAGAAGAACACGACATGACCTTGACAGAATATGTAAGCCAGGTAACCTCAAGCGATGAACCAACAGCTCCACAATATCCAGATACAGACGTAAATTTTTTAGAATGAACGACTCCTCGCTTCCCTATATCGAATGCACAGTGGGGGGTCACAAAACTATAAAAATTCTCATTGATACTGGTTCGAATAGAAATTATATTCAACCAAAATTAGTAACAAATCCGAAACCTAACGAAAAGCCATTTAAAGCAATAACAGTAGGAGGTAGTGTAAATATCACACACTTCAAACTAGCAAACTTGTTCAACCATCCAGAATGCAATGTAAAATTTTTTTTACTACCACACCTCAAATCATTTGATGCCATTCTTGGCAACGACAGTCTTAAAGACTTAGGAGCAGTAATTGACGTAGCTGGGAAAATAATGACGATTAGAGGAGGAAAAAAGATACCAATAAAAGAGAAAAAATACGAGGCAGTAAACATAATCATACCTAGGACCGAACATCTAAAGGAGGAACAAAAACTAGAACTTGAACAATTGATCCAGGAATATCCAAATCTCTTTGCAGACCCAAATGAAAAGCTAACTTATACCACTAATGTAGAAGCAGAAATAAGAACATCTACCGATTCCCCAATATATTCCAAATTTTACCAATACCCAATGTCCCTAAAGGACGAAGTGAATAAACAAATACAAGAGCTGTTAGATAATGGCATAATTCGACCTTCACGGTCACCTTTCAATTCACCGGTATGGATAGTTCCAAAGAAACCAGACGCTTCTGGCGAAAAGAAATACCGAATGGTCATAGACTATCGCAAACTCAATAAAGTCACCATAGCAGACAGATACCCAATTCCCGAGATTAATGAGGTATTAGCCCAACTCGGAAACAATAAACTCTTTTCTGTCCTTGACCTTAAAAGTGGTTTCCACCAAATCCCACTAAAAGCCACCGATATTCCAAAAACAGCCTTCTCCGTAAATCACGGAAAATATGAGTTTACACGACTCCCATTTGGATTGAAGAACGCACCATCCATTTTCCAACGTGCGCTCGATGATATCCTCAGAGAACATATCGGAAAAATTTGCTACATCTATATCGATGATATTATCATTTTTAGCAAAGACAGAGAAACACACACAAAAAACCTGCAAACCATTTTCCAAACTCTGCAAGATGCCAACATGAAATGTCAATTGGACAAATGTGAGTTTTACAAAAATAAGGTTGAATTTTTAGGATTCATTATCTCTGATAAAGGCATTGAGACAAACCCTAACAAAGTATCAGCAATAGCCAACTATCCGCAACCTAAAACTTTAAAGGATCTGAGAGCCTTTCTAGGATTAGCAGGATACTATAGAAGGTTCATAAGGGACTTCGCTAAGTTAGCAAAACCACTTAGCTCCCTTTTAAGAGGGGAAGACGGACGTGTGTCCAAAAAAGATTCAAAGAAAAAAATCATTAATATGAACCAAGACGCTATAGAAGCTTTTAATAAAATCAAGAATTCCCTAGTGTCCGACGAAGTTATTCTTCAATTTCCTGATTTCAACAAAGAGTTCCATCTTACAACAGACGCTTCCAACTTCGCCATAGGCGCAGTGCTGTCCCAAGGCAACAGACCAATATCTTTTATCTCCAGAACGCTTTCCAAAGCAGAAGAAAATTACGCCACAAATCAGAAAGAGATGTTAGCCATAGTCTGGGCATTAAAAGCCCTCAGAAACTACCTATACGGTAGAACAAAAATTAAAATTTACACAGATCACCAACCCCTCACCTATTCGCTCAGCAGCTGGAATGGAAATTCTAGAATAAAAAGATGGAAATCATACCTTGAAGAATATAATTATGAACTAATATACAAACCTGGCAAAAGTAATGTAGTAGCAGATGCCTTATCAAGACCAAGCCAAATAAATTCAGTTACATCCACACAACACAGCGCTGAAAGCTCAGCGGAGAACTTAATTTTCAGTGTAGAAGTTCCTATCAATGCATTTAAAAATCAAATCTTCATCAAGAAAGACGATTCAAATACCTATAATTTCAGTATCCCATTTCCAACATTCCATAGGCACAAGATTCAGATAACAGATTGTAATAAAGACGATATAGTGGATATCTTAAAAAAATACCTAAATCCATCAGTCTTAAATGGAATCATAACATCGGAAGAGATAATGGGAATAATACAGAAAATTTATCCTTTACACTTTAAAAACTATAAAATCAGATTCACATCCTTACAAGTAAAAGATATTTTAACAGACATTGAACAAGAAGAAGAAATATTAAAAGAACACAACAGGGCCCATCGTGGCATAATAGAAAACAAGGCACAACTTTCGGAAAAATGCTATTTCCCTAAAATGAAAGAGAAAATTTCAAACCTTATCAGACAATGTAGAGTATGCAAAGAACAAAAATATGACAGACACCCAACAAAACCAGAACGCAGAGAAACACCTATTCCACAGTATCCAGGACAAACCATCCATATAGACATTTATTCAACAGAAAAAGTACTAGTGTTAACAGCACTAGATAAATTCTCAAAATTAGCTCAGGCAAAAATTATTAAGTCAAAAGCAATCCAAGACATTAAAGAACCATTACGCGATTTGGTGTTCTACTATGGAGTACCAAAGTGTATAGTAATGGACAATGAGAAGTCACTAAATTTAGAAACCATAACCTTCATGCTTAAAGACCAGTTGGACATAGAAATTTATAAAGCTCCCCCTACAAAAGTTCGATTAACGGACAGGTAGAAAGATTCCATTCCACTTTGTCAGAAATAATGAGATGTTTAAAAATTAACCAAAAATTTAACGATTTCAAAGAACTATTAGATAGAGCGGTATATGAGTATAATTCATCAATTCATTCAGTAACAGGAAGAAGACCACTAGACATATTTTTCAGTAGGAAAGATATGGACAAGTCCGGACAAAACAACATAGACAAACTAAAAATTAAACAGGCAGCAGATCTAGAGTATCATAATAAAAAACGTAAGAAAACAAAAAGAATACAATAGCGGACAGGAAATTTTTGTCAAACAAAACACACGATTAGGATCCAAACTAACACCTAGATATAAGAGAGAAATGGTGAAGGAAGACAAGGGTACTACCATATTAACCGAGTCGGGAAAAATCGTACATAAGAGTAACATAAAAAACCAATGATTCCTTGTCCACAGATTTCTGACTACCATACGGACTGGGTCATGCTTCATGGAAACTTTTAATTTCACAAACGCCCAAACCATTTCCATAAATAGAGGAATAGGAAAAATACAAGTCTCTACAATAACCATTGCCCATATCATTGACCTAAAACAAATAGAAAACGCTATTAACTTACTATCCGACCATACAGAAAACGAATTAAAAAATAATAACCTTTATCCTACTCTACACCATGAACTAACACAGACATTCACCACCTTTCACGCAATAACCTCCACATTGAGACGCAGACGTACTAGATCTATCAACTGGTTAGGGTCAGCTTGGAAGTATGTGGCGGGAAGTCCTGACCACAACGACCTAGTAATGTTAACACAGAATATCGATGACTTAGTGACTAATAACAATCAACAAATAATAATAAACCGAAATTTAGAACAAAGAATCAACAAACTTACAAAAATTTCCAACGACCTCACAAACGCGGTTAAAAAGGACAGTTTCCTCTCTAACGAAATAGCTATTAGCTTCCAAAATCAAATAAGACTTATTAAAGAAGAAATTAACAATATAAGACATGTTATTCAATGGGCAAGGGTAGATGTAATCAACTCAGTGCTATTAAGCGAGGACGAGTTGTCGATCATAGATGACATATTTAAAGACCAAGAGATGACCCCCCTGTCCATTGAAGAAATGCTTGAATTTTCCCATGTTTCAATTCTACATAATAACACAGTTCTTGTTTACTTAATAAAAATACCTACACTAGAAAAAATAAATTATCAACACGTAATAATAAAACCGGTAATAAGAAACAATAAAATTGTACACCTAAACAGTAATAATTTCCTTATCAATGAAAATCAAATTTACGAGATACCTAAAGATTGTAAAACTCTTAATAATGTAACCGTATGTCATAAAAATAAAATTGTTAATCTAAGTAATACCGATTGCATACCAAATTTAGTAAAGGGTACTAGGGCATATTGTAACTTCAGTAATGCGGACCACTTAAGCGAAATAGAAGAAATCGATAACGAACTCATAGAACTCAATGATTTCAATGGTAACTTGACCTGGAACGGAACAACGGAAAATATTAAAGGAACTTACCTCATTCGTTTCTACAACGAATCCATTAGCGTCAATGCGCAGCAGTTCGATAATAGCGAATCGACTATACTGAAGCCGGGAGTGCCTACTATTCAGATGACACCGGAGGAGGTTAAACGCATAAAAGTGCTGTCTCTACAATCCCTAGAAGCACTTCATATAAACAACACCGGACAACTAAGAAACAAACAATCCAGCAACAACAGAATCACGCTGGTGACCCTTTTTTTACTAACCGTCACCATCAGCATCATACTTCACCTGCTACGAAGAGAGAAAAAAAATGTCACACTACAAGTAAGCAATGTCCCACCTCAGCTTACCCCTGACATGGGGGAAGAGATGCAATTCAAAACCATCAAAACAACACCACGCCGACCACAAATTCCAATCAACGACATTCCCTACTTTTAAAACCCAGAAAACCAAAAACTGCTTGAGGACAAGCAGAAATTAAGAGGGGAAGAGTTAACTACGGAAATTGTTTCACAATCCCACAGCGGTCAAGAACCGCCAACACAACATAAATAATCCAAAATAAATAAATACATCAAATCAGCAGTCTGCAAGTTTGTCGGTCTGCAAGCTTGCAGTTCATAGGAATCCAGCCGCAGCCCGATGTCAACGTTTTTCGCAAGCTTCTGTCAGCAGCGCTGCCGACGTCCGCTTAGAATTTACAGCTAGCTAGGGTAGAATTGATTTAAGAAAATTCAGTCTGAAAATCGAATTAAAACAATAAAGTTCAAAATAAAATTCCGTTGTAAAATAAATATTTAACTTATATAATATATAATATAAAATATATAATATATAATATATAATATATAATATATAATATATAATATATAATATATAATATATAATATATAATATATAATATATAATATATAATATATAATATATAATATATAATATATAATATATAATATATAATATATAATATATAATATATAATATATAATATATAATATATAATATATAATATATAATATATAATATATAATATATAATATATAATATATAATATATAATATATAATATATAATATATAATATATAATATATAATATATAATATATAATATATAATATATAATATATAATATATAATATATAATATATAATATATAATATATAATATATAATATATAATATATAATATATAATATATAATATATAATATATAATATATAATATATAATATATAATATATAATATATAATATACATATAATATATAAATTTGCTTATCAACACACTATCTTCTTTATGTCTGGAATTCAAAGTTCTTTACAACTCGGTAATAAATCAAGCAAGCAAGGCAATACTGAAACTAAAAAGGCACAACAGTAAAAATACATCGCTGAGCTACAAGCACATTCTAATGTCGGTGAGTCGAGTATTTAATATAACTTGACTTCAACATAACTACTTTTCAACAATTTAGCCACAGATCGATATAACATCTGCAAATGTAAGTTAACGTGTTTAATTAGGATAATCCAGAAAATTTTAATCCTTATAGTCAGAGATTACAGAATTTTCTAATGGTCTGATTCAAGTTTTTTTAATTTTTTTGGTCCTTACTTGCAGCAGAGCCGGATTTAAGGTAATGAAGTACGATACTGGTGAAATGAGAATATACAGTTTTCTATTCTTTTGAAAGTTATATTTTATTGGCAAATTGTTTGGCGGATGCTGGAATTACCAAAAAGTTTTGAATGGATTATCTGCTATGTTGGAGTGTTTTCTGTTAAACCCAGATTGTAGCGCTGGTAGTCATAAAAGCTTACAACCGCCTATCCTTATATTCTGCTAGGAAATACTCCTAGCTTTCTCTACTGTGCCAGGAACACTCCGGGTCTTCCTCAACAGTGCTAGGAACACTCCTAGTCTTCCTTGCCTGTGCCAGGAATACTCCTGGTCTTCCCTATCTGTGCTAGGAATACTCCTAGTCTTTGCTAAATTGCTAGGAATAGCTCCTTGTCTTTAATGAGCTGCTAGGAATTACTCCAAGTCTTTAATATACGGCTAGGAATAGCTCCTAGTTTTCAATAAACTGCTAGGAATAACTCCTAGTCTTTGATATGCTGGCCGCCAAACCAATCCGTCTCTAAAATTTTACTTTGTAACCAGGATACGTACGGGTATCTTTTTCTAATCTGCTTTGGCACGTCCTCGCTTCACACTTTTACGGTTTGCTTCACTTCGCTTGATACTTTACTCTGATTACTTTGCATGATTCTTTCATTTTCTAATTGATACATCGCTTTCTGATTTTCCCCTCTGGTCGCAGCCGTGCGTATTTATATGCGTCTTAACCCAAGGAGGACGCGTGGTGGTATATTCTACCGTTGCAACGGTAGAACCAACGCGTTGGTAGTACTTTTCCACGCGCCACCTTAAACTTTCCATCACTTTTCTTTTGTGTTCGCCTTTCTTTGCCGATCGCGCAACGTAACTTGCCTGTTGCTAAGCATGGTGAAATCACTCATCAGCATCGTCACTCTCTAGCATCGCCACCATCCACCCTTATATACTCGTAACAAATTCTTCCGTATTCAATAAATTAAATAACTGATTAATTTAGATATATAAAATTAGATATATTTTAAGATTATGTTGAATAAATTCTATTGCGTCGCTGGCTTATACGTTTGTATGTGTGTTCGCTGTCGCGGTTCTATGCCCTCCCAACATGGCTTACTGTCAGTGACGTCACACGAGCCAGCATGCACTTGCTCTCATCTGTTTTCTATTTACTATTTTCTATTAATATGTTCGAGCTTTGCTGTCAACTTTCCTCTCCAAACATATGTGATTATGTTTGTTTAAATGTTGGTTGATTTTGATCACGCTATTTAAGAGTGGATTTCTCCCTTAAGGATTGATCGCACGTTTTAGTCTGACTCGAACATACAAACGCGCGCTTCTATGATATTTGAATTATTGTGGGCCAAACATTATTTGTATTATAAACAAAATACAAAAATACAAGATATTTATTATGTGTTTTCTGGCGTAACTCTATGTCGTTTTTGTGATGTATAATTTAATTAAATTCACTTTACCGTATTTATTTGTGCGTTATTAATTAGAAATGATTGGGGATTTTGATTATATCGTGGTGATGACCGACGTTCTTTATTTCCAAAAATCAACTAAAACTAAGTGACAAAAATTCTTATAATAAAGCTAATCCTTGCATATTATAATATAATAATAAACGCTGGCCTTGCATATTACACGAAGAGTCATATTTCGCTGGGCAGCAACTCTGTTGCACGTGGGAACTTCTATGCTTGTTGTGCAATATCCGCTTCGGAATGTCTAGTAACATAAACATTCATGCATTCATGCCGACAGTGTATGATCAACATGAATATTTATGTTCTGCTGGTTAGTTGTGTTAACTTCTCCCCCACTTAGGTAAATGATGTCCTCTAATTTCTTAAAACTGTTAATTACTGCTTGAAGATAACGTTGGTGTATGTTCTTCTGATGTCGTAGGTAAAGTATCACTGAGGCATAGCAGGAAACTAGAAGGATGACTACGGTTAGTCCGGTTATTATTGGTCTTTTTACTAGTTCTTCTTCTAGTTGGGCAATGTCCCGCAGATTCTTTATGCTTAGCTTCTGTAGGTATGGCAGGCTTGGTATTTCCTGATGATCTGTTATATTTAGAACCGTAGATGCAGCTGGTGCCGGGGATTTCCTCACGTAGTTTTTAGGATTTCTATATACGATGTCGTTTACCTTTATCTCGTTGTCAAAGGTAGAAAGAATGTCCCTTTCACCATTTGTTCGTCGACTATAGCTGTTCCGTCGTTGATGATGATAACGCCATCGTATATGATGCCTGGGCCGAGTTGAATAATGTGCGGTGCCACCTGAGTGCAGTTGTTGTGCGCATGTTGTGTAGGGTAATTTCTTGCAGAATGTATGTATGAAATTGTTGAACATAAGATACTTCCATTAATTAAGTCTGTAATAGTAATATTTGTAGGGTGTTCATTAATAATATTTTTTAAATCAGTAGAATCCAATTTGGAGGAGTTTACAATTCCAACTTTTGCAAGTGTAGCGAAGTACGTTGTAGTGGCCCAAGCGACACCAGGACAGTGCCTGTAACGCGCGAACCCTATCAGACAGCATGCAAAAGACGAAATCGCGTGGACAACGGACGACATTTACAACAATAATTAGAACTAACTACGAGCTAGAAAGTTAAGAATAAAAGTTTAAAGTTAAAAAAATAGAAAGTTCTGATCCGATTACAGGATAAAGGCCGTTGTAATCGGAACAAAGAACTCGAAAAGGTTTATGTAAAGTATAGTTAGAAGTGCGGCGAGTTAAAGTTAGAGGGACATAATTTCTAGTTAATCTATAAGGTATAGATAGATTAACCTGATTAAGTAAATTAGGGAAATCTATTTGTCCATTCACAAGCTTGTGTATAAACAAAGTACACAACATTACTTTACGTAAGGAGGAAAAATTAATTAGAAGGAGTCTATCAGAATACGAATTTTCGATTCCAGTTTAGGCCACAAAGCACATAAATCAGGAATTGCTTTTGGACGGATTTAATTTTTACTTGATGTGATTCATATTGAGGGGACCAAACAAATCATCCATACTCCAAAATAGGGCAGACCAGTGAAATAACAAGGGTTTTGGCTGTGTAAGGATCATCGCTTGGTAATACCAGGAACACTCATGGCTTTTCTGACCGAAATAGAAATGTGACGAGTGAAACTTAATTTGTGGTCCATTAGTACACCCAAATTATTCATCTCATTTAGAAGCTTCAAGGGAATATTATCAAGATAATACGTAACTGATTGGAAGGTGAATTTATGAAATGACATGACATGTCATTTTGTAACATTGAGGTTTAATATGTTAGTTTCACACCAAGTCTTCCAAGTTTAACATCATCAGCGTACATGAGCACACTAGAATGAGTTATTACAGAAAGAAGGTCGTTTATGAATACGGTAAAAAGCTCCTGGATGGATGACCTTGTGGCATCCACGAGGTTATTTTGATGGTTTTTAAACGAGAGGTTTTAAATAATACACTTTGTGTGCGGTCAGTCAGATATTGGGAATTCCAACGAAGCAAAAGGCGTGGAAGCCAAATTTTGCAGTGCATGGTTAATAGAATCAAAGGTTAGTGGCAGTAGGTCTACGTTTCATGAAACCGTGTGGGGAGGAAGAAGGAATAGAACTATAGGTATGATGCAATTGAGAAGTTATAAATATCTCAAAAGCTTTCGGAACACCAGAAAATTTCAAATAACCCATATTATAAGAGGCTTTTGACTAATTACCCTTTTTATGTAAAGGAATAATAAAAAATTCCTTTCAAATAGTTGCGAAAGAGGAACTTTCAACAGAAAATCTAAACAACTCAGCACAAAAACTGACTGCGCAACCAGGTATTACCTCAGGTCCTGGTGAGTACACGGGCTTTTGTAAAGTAAACACACTGAGAAGCGAGCTTTTATGGGTCACAGGATTAAAGATGCAATAAGGCCTATTTAACTAGTGAATGCAATTAGGCCTGGGGATGTGAAGAGTTGGCTCACGGCTACCATTCGTTTAGTGCTAAGTTATAAAATCTTTTAAAACTGTTGTTTAAGGGCCTAATGTAATCCTTATAAAAATTTGATTGAGCAGCTATGTTAAGGGAATCACAAATTTTGTTATTTTCTTTTATTAATATAAATCGCATTAAGCTAACCCTCAGAATGGATATGCCCTAATTACTAAAGGAGATTAGTTCATTATTAGGTTACCGTTTCTAGCAAGAGAGCAATTGTTTTCTATTTCATCATTAGGTTACCGTTTCTAACAAGAGAGCAATTATTTTCTATTTCCCTTTTTTCCTCTCTCCTTCGCATTGCAATAGCCAGCGACGCCGACGCACCAACCGCCACGCCGTCGGTACAGTCGGTGTCAGCATAGCTAAGCTAAGACGTTTGGTCACGTACGCAAAAGCTCGTAGGATAACGGTGATTCATCAGTAGCCAATAAAAACGCGCCACGCATTTCCGCAGTTGGAGTTAGAAATGATAGCAAGATCACTTAGTTTCTGGCCGCCGGAGAGTTAACACGTAAAATTATCGTCAAGGGAAAAATCAAATAATACAGACAGTGAAAAACAAGAACAAAACTAGTGAACACATGGAATTCAAAGACTCAGTGACAGTGGTACAAAAGCAAAGACAGTGTAAATTAAATCGAAGAAAAATTATAAAACAAGGAAAAGCTATTACCTTTATCACCACTAAGAGTATGCAAATTATGTTCGGGTGAGTCGGCCTTGAGGCCACGTTACTAACCCTTTATCCCTATTGTATTCATAGGACAGTGTGATATTAGGTAGATTAGGCAATAAAAAAAAAATGAAAATACATGAATTAGGAATAAAAATTATACTCGAACATTGACCCTTGCCATTATTTTCTTTTTATTCTTATTCCTTCCCTTTTTATCCTTATTTTATTGTGACGTCCTAATAATGTGTTTAATGTTGTTTAAATAACCTATTTTTCCATATCTAGTGCCTGTTTCAGTGTCCGGGTAATACCCTAACCGAAATGATATTAAAAGGGCATGTCGTAGAAATAAATGTTGTGTTTCCATGGTACAGTTGGCAGCATGTCAACCAGCAACCATTTCAGTGTCCGGGTAATACCTTAACTGAAATGGTGTTGTGCCGACTTAGTGCCATTTAATATTATTCGACATCCGGGTAATACCCTAGTCGAAGCAATATTAAATGCGCATGAACATGGAAGTTTTTATGTAGCACAGTGGTCATGATGTCATTTGTTTAGCATTTCAGTGTGCGGGTAATACCCTAACTGAAATGTTAACAACTGCGCATCTGACTACTTAGTGTGATTTAATATCTATTTCGGTGTCCGGGTGATACCCTAACCGAAATAATATTAAATGTACATGTCATAATATATATATTGTGTGTCTCCCACTTGTACAGTGTTCACCCCAAATGAGTGTCTTTAATGCTAATTGTTTAATTTTGTGTCTCGTAATAATTATTGCATGCCCACCGTAGTGTAAATTGAAGTTGTTATAGATAATTGTTCGTCCCTTTGCTGTGTCAAGTGAAAAAGAATTATTTCCTACATATGCCTTAACTAGTTTAGGAATCCAAATTCGTTCGAGAGAATGATGACAATAGCATTTACTGGCCTTGAACCTTCGCAAGCATTCCTTTACATGAATGACTTAATAGTCATAGGTTGTTCCGAAAAACATATGCTCAATAATCTAACAGATGTTTTTGAGAAGTGCAGGCAACACAACCTAAAGTTACATCCTGAAAAATGTTCATTTTTTATGCATGAAGTCACCTTTTTGGGACATAAATGCACAGATAATGGAATCTTGCCTGATGACACAAAGTATGATGTCATTCAAAATGGGTAATTTTTCCTTCGTGATGCGGACAGCGCTAGAAGATTCATTGCATTTTGCAACTATTATCGAAGATTTATACAAAACTTCGCTGAATATTCTCGTCACATAACAAGATTATGTAAGAAAAATGTTAAATTCGAATGGACAAGTATGTGACGAATCACAAATTTTGGTATTTTTTATATATTAATATATATAGCATTAAACTAACCCTCAGAATCGATATGCCCTAATTATTAAAGGGGATTAGTTCAACATTAGGTTACTGTTTCTAGCAAGAGAGCAATTGTTTTCTATTTCATCATTAGGTTACCGTTTCTAGCAAGAGAGCAATTATTTTCTATTTCCCTTTTTTCTCTCACCTTCGCATTTTAATAGACAGCGACGCCGACGCACCGGTACAGTCGGTGTCACCATAGCTAAGCTAAGACGTTTGGTCACGTACGCCAAAAGCTCGTAGGATAACGGTGATTCATCAGTAGCCAATCAAAACGCGCCACGCATTTCCGCAGCTGCGTCAAAAGCTTAGAATGGTAAAAACTAGGGCAAAGGCTAGAGTTAGAAATAATAGTAAGATCACTCAGTGGATGACCATCGGCAAGTCAAGTCCAGACAGACAAGTAGTGCATACCAAGTTATAGAAACAATCAAAGTGACAAAAAAAAAAAAAAAGTGAAATCAAGTGAAAGAAAAAAAGAATCCAGCAAGGAATAAAAACTTATAGAAGCTAAACACAGACATCATGGGATTAAATAATAATAAAAATCATAATTACAAAACTCCTACTATGCACCGAAGCGGGTAAGTCGGCCTTAAGGCCACGATACTACCACCTTATTCTCTTCCTCTAGGGTAGTGTGATTGTAGGCAGCTAGTATACATTTTGTTTTATAATAGATACATGCGAGTTAGAAATAATAAAATTAAATATGAAACAGTGACCCTTGCCATTATTTCTTTAGTTCTTATCCCTCCCTCTTTTTCTCCGTATTTTATTGTGACGTCCTAATAATGTGTTAAGTGTTGTTTAAATAACCTATTTTTCCATATCTAGTGCCTGTTTCAGTATCCGGGTAATACCCTAACTGAAACAGTATTAGATATGGAAAATAGGTATAGTGCTATTTAATATTTATTTCGGTGTCCGGGTAATACCCTAACCGAAATGATATTAAAAGGGCATGTCGTAAAAATAAATGTTGTGTTTCCATGGGACAGTTGGCAGCATGTCAACCAGCAACCATTTTAGTGTCCGGGTAATACCCTAACTGAAATGGTGTTGGTTGTACATGCGCCGATTTAGTGCCATTTAATATTATTCGACATCCGGGTAATACCCTAGTCGAAGCAATATTAAATGCGCATGAACATGGAACCACTGTAATGTAGTTTTCATGTAGAGTAGCACAGTGGTCATGATGCCATTTGTTTAGCATTTCAGTATCCGGGTAATACCCTAACTGAAATGTTAACAACTGCGCATCTGACTACTTAGTGTCATTTAATATTTATTTCGGTGTCCGGGTAATACCCTAACCGAAATAATATTAAATGTACAGGCCATAGTATGTGTGTATCTTTCCCTTGTACAGTGTTCACCCCAAATGAGCGTCTTTAACATTAAAAATTTAATTTTTTGTCTCTTTGTCATGTCAAATAAATAATAATTCCCCACATTTGTCTATATTAGTTTAAAGTCCAGAGGTCTCGAGTTTTTCTTACAAATTTTCTGTAATTAAAAGCCCTGGATAGACTGAGATGTGTACCCAGGCTGGAAAACTTCCTTACAATATATTTCAAATTAGATAACTCATATGTAAACTATGGCGGCCTGTCACACACTACATGGCCCGCAAGTGGAACACAAAAGGCTAGTATTATATATCCATATCTTCACAAGAATACAGATAGGACCTAGCGGGAATTGGCTCATTGAGCTTGAAAAAGTTGGTTTTACGAAAACAAGGGAAACGAGGTGCCGAATTGGTACCTGCAATTAATGACCAAGAGGGAAGGTCAATAGTTAAGTCCAAAGTTGGATGAAAATTATCTTCGGGGACGACTAGGGGATTAAACCCCCAAACAATGCAGTCGGAAGACTGTAAAACAAATATAAGATCTAATGACCTACCATTTAAATTAGGGACTGGATTAACTGAAGGAGACCATCGACAAAGCCATGTGAGGGGGAGAGCAACAACAAGAAAAATTCATCTGATGGAAACTATGAAATATAATTTCAGGCAGATTAAAATCCATAAGCACAATAATTAAGTCTAAATCGGAAAGAAGCAAAGAGACAAAGTGAATATCTTCTAAGTGGCTAGCATATGTAAGATTTTGGTGAAATATACGATCAAGTTATTAAGACGAAATACGTTTGTAAACAAATTTTTACTCTAGCAAATTTGAATACAATAGTTGCAGAAGACTGAACTATTTCAGAGGAAAGGGCAGAGTTGACAGCAATTAAAGCTCCACCACCACTTTCGCATCTTTAAGTTGAAAATGCTGTGGGAAAAGAAATGCATTATAAAAAAAAGCAATAAAAGCTTTGTTTAAGTGCTTAAAAATAATAAAATTCATAAATGCATTACTAATCAGTCTAGGTTATCATGATCTCAAATGACATGGCCCTATGTAAATCTAAATAACTTTAAAATTTTTTGACATAAAAGAATTAAATGGTATATTTGAATTTTTTTTTTAACTATATACAAAGTATACACATAAATTGATATACCTAAATATTTGAAAACCGTAAAATGCTTGCTTCAATTAATTGAAAAGGTGGAAATTTTTTCGTTTTTATCTTTGCATGTGTTTGGAAGGGATCTTGTTAACCAACATACTGGCTGTTTAGGTATAGGAATTTCCAATAAGGTTTCAGTCGTTAAGTTGACAGTTTGACAAAGTGCTGACGTCGGCAGTTGTCACGAAGGCTGATTTTTGTAAACAATTTTGTTAAAAAAATTTTGATAAATCAGTTTTAATGGAGCAATAACTCACCCTTTTAAAATTACACTAAAATGCTTATTCCTTTAAATTGGGAACGGCAAAGTGCAGCTCACCAAGATGTTATAGTATTTTATAAGTTTTGATGTCGTATTAAGTACACGATCTAGCGACAGTATGTACTCTTGGGGGTCTTTTTCATATAATACACTTCCTCTAAGAGGTCTCTGTTTTAATCGTTGCTTTATCCGGCGATTTGCGTGCTGGTCTTATAAGCGATAAAATATAAAGTCCAAATGTAGGAATAACAATTGGTAAATCAATCAGCATAGATTGACGAGCTACAGCTAATAATTGGTGAAGCCGGTCTGATGCGTGTCTTGACTCTTATGCTTGTTGCCTGTGGAGTATTGGCAACACTCGGATTCATCATGGCTTTTGGTCCGCTAAATCCCCCGGTTACTTTGCCTGACAAAGGCTAAGTGAACATATTGGAAATTGAGGTGTCACTGTTATGTTTATTTCCGCTTTCACTACAGCAGCAATGGATTTGCTTTTAAGGAACATATGTATATATGTACATATATACCACACAAAGTTTTTCCCATTGAAATGGAAACTTCAACAGCCAATTCAAATTCATATGGGATTTATAAATTCTGGGATCCAACAAATTGGAAAACATTCATGCAATCGTGCAGATGAACGAGCATAAAGAATTCGACAAGCGCAATGTACATTCATACGAGAGTATATGTGAGCACATACTATTTCATTACTATCGGCTTGGAATTGATTGACTGGGTGGGATATAGAGCATTATAAGGGATATATAGTTGACATATATATACCTCACAGTAAAAACACAGAAATACGCCAGACCGCAGATATACATCAGAGAACCGACAGTCGGCTCATGCGTATGGATGTGAGGGGGAGCCGAGGGGATGCAATTATGCGAATGGCCACTTGTTGGTTGGTATGCGGTATGGTTAACGGGTAGTGTGAGAGGCCGCGGGAGATCAATGATTGGATAGCCCGATATCTTAAGTTCGGGAAGTGCTGGGATTGCTATGAGTGGCGAAGTAGAGAAATATATATATATAAGTTAACACTCAGCGAGCTGTCACTATGTAGAGTCAACGAGCTGCCACCCAGTTAGGAGAACAGGCAGTTCTAGTCGGGCAGTTGAACAGTTAACAACTAAATCAATCGAGAATAAAATCTTGTAACATATTCATTGAATTTCTGGTCGGTAATTATGGTAAAGGATTATAAAGTAAGGATGAAAGTGGGAAACGGCCACTGGAATCGAGTCCTGTGGAAAATATTTTTTTAACTTATATATATATATATATATATATATAAAATTAGATGTTTTCAATTTGGTTTTTATTAATAATTAATTTATTTTAAAATATAATTTTATATGACGACTTAGATGGGTCAATAATCTGTTTATTATTTATTTTTTATTAATTTTTTTATTTTAATTTGTATACTTATTTTATTTTATATCATCTATAAGGCATGTAAACATAATTGGGCAAGCTGACCAAAGGAGTAAGCAATGGAAACTTTGGGGTGGAAAAGTATTGGCGTGTGGAAAAGTACTGTCAACGGTACGGTATCCCACCACGAGTCCTGCTTGGGTAAAGATGCATATAAATACGCGCTGCTGAGACCAGGGGAATAATTAGAAGCGAAGTACCAAAGTAAATTGGAAGCGAAGTATGAAGTAGACCGTTAAAAAAGTGAAGCAGTCAAGTGAAGGCGTGCCGAAGTATCTTGGTAAAGGATACACATAAGTATCCTGGTTACAAGTTGAGGGATTAGACACGGAGTTGGTTGGTGGCGAGTAAAAAAACAAGGAGATAGTCCTAGCGAATTATTGAAGACAAATAGCTAGTCTTAGCAAACTGTTAAAGACTAGAAATTAGTACTAACTAACTGTATTGACTAGGAGAGAAGGAGCTATTCCTATTAACTATTAACTAATAGGAGCTATTTCTAGCGAGTTATTAACTAATAGGAGCTATTTCTAGCGAGTTATTAGAGTTATTCCTAGCGAAGTATTGAAGACAAGGAGTAAGTTTTACCGACTTATAAAATACTAGGAGTTATTCCTAGCACATATTCCTGGCACAGACAGGAAAGACTAGGAGTATTCCTAGCACAGTTGCGGATGACCAAGAGTATTCCTGGCACAGTGGGGAAAGACTAGGAGTATTTCCTAGCAGAATATTAGAAGCGTAGCGGGCGATAGGGATAGCTAGGCAAGACCAGGAGCAATCTTGTCAGCAGAAATACTAGCCACAGACAAACATAGTCCGTTTATAAGCTTTCATATGCACCAGGGACACAGACCAATAGGTGTTACAGCGACACAGCAAATACTCTACGCCACAGTACCCTAGCATCACCACCATCCGCAAAAGAAATTTAAAATAAAATTATAACGTTAAAGAAAGCAAACTGAATTCTTATCTCACCAGCGCAGAAAATAAATTCGTTGTGTCGTACCCAAGTGACTCACCGCGTTACCGCGTATGCAATGTCTGATCGTGTGGTTACCGAAAGAAACATTTAACACAAAATTAAGTTTTGACAGGGATACTTTTCCGTCTTAGACGCGAGCTGCAGTACTAATTTCGATTCCGTCGGCTTGCTGTCATGTGAAATCTTTGCAAAATGGCGTTAGCGTACTTTTCTTGAAAAATAAATACGTTTCGGTGCGACTGAATGTTTTCCCTGGGCAACAGTTCTTAGTTTAAAAAAACATGCTGAGATCCGAATTTGTTTTTTGTAGACATTCTGGGTGATTTGATGCTAATAAGAAATTGTCGACGTAAATATTGAATATCAAAAGTTCGCTCTAACCCCTTTTTACAAATAGACATGGGTCCTGTTCAATAGCTTCCAGTCCTGTTTCTTGCAGCTTCTGATGCCCTTCAAGGATTCTCTTCATTGATTACTCAAGTCAAGACTTAAGCTTTTCCAAGAATTCGTTGGACGTTTCTCCGACTTTATTGTTGCTTGGTCTGATTCGTACTAAGGTGACCAGATGCAAGATGCAGATTCTAAAATTGAGTGAGTAACACCAAAGTGGTGATAGGAATTTTGGTTGTATATGAATCGTCAAACTCCTTTGACCATATTTTTATAAGCCCAAGAACGACCGTGGCTTTACCGTTAATAGTGGAAATCTCTGACTTAATCGTTAAAATACGGTTCCTCAAAACACCTAAATCATGTATCTCAATAAGACGTTCTAATGGTCTGTCATTGAGAAAATAAGTAATAATTGCGGAGTATTTCTGTGGAAAGTCATGGCCTTGCATTTATTTGTAGTTAATTTTAATAAGTTATTATGACACCAAAGTTCAAGATTTTGAAGATCGGATTGCAACCGACAAGGAGACATAATGTCTTTGAATCTAAAATCCGGTCTAACTTCATCTCTCTCTCAAGAACACAAGAATAATATATAACAGAGAGAAAGGTGATGAAAAGGGTGAACAAGAGTGGTCCCAAATGACTACCCTGAGGCACCCCCGAAGTAACCTGGATGGATCTGGCATATAGGAACTTAAAAAGAAGCATCTGAGTTTAATTTGTCAGATATTCACGAAACCAACTAAGTAAAGGACTTGGAAAACGAATGGTGTTGCCGAAATTTATGTCAGCAAATTAATCACCTTCGGCCCACTGTAATGACATAAGCAAACGCAAAAATGTACAGCTGTTGACAGCGAACGAAACATTTCGTTTTGTGCAAGCTCTCTTCTATTCTTATTCTTGCGGTACTTTTCCTATGTACTTTTCATATGTATGTATAACTTAAGCTAGTTAGAAACACAACGCGTGATCGATGTCGCAGTTGTTTGTTGGCAGCCTAAGAGTATTGTAAGGTACCTTCTTCGGCCGGGGTACAATTCTCAGTCTTATGGGGTCCACATACAAGACATTTATTTGTTGCCGAGACCCTAAAGTAACGCGACGCGGTTTGGTCGTTGCATTGTTCCGCCTCTTGACCCGAAAGTATTATCCAGCGGGAGTATGGTCCACGCCTGAATAACGCAGCTCGATTTGGTGGGAGGGAGATCCACTTCAAAAAGCGGGTCCTTGTTGAGGAGGGAAGCGGGGCAAGTATCGACGCGCATGGCCCTATACTCAATGCGAAACGTGAAGTGGTTGAGAAAAAAAGGGAGGGGGGGGAAGAGTACAAAAAAAATTTACGGGTATCCTCTGCGACCTTATCAAGATGGGGGGTCTGTGTTAGGTATTAATCCGGACACTGTCGGGATTCCTTTGGCGTGGCGGGAAGGTGATCCTCGCCAGGTTTAGGAATTTTCGGTTAATGGGACCGTGATTAGTACGGGGAGGGAGGGGGCGAAATCTAGTTGGGAGTGCCGTCCACCACTAGTTCCTTATTGATTATTAGTATGTGTTGATGGGGGGGGGGTAGAGGTACTTTACGATCGCAATTTATTTTTTTTCCCCTCTTTTTTAAAAACAATCATTTAATTTCATCTTTCTTTTGTAATTGCTTTTCACATTTTTATTATTTTTATTCGGTTAGTATTTACTTTTGTACTCTTAAATTAAACAAAATACCGTGGTCTAATTTGCCGCACCTTGGCCGTATTCCACTAGACAAAACAACATAATGCTTTTTTTTTCTTACTGCTTTACTTAGTTAACTTTGACCACTTATTATTTTCCATGAAAAAAAAAGAAATAAAAGCTTTGTTGCCCTTTTTGGTAATCCCACGGCATCCGACTTGTCGTTTTCTTTTTTTTTTGTTTCACCGTACTATTTTTTTATGCTTCCACTCTCGACTGTGACGGACACTCACTCACTAACTCCGCCGCCACGCTTGTGGCCAAGTAAACTTTTTGTTTCAAAATTGAGTAACTTCGCCGCTGATCGTATTGGCTTCTCGTAATCGTTTCGGTTCAATTCGCCACTCATCGGTTTCCGTCATAAACTCACCCGGGATATAAACCACCCCTAAAAATTATCGTGCAAGCATTTAAATTCAAATACCCAACGGACCTCCAATGGCCGAGTATTTATATATTTTCAAAAAAAAACCAATTCCTTAAACCTATATGCCTCCAGTGGCTGAGTATAATGTAAAATGATAAATGTGCGGCGTGACATTTTCACGTCAGTTTCACACGACAGTTTCACAGTATAGACTAGAGTAAGTAAAATTGTTTTATATAAGATGCCAGATTTAACCCTGAAAAATGTTATAGAATTTTAACTTCTTCCCACTTCTTTGCCTACCGAGTTTCCGCCTACCCACCTTGAATGGGTTTCCATGAAAATCCTACGGTTAAGAAAGTCATAGAAGTTCTTCCTATACCTGTAGAGGATCGGATTCATATTTGCATCAGAAAAGAAATTTATTGCCGCTGCTGAGACAGCAGAAATTACGCAGAAATTTTGCAGGCCAATTCCACTGCACATGCTGCGGAACGGACAGCACTGCCACTTCGAGGTAATGGACGTACGCCACGTGCATTTTACTGAGCCGTCACCAGGCCGTCGCTTTCGCAGATGAACATAACCCTACTTCCAAGCCGGCGCCAGTACATAATGAAAATGAAAACTACTTACAACTACTTGTACAACTTTTAGACGAGGAAATGTGGCTCGAGAGAGAATACTTGAGGCGTAAATATACTCTACTAGCCACTCACGTGCAGTCAGGTGGAGCAGCAACAGGCCATCACATGCTGACGACTGGACTTAGTAGACAAATAGCAATGATGGATCCTGGTGGTAGCAGTACACCACAAGCAACAAGTACCGGAACCCAGACTTTGCCACGCAACGCCGTTGGCACTAAAATCGCCGGATATAGCAACGAAGAGAAAGCCCTTCGTTTGCAGAGATGTCTTAAAGGAAGAGTGCTAGATGCAGTGCGGGATAGCTGAATGTTTTCTGGGATGCTCTTTAATGTCATCAGTACCCGACGAATGTACTTTGGTCGTGCAGAGCTTATACTGAAGCTTCTTATCGACAACGTTCGCAATCTGCCATTGCCAAAGGGCAAGCTGGAACCTCTAATCGAGTTTGCATTTGCAGTCAAAAATATGTGTGCTACAATGGAGGCAAGCAAGTTAGATGCGCATCTAAACAATCCAACTTTGCTGCAGGAGCTCATCCAAAAGTTGGGACCTGAAATGATGCTGAACTGGGCAATTCATTCAAAGCCAATATACTGCCCAAATTGGAGAACCTAGCGCATTGGTTATACGAGCTAGCAGAGGCTGCATGTCGGGTTTCTACGCCTAATATAACAACAGAAACCGACAGCAAGAAACCAAACAGAGCTGCTTTACACACTGATACAGCAGTCGCCGTCGAAAGTTATAAAGGAACCCCATGTGTGATTTGCCAAGGAGAACACAAATTGGTATCGTACGATAAATTCAGACGTATGACTGTAAAGGACAGGTGGGATGCCATAAAGACTCACCGATCATGCCACTAGTGCATGAAGGGGCACAAAGGAGTGTGTTGGAGACAAACATTGTGCAATATAACCGGCTGCAAGGCAAAGCACAACAGTCTTCTCCATAACGAAGCGACGACGAGTGTCTTACATAATCATCTTACATAATCATCGTAAGTCATCAGCTAACCCTCTAGAAAGCTTTTTCAGAATCGTTCCAATTACCTTGTACGGAAAATCAAAGTCAATTGATGTCTACGCGTTCATGGATGATGGTTCGACTTTAACACTTCTAGAAGAAAGTCTAGCCAAAGAGTTGGGCGAGAAGGGCGCTCCCAGCCCACTATGCATCAGCTGGACCGGAAATGTCAGAAGAGAAGAGCCGCAATCGAAGCGGCTGAATTAAAAAAACTCCAAACAGGGCCAAAGTAATTAATTTTTTAAATTAAACGACGTTTATACTGTCAATTCCCTTGGCCTGTTTGCAGAGTCGATGATGGCGGATCAAATAAAAAGCAAATATCCACATCTATGAGATCTGACATTACCGAGCTATACAAACATAGTTCCAAAAATGATCATCGGCATCAATAATCCAAATCTCATTGCTGCGCAAAAGGTGCGTGAAGGCAAGTGGCAGCAACCCATTGCTGCAAAGACGAGGTTGAGATAGACCATATTTGGTGAATCGTGGCAAGGCCGCAACAATCTAAACATCCAAAGATGCCACTGCGACCAGGATCTGCATGAAATGGTCAAACAAAACATGCTGACGGAGGAAAACGTTTCGCCAAAGCTAACCAAATCTCCAGAGGAACAGAGACCATTGCTGATTTTGGAAAACACAATAACTTAAAAGGCTGTAAATTCCACCGCAGGTTTACTGTGGAAAGATAATCGACGCCTTGCTGATAGTCTTCTCACAGCAAAAAGAAGGCTATTGTGTCTCCGCAGAAAAATGGAAAGCGATCCCCAGCTAGCTGCAGAGTTGGACCAACAAAGAGACAACCTCATCCACAAGGGATATGCCAAGAAGTTGGATTTCTATGAATCGCTGCAGAAACAAGACGGTGTATGGTATTTGCCCATATTCACCGTACGTAACCCACACAAACCGAATAGAGTGAAATTAGTGTGGGACGCAGCAGCCAAATCATCGGGATTTCCTAATAAACGGGCTCGATCTTCTTGTACCACTACTCCAAATAATGAACAACTTTAGAATGAGAGCTGTCGAGATAAGTGGAGATATCTCTGAAATGTTTCATCGCATTACGGTGCGAGAGGAAGGTGCTAAAGCACAACGGTTCTTGTGGATCAACAGGAGAACTGATACCGTTGAAGCATTTTAACTAAACGTGCTTACATTCGGAGCTACGTGCTCACCCTGTATTGCGCATTACGTACGTGACTTAAACGCCACGAAACACGAAAAAGAGTTTCCATCTGCATCAAGAGCCATCCCCAAGTCTCATTATGTGGACGACTCCATCGATTCTTGTCACACAACAGAGGAAGCAGTAGCCCTGGCCAAAGACGTTCGAGTAGTACATGCTCGTGGAGGCTTCCACATGCATAAATGGTGTTCAAATTCAAAGGAAGTTCTATCCAAACTTAAAGAGACCACAACCCAAGAGGAAAAACAATTTTTCAACAGAGAGTACATCAACACCTACGAGAAGATATTGGGCATGCAATGGAATCCGGATCAGGATGCATTCACGTATGCCTTAGAGTTCGTGCGTCTTAAGCGAAATATAATAACCACCGATGTTGTGCCAACCAAAAGAGAAATTCTACAAGTTTTGATGTCAGTCTTCGATCCAGCAGAAGATTGCCAAGTTCAATTCCACGTATTTCTAGACGCCTGAGAAGATGCTTATGCCGCTGTGGCGTACTTTAGGATCGGGCACGATATTAATACACATTTGAGTCTCGTTTCAGCTAAATCAAAAGTGGTACCTGCAATTAATGACCAAGAGGGAAGGTCAATAGTTAAGTCCAAAGTTAAATGGATATTACCTTCGAGGGCAACTCCGAAACAACGCAGTCGGAAGACTGTAAAACAAATATAAGATCTAATGACCTACCATTTATATTAGGGACTGGATTAACTGAAGGAGACCATCGACAAAGCCATGTGAGGGGGAGAGCAACAACAAGAAAGATTCATCTGATGGAAACTATGAAATAAAATTTCAAGCAGATTAAAATCCCCAAGGACAATAATTAAGTCTACATCGGAAAGAAGCAAAGAGACAAAGTGAATATTTTCTAAGTGGCTAGCGTATGTCAAATTTTGGTTAAATATATGAACTAGTTATAAAAACGAAATAGGTTTTTAAACAAATTTTGACACTAAGAAATTTGAATACAAGAGTTGCAGAAGGCTGAACTAATTCAGAGTGTTCACGCCAGGAGCGCAGTTGAAACAGAGGGGCGAATTGGAAGATGGACGGCCACACTTAAGACAATACTGCAAATTGATGGAAAACTACGTAGGGGAGATCAGTCAGTTTTTATCTTCAAAATCGTTGGCATGCCTCCACGTTCCATAAATTTTTTTAGTCTTTTTTTTAAGTTCAAAATTTATTTTATTGCCAACATCTTAGCCACCATATCATATTTTTTCTATAGCGACTTTTCACTTTAATTCACTCTAATTTGTATGTACATTCCATGTAATTGTGTCTTGTGCCCTCATCTATCCTGGTGTAATAGCTTATCCTAGCCCTCTACTCCATTATATCGGATTATAAAATTGAACAAAAAAAAAAAAAAAAAAAATTACACACATATCCATATACCATTTATATACGTTTCCACCTACATATATATACACATACACATACATATCCAGGGATATGTTGTACGTTGACATTGTCGGTCGTGTAACCAAAGTGGCTCTCTAAATCTGGAGTTGTTGTAATCTAATCTGCATCCTTACTGGAAAAAAGAAGCGGCTTTCCTTAGATAGTGCATCCAGCGGTAGTAAACTACTCACGGTTTACAAAGTGGGCCCGGGGTGGTCAATCCAAACTTGTTTTCCACTGTTGGCCCATCGGCTTGGCGGCATCTCAGAGGGGAGCTGGACTCACTGGGTCCCGCGCTATACCGTCCTGGTGTGTGTGAAGGCGCCACTCTCTCAAGTAGCCAACAAGAGCAGAGAGTTCAGCTTCAATAATCTCCAATCTTTACGGGCACTCCCGCCTGTCACCTGGATGAACAGCTGTAACTTGCGTAAAGCTATACAGCAACGTAACAGCAGCAGCTGATCGAGCTAAGCTTTACAAAAAGCTTTCCTACAAGTGAGTAAGCTTAATCCAGATCTTCACAGAAGTCAGCATACCTCCAACCCGGGGTTGTATGAAATCAACTTTTGGCCACACACTAACATCAACTGGTGGTGGTGTACCCGGCTGGACGATTGCCGTCCATCGGCAGGCGGTGGTTCGATTCCCGCAAAGGGCAATTTCATTAATTTTATTATTATTTCTCCTTTTTGCATCCCGAGAAAATTTATTTTTATTTTTTTTACAATTAAACTAAATATATTTAATTTAATTAATTAATTTAATTTTAAAAAAAATGTAATTTAAAAATTTTTAAAACTAATTAAATAATTAACTAGATTTAAAATTACATTTACAATTCCACCTACAACTCAAACACATACACAGCAACAACCATACCAAATTTTCACCCTCACATATAAATTATAACATATAACCTATAATCTCTCCTGCCGTAACCCAACCCTGCTGGAGGGCGACGACTTCCAGACGGTTTTCGGCCGGCGTAACTCGCTTCACCGAACTCCGCCACAGCAACTACAGTGGGCTACACCAGAGACCCCCTCGGCGGAGAAGATCCCCAAATTCACAATCGGCGGGTGACCACACCAGAGGGCAATGCAGTGGCAGCGATGCCAAAGAGAGGCAGGGAATTTTCGAACTCCCCAAGCCCAGGTGGAAGTGGCGGAGATATGCCACCAAAAAGAGCAAGAGGAGGAGGATGTGGCAACGAGTTAACTCAGATGGGTCGGAGAAGCGAAAGTGCGCCACATTAACAATAAAATGAGAGGCCAGTTCTTACAACTCAGAAAGCTGTATGAAGCCATTGCAGCCCACTGTGAAAGTCAGGAGGGTGACATCACTTTACTTGCGGCAGCTTCGCAAACCGAAAGCAGGTACCAGCAGACGGAGCTTCTTCCACTCCGCAACGTAAGAGCGTACACACGCAGACGGCGAGATCTACACAGCCGTCCAGGGAAGACAAGAGCAAAAAATCTCAGAAGGAACCGCCAATTAATAGGAACCTGGAAAGTAATCCTTCATGGCAAAAAGTGGAGACAAAAAGGAGGCAATAACCGGCACCACGTGAGCCTCAAAGAAGACATCGACTAGACGCTATACTAGTGCACAGTACTGGTAGCATCACCTACAGCGAAATGCTTAAAAAATCCTCACCTCCGCCGTACTGCAAAAGGAGATCTGCATCTGCAACTAAAAGCAAGAGGAACCAAAGACATCCTTAAGCTGAAAGAGGATATTGGAGCTGTTCTCGGCAACCAAGCCGAAACTAGAGCACTCACAAACCTGACGAGGTTAGAAATCAGTGACCTGGATGAGACGACAACTCGGGAAGATATTTTACAGTCCCTTTCCTCACAGATAAAGGTGATAGTGGAGGCAGATGCCATAAAAAGCGTACGCCCGGCTTACTCTGGCACGCAGAAAGCAACTCTTATCGTTTCAGCAGCATCGGCGAATATCATTCTGGAGGCGGGAAAAATCACGATCGGCTGGACTGTTTGCAGGATCAGGATTAATGACGCTCCTACCAGATGTTACAGATGCCCTAGAACTGGCCACATTGCAGCCAAATGTACTGACCAGCTTGACAGGAGTAATTGGTGCATCAAATACGGTGCCAAGGATCACAAGGCCAGAGAGTGTAAGAACCCCACATACTGCTTCCTCTGCGAGGCCGGCGGCCTGGCAGACCGCGCATATAGAGCCGGAGGGCAAAGCTGCCCAGCATCCGCAGAAACCGCGACAAGAAGACCAACCCAACAAAAGCAGAATGTTTGGGTTTACCCAAATTAACCTAAACCATTGCGAGGCAGCGCAAAACCTGCTTTATCAAACAGTGGCATAGCATAGATCAGACGTGGCAGTCATTAGCGAACCTTTTAGGAGGAAAGCCGACAATCACTGGATCTATAGCATCTCTGGAAAGGCAGCAATATGGGCCTGCAGCTCTCCTGCCCTTTATTTCGGAGTTCCCAATCATACCAACATTTCGTTAGGTCGCTCATTGGGAGTAAGTGGTTCTACTGCTACTATATGCCACCAAGTTTGGAAATCACGAGCTTCTGCTACGCTCTGGATACGTTGGTAAATGACGGCCGGCAACACACTTCTGTCGTAATTGCCGGCGACTTTAACGCATGGACCCTGGAATGGGGCAGCTGCACCACCAATGCCAAAGGAAGAGCCCTACTTGAGGCCTTCGCGCAATTAGATGTTGCGCTAGCCAACACAGGATCTGTTAATACATTTAACCGAGCAGGCACCTTCGTCAGCAGCAATCTACTTAGGCATACTGTTTGGAGAGTTGGCAACTTTTTCACTGCCAGTGACCACGAGGCGATCCTAGTCTCTATAGGCAACCCGGCACTACCAACCACGGCAGGCTCGCAGAGCACCTACAATTACAAGGCTGATACGCTAAACACGAGGCTGTTTTCATCAGCCCTGAACGCTGCACAATGCGACCAAGATTCTGCTCATAATATGGCCAACAATATGACAGACATGATGATAGCAGCATGCGATGCAAGGATGGCGAAGCGTAAGCCCTACGGGAGGCACCATCAACCAGCATTCTGGTGGAACGCAAACATCGCCGATCTACGAAAACGATGCCTATCGGCC
Source organism: Drosophila neocordata (assembly GCA_018903615.1). Taxonomy (NCBI): domain Eukaryota; kingdom Metazoa; phylum Arthropoda; class Insecta; order Diptera; family Drosophilidae; genus Drosophila; species Drosophila neocordata. The sequence continues at coordinate 84,534 of JAEIGI010000057.1, read as the reverse complement.
AGGAGAAAATATCAAAGTGCACGAAAACGGGCCGTCGTTGGCTGGCAACATCTCCATGCGGAATACGGTGCTACTAGAAAGTCCTTAAAAAACGCTAAATTGGCCTCCAAGAGGGAAGTGTTTCTACAACTCTGTGACTCCGCAGAGCACGACCCGTGGGGTAAGGCATACAAGCTCGTGGTCAAGCGAATCTAGGCCAACAGGCAATCCGCTCCAAATAACGAAAAGGAACTAGCTCGAATTTTAGGTACACTTTTTCCCCAACGAGCAGACTCCTTAAGTGCAAGGCGGCCGCATTCAGCGGATCCATACGAAATCGATCCAGCGACAACGGTTTAGATAGCGAATCTGGCTAGGACTCTGAAGCTCGGCAAAGCACTAGGACCGAACGCCGTGCCTAATCGAGCACTCAAACTCGCCATGGCTCTCCGCACAGATGTCTTTGTTAGCACCTTTAACCAGTGCCTATTGGAAGGAACATTCCCACCCCAATGGAAACTTCAAACTTTGGTCCTGATCCCAAAACCAGGGAAATCTACGGACGGATCCACTGCGTAGCGACCCATATGCCTGATCGACTCCATGGGAAAGATCCTCGAGAGGCTTATAAGTACGAGACTGCAGACAGCGATCGATGAGAACGGCGGACTTAGCCACAACCAATATGGCTTCAGACGCTCGAGGTCCACACTGGACGCTATCCAAAGAGTTGTGAGCATAGCCTCCAAAGCAATTGAAGGATTGCATTCTGGACGGCCTGCGGAGTTAAGGAGTTCCAGAATACCTTCGTGCAATCATCTGGAGCTATTTCGAAGGCCGGAAACTGAAATGCAGCACAGACAAGGGCCATATTTTATATGATATTTCGGCAGGTGTCCCACAAGGCTCAGTACTGGGTCCCTTGCTGTGGAACCTGTTGTACGATAGTGTATTCCGTGTACCTCTACCGAGCGGGTGCGAACTCGTAGGATACGCAGACGATGTCGCAGTTGTCGTCGTTGCCAAGGACCTACACTCCACCGAGGAAAACGCTGATGCCTCTATATCAGCTATTGGTAACTGGCTTAGTTCAGTCGGACTGACTCTGGCGTCGCACAAGATAGAGGCTGTGCTCATCAGCAGTAGGAAGGCTGTTGAAACTGCTAAGATGAACGTTGCTGGAACAACGATTACCTCCAAACGTGCCATCCGCTATCTGGGAGTGTGGATTGATACGAGGTTATACTTTCGAGAGCATCTGGCCTACACCCAAAGCAAGGCAGCGGAACAGAGCTCTGGCAAGAATTCTGCTTAATACTCGTGGCCCAAAGTAAGAGAGGAGGTTACTGCTTAGCTGCGTGGTGAAATCCATCGTCATGTACGGTGCTCAGATAAGGGCGCCAGCAATACACTTTGGAAGCTATGCCCGTGGAATCAAGGCCACCTACAGGCTAAGTGCTTTGAGAATATGTTGTGCCTTTCGCACCGTCTCAGATGACGCGGCTCTTGTCATCGCCGGAACAATTCCAATAGACTTGCTGGTGGACGAAGTTAAGGCCGTAGCAGATGCCATAAGTAACGGCACTCCGAAGCGTCAGGCTAAAGCAACTGCAAGGGAGCACAGTCTGAGCACCTAGCAAGCCAGATGAGGCGCCTCGTGCAAAGGCAGGTGGATGCACCGCCTGATCCCCCAACAGGTGACCTTTCATTTGACCCAGATACTCAGCGGCCACGGGTGCTTTAAGAGTTACCTGGTGAGGTTCGGCCACGGGACAAACCCCATTTGCAACAATTGTAATCTTGGACTGGCAGACGACGCAGAGCACGCGTTTTTCGCCTGTAGCCGCTTCCAAAGTGAGAGAAGGCGAGTCCAGGAGAAGATCGGCGCGAGGCTTTCCGTCGAAAACCTTGTAACAAGGATGGTAAATGACGCTTCGACTTGGGACGCGATATGCGGATTTGCGCGCTGGTTAACAGAGGAGTTACGTAGGATAGAGAGACTAGGTTAAAGTAAACGCAGCAAGCGTCCTTGTGATGCAATTCCCTATGGGAAGTTCCGCAAGGGCCCGCTGTCACTACTACGCCTAACTTTGTAGATATATTACTATTATACTTTTAGTTATACTGATTAATATAGATAACCAAATTTATACTTATTTAATTATTAATGTTAATGTATATATATATTCTATTAATAGTCAGTCATTGTGTAATAAAAAAATAAATTAAAAAAAAAAAAAAACATACGTATCCATATACAATTCACATACATATATATCCACATACACATATATATATACATACTTATCCAAACCCATTTACATATATCTACCGGCAATCGTGAGTGCAAGTGCAAGTGCAAGTCCAAGTGCAAGCTGAAAATAAAAGTGCAATTAATTTCTGTGTGTTAACAAAATCGAATCAAACTTACCTATTATAATTGTTTGCCGGTTCCAAAGCATTGTTCCGCCGCTATAAAAACTAACAACAAAAAAGAACCGCTTAAAAGCTCCGCTCGTAAGCTGTTTTAAACTGCATGTATATATATGTCTATGTACCGGCATTTGCATACATTTATTTTTACATAGAAAATTTACTTCGCGGCAATTTTGTTTTTATTACTTGCAACTTGTTACGGTTTTTGTGTCAAATCCGATAAGAACGCACAAAATTAATTTGATTTACAATTACAAGGTGCAAAAATTATTCTAAAGAAATCACATAGCGGTCAGAGTTGTAGAGTGACCATTACTGTGTGACTGAAACACAGTGACACAATACCCTCACAAACCGAAAATTATTCCGAGTTAATTTTTAAATAAAATTTACAAATAATTAAAAAAAAAAAAAAAAAAAATATTTAACTATTTAAAAAATAAATATTTTTTGCGCATTTCAAAAATTAATTATTCCAAAAAAATATATATTTTCGCATATCCAAAAAAGGTTTTTTTAATTAATCAAAAAAATATATATATTTCCGCATTTGCAAAATTCTATCCAAAGAAAATATTTTCAATTTATTGGAAAAAGTCTAGCTTCAAAAAAATTTACATTTTTCGAAAACAAAAAATAATAATCGTTCCCAAGTAAGAACAAGTAGTTTCGGCAATTGTGTGTGCGTGAAAATACTATTATTCTCAACAAAAAGGCATTCCTCCGTTCCGGAACTAGTTTCAATTTCCGTTCTGAGCTGCAATTCTGGCTTTTTAGTTACCAAATAAAATTCCACGCAATTTCAAGCACAGGAAATTCGGTGCTGACCAGGTCTTACCAATATTTATTGGTCTAAACAGCAGAATAAAATTCAAATAACAGCTGTGACGGAAAATATTGCTTAAGATTCTCACCGGCAGCCAACGCACCCAATAATTGTTTACGCCTCACAAAAGCTCTTCCAAATTCCAATTAATTTTCCATTAATTATCATTATTTTCTTCCCATTCCGATATGTTACACCATAAATTTAATAAAATATCCTTATTTAGTCCACTCGGGTCAGATTCCTTGACCACGCGATATCCATCGTAACATTATATAACCCATTCCGATCAAATCTAAATATGAATACGCATACATGGTGTATGTTCGATACGGCACCAGTTTGAAAGAACGCATTGAACAACTTCAATCGTCTGATGCAGCATCCGTGCCCCAAAACGTCTCGGTCTCACGTGAACACCTCCGCAGTGGCGACACCCAACCCGCAGCCACCGGCGACCTCCATCAACTCAGATTCAGTTGAACGACCCACATCCAGTCAGAACATCCAGAATTTCTTTGTTTCCACCCCACGTAAAGGCCTACTTGGCACCGCTATGGTGTCCATACGACACTTGGGCGTTTATTTCCTTGCGGGCGCTCTGATTGATACCGGGTCTGAAGGAAAATTTCTATCCGAAAGAATGTTCAACCTGGTGAGACCTCCGTTCCGTCTCATTAACGCCCAGATAAGCGGCATTTCCAATTGCGTGGCCGCCAGTACCCAGAAGCTATGCCAATTAGAGCTTGTGTCCTTCAGAGATCCCCCTCGGCACGTGGAAATATCAGCGTTTGTCCTGCCCAATCTGGCCGGAACGCTACCTTCCTGTCCGTTTCCCAACAAGGTGGATGATAGACTGAACGAACTCCCTTTAGCAGATCCGCTGTTCTATAAAAGCTCTCCCATTGATATTTTGATTGGCGTGGATCTTTTACCCCATGTTTTGGGAGAGAGGATTAAAAACGACATCTGCGGCTCTCTCTTCGGTCTATCGTCAGCTGGGTTCTCTGCGGGCCCATGGAAGAATCATCCGGTCCGCCCAGCCACGTTTTTGCCACTCAGACATTCGTCGCACCCACCAACGCCAACTTGCATCTTCCAGCAAGACGAAGATATGACGGCAGACATGAACTCTCTCGCCCTCTTAAGGATCCAAGAAGCAACAATCACCCCAGATGCATCGCCATGGCGACATCCCCACGGGTCAGAGCACCGTCTTGGAGAGGCTCCTTCCAGTTTCCTGCAGCATCTTGGCGCTCCAGAACGCTTCCCATCCCATTCAGACCACCCAGGCTATTGCAATTTGTGCAAGGGGGGCGGTATGTTCACGCCAGAAAAGGGTGAACAGCGGAAGAGAAGCGCGTTTGAAACTGAGGGGCGAATTGGAAGGACGACGGCCACACTTAAGATAACACGACAGGTGGATGGAAAGCCCCATAGGGGAGATTAGTGTTCGTTTTAACTATAATCCGTACGAACGTGCCCACTCTCTAACTATATTGCAACTTTTTTGATCAATTGTTCCGCCAATCGTCCAAAGTCAATTGGCCATCATAAACCCATTTTTTTGCAATTAATAAAACTGTGTTCTGTTTAAACGAAGTACGCGTGCGGTATAATTATTTCTATTGGGAATTTTTGGTAACCTTCTACTTTTGGAATTCTTTGCCCCACCACATTCACAGACAAAAACTCATTACAAAACTTTGGAAAACTAGCAAACAATGTTAAGGTCTCAATATGCACAGAAAAAAATTAGAGATAAAGCACACAAAAACAAAGACGGGTACAAATGATACGGGAGGAAATTCAAAAAATAAAAAAATCAAAGTCTGTGCGAACGCAACAAAAAAGCTGTAAGATTACTTGTTGAGTGAATCACTAAGCAATAAAAGCTTTGTTTAAGTGCTTAAAAACAATAAAATTCATAAACGCATTACTAATCAGTCTAGGTTATCATGATCTCAAATGACATGGCCCTATGTAAATCTAAATAACTTTAAAATTTTGAAATTGACATAAAAGAATTAAATGGTATATTTGAATTTTTCTTTTTAACTATATACAAAGTATACACATAAATTGATATACTTAAATATTTGAAAACCGTAAAATGCTTGCTTCAATTAATGGAAAAGGTGGAAATTTTTTCGTTTTTATTCTATTGACATTCTAGTCGCCAATTGAATATGTGTTAAATTGTTGACGATGTCGGTTGCCTGAAATTTCTAATTGTACAATACCTGTCGACTAATTAACTTATATGCACCAAGCCATACTTGCTAGTTTCACCAATTGCTTTGTAGTTTAAAGCACTTTTGCTTAGAATATCGTCTCAAAACTTGAAACCTATCGCCTAGTTGATACGATTTCTTTGCATGTGTTTGCAAGGGATCTGGCTGTTTAGGTATAGGAATTTCCAATAAGGTTTCAGTCGTTAAGTTGACAGTTTGACAAAGTGCTGACGTCGTCAGTTGTTACGAAGGCTGATTTTTGTAAACAATTTTGTTAAAAAAATTTTGATAAATCAGTTTTAATGGAGCAATAACTCACCCTTTTAAAATTACACTAAAATGATTATTCCTTTAAATTGGGAACGGCAAAGTGCAGCTCACCAAGATGTTATAGTATTTTATAAGTTTTGATGTCGTATTAAGTACACGATCTAGCGACAGTATGTACTCTTGGGGGTCTTTTTCATATAAGACACTTCCTCTAAGAGGTTCATCGTTGCTTTATCCGCCGATTTGCGTGCTGGTCTTATAAGCTATAAAATATAAAGTCCAAATGTAGGAATAACAATTGGTAAATCAATCAGCATAGATTGACGAGCTACAGCTAATAATTGGTGAAGCCGGTCTGATGCGTGTCTTGACTCTTATGCTTGTTGCCTGTGGAGTATTGGCAACACTCGGATTCATCATGGCTTTTGGTCCGCTAAATCCCCCGGTTACTTTGCCTGACAAAGGCTAAGTGAACATACAGGAAATTGAGGTGTCACTGTTATGTTTATTTCCGCTTTCACTACAGCAGCAATGGATTTGCTTTTAAGGAACATATGTATATATGTACATATATACCACACAAAGTTTTTCCCATTGAAATGGAAACTTCAACAGCCAATTCAAATTCATATGGGATTTATAAATTCTGGGATCCAACAAATTGGAAAACATACATGCAATCGCGCAGATGAACGAACATAAAGAATGCGACAAGCGCAATGTACATTCATACGAGAGTATATGTGAGCACATACTATTTCATTACTATCGGCTTGGAATTGATTGACTGGGTGGGATATAGAGCATTATAAGGGATATATAGTTGACATATATATATACCTCACAGTGAAAACACAGAAATACGCCAGACCGCAGATATACATCAGAGAACCGACAGTCGGCTCATGCGTATGGATGTGAGGGGGAGCCGAGGGGATGCAATTATGCGAATGGCCACTTGTTGGTTGGTATGCGGTATGGTTAACGGATAGTGTGAGCTGTATGAAGCCATTGCAGCCCACTGTGAAAGTCAGGAGGGTGACATCACTTTATTTGCGGCAGCTTCGCAAACCGAAAGCAGGTACCAGCAGACGGAGCTTCTTTCCACTCCGCAACGTAAGAGCGTACACACGCAGACGGCGAGATCTACACAGCCGTCCAGGGAAGACAAGAGCAAAAAATCTCAGAAGGAACCGCCAATTAATAGGAACCTGGAGAGTAATCCTTCATGGCAAAAGTGGAGACAAAAAGGAGGCAATAACCGGCACCACGTGAGCCTCAAAGAAGACATCGACTAGACGCTATACTAGTGCACAGTACTGGTAGCATCACCTACAGCGAAATGCTTAAAAAATCCTCACCTTCGCCGTACTGCAAAAGGAGATCTGCATCTGCAACTAAAAGCAAGAGGAACCAAAGACATCCTTAAGCTGAAAGAGGATATTGGAGCTGTTCTCGGCAACCAAGCCGAAACTAGAGCACTCACAAACCTGACGAGGTTAGAAATCAGCGACCTGGATGAGACGACAACTCGAGAAGATATTTTACAGTCCCTTTCCTCACAGATAAAGGTGAGCACCTACAATTACAAGGCTGATACGCTAAACACGAGGCTGTTTTCATCAGCCCTGAACGCTGCACAATGCGACCAAGATTCTGCTCATAATATGGCCAACAATATGACAGACATGATGATAGCAGCATGCGATGCAAGGATGGTGAAGCGTAAGCCCTACGGGAGGCACCATCAACCAGCATTCTGGTGGAACGCAAACATCGCCGATCTACGAAAACGATGCCTATCGGCCAGGAGAAAATATCAAAGGGCACGAAAACGGGCCGTCGTTGGCTGGCAACATCTCCATGCGGAATACGGTGCTACTAGAAAGTCCTTTAAAAACGCTATATTGGCCTCCAAGAGGGAAGTGTTTCTACAACTCTGTGACTCCGCAGAGCACGACCCGTGGGGTAAGGCATACAAGCTCGTGGTCAAGCGAATCTAGGCCAACAGGCAATCCGCTCCAAATAACGAAAAGGAACTAGCTCGAATTTTAGGTACACTTTTTCCCCAACGAGCAGACTATTTAAGTGCAAGGCGGCCGCATTCAGCGGATCCATACGAAATCGATCCAGCGACAACGGTGGAGATAGCGAATCTGGCTAGGACTCTGAAGCTCGGCAAAGCACTAGGACCGGACGCCGTGCCTAATCAAGCACTCAAACTCGCCATGGCTCTCCGCACAGATGTCTTTGTTAGCACCTTTAACCAGTGCCTATTGGAAGGAACATTCCCACCCCAATGGAAACTTCAAACATTGGTCCTGATCCCAAAACCAGGAAAATCTACGGACGGATCCACTGCGTAGCGACCCATATGCCTGATCGACTCCATGGGAAAGATCCTCGAGAGGCTTATAAGTACGAGACTGCAGACAGCGATCAATGAGAACGGCGGACTTAGCCACAACCAATATGGCTTCAGACGCTCGAGGTCCACACTCGACGCTATCCAAAGAGTTGTGAGCATAGCCTCCAAAGCAATTGAAGGATTGCATTCTGGACGCCCTGCGGAGTTAAGGAGTTCCAGAATACCTTCGCGCAATCATCTGGAGCTATTTCGAAGGCCGGAAACTGAAATGCAGCACAGACAAGGGCCATATTTTATATGATATTTCGGCAGGTGTCCCACAAGGCTCAGTACTGGGTCCCTTGCTGTGGAACCTGTTGTACGATAGTGTATTCCGTGTACCTCTACCGAGCGGGTGCGAACTCGTAGGATACGCAGACGATGTCGCAGTTGTCGTCGTTGCCAAGGACCTACACTCCACCGAGGAAAACGCTGATGCCTCTATATCAGCTATTGGTAACTGGCTTAGTTCAGTCGGACTAACTCTGGCTTCGCACAAGATAGAGGCTGTGCTCATCAGCAGTAGGAAGGCTGTTGAAACTGCTAAGATGAACGTTGCTGAACGCGGCTCTTGTCATCCCTGGAACAATTCCAATAGACTTGCTGGTGGACGAAGTTAAGGCCGTAGCAGATGCCATAAGTAACGGCACTCCGAAGCGTCAGGCTAAAGCAACTGCAAGGGAGCAGAGTCTGAGCACCTAGCAAGCCAGATGAGGCGCCTCGTGCAAAGGCAGGTGGATGCACCGCCTGATCCCCCAACAGGTGACCTTTCATTTGACCCAGATACTCAGCGGCCACGGGTGCTTTAAGAGTTACCTGGTGAGGTTCGGCCACGGGACAAACCCCATTTGCAACAATTGTAATCTTGGACTGGCAGACGACGCAGAGCACGCGTTTTTCGCCTGTAGCCGCTTCCAAAGTGAGAGAAGGCGAGTCCAGGAGAAGATCGGCGCGAGGCTTTCCGTCGAAAACCTTGTAACAAGGATGGTAAATGACGCTTCGACTTGGGACGCGATATGCGGATTTGCGCGCTGGTTAACAGAGGAGTTACGTAGGATAGAGAGACTAGGTTAAAATAAACGCAGCAAGCGTCCTTGTGATGCAATTCCCTATGGGAAGTTCCGCAAGGGCCCGCTGTCACTACTACGCCTAACTTTGTAGATATATTACTATTATACTTTTAGTTATACTGATTAATATAGATAACCAAATTTATACTTATTTAATTATTAATGTTAATGTATATATATATTCTATTAATAGTCAGTCATTGTGTAATAAAAAAATAAATTTAAAAAAAAAAAAAAACATACGTATCCATATACAATTCACATACATATATATCCACATACACATATATATATACATACTTATCCAAACCCATTTACATATATCTACCGGCAATCGTGAGTGCAAGTGCAAGTGCAAGTCCAAGTGCAAGCTGAAAATAAAAGTGCAATTAATTTCTGTGTGTTAACAAAATCGAATCAAACTTACCTATTATAATTGTTTGCCGGTTCCAAAGCATTGTTCCGCCGCTATAAAAACTAACAACAAAAAAGAACCGCTTAAAAGCTCCGCTCGTAAGCTGTTTTAAACTGCATGTATATATATGTCTATGTACCGGCATTTGCATACATTTATTTTTACATAGAAAATTTACTTCGCGGCAATTTTGTTTTTATTACTTGCAACTTGTTACGGTTTTTGTGTCAAATCCGATAAGAACGCACAAAATTAATTTGATTTACAATTACAAGGTGCAAAAATTATTCTAAAGAAATCACATAGCGGTCAGAGTTGTAGAGTGACCATTACTGTGTGACTGAAACACAGTGACACAATACCCTCACAAACCGAAAATTATTCCGAGTTAATTTTTAAATAAAATTTACAAATAATTAAAAAAAAAAAAAAAAAAAAATATTTAACTATTTAAAAAATAAATATTTTTTCGCATTTCAAAAATTAATTATTCCAAAAAAATACATATTTTCGCATATCCAAAAAAGGTTTTTTTAATTAATCAAAAAAATATATATATTTCCGCATTTGCAAAATTCTATCCAAAGAAAATATTTTCAATTTATTGGAAAAAGTCTAGCTTCAAAAAAATTTACATTTTTCGAAAACAAAAAATAATAATCGTTTCCAAGTAAGAACAAGTAGTTTCGGCAATTGTGTGTGCGTGAAAATACTATTATTCTCAACAAAAAGGCATTCCTCCGTTCCGGAACTAGTTTCAATTTCCGTTCTGAGCTGCAATTCTGGCTTTTTAGTTACCAAATAAAATTCCACGCAATTTCAAGCACAGGAAATTCGGTGCTGACCAGGTCTTACCAATATTTATTGGTCTAAACAGCAGAATAAAATTCAAATAACAGCTGTGACGGAAAATATTGCTTAAGATTCTCACCTGCAGCCAACGCACCCAATAATTGTTTACGCCTCACAAAAGCTCTTCCAAATTCCAATTAATTTTCCATTAATTATCATTATTTTCTTCCCATTCCGATATATTACACCATAAATTTAATAAAATATCCTTATTTAGTCCACTCGGGTCAGATTCCTTGACCACGCGATATCCATCGTAACATTATATAACCCATTCCGATCAAATCTAAATATGAATACGCATACATGGTGTATGTTCGATACGGCACCAGTTTGAAAGAACGCATTGAACAACTTCAATCGTCTGATGCAGCATCCGTGCCCCAAAACGTCTCGGTCTCACGTGAACACCTCCGCAGTGGCGACACCCAACCCGCAGCCACCGGCGACCTCCATCAACTCAGATTCAGTTGAACGACCCACATCCAGTCAGAACATCCAGAATTTCTTTGTTTCCACCCCACGTAAAGGCCTACTTGGCACCGCTATGGTGTCCATACGACACTTGGGCGTTTATTTCCTTGCGGGCGCTCTGATTGATACCGGGTCTGAAGGAAAATTTCTATCCGAAAGAATGTTCAACCTGGTGAGACCTCCGTTCCGTCTCATTAACGCCCAGATAAGCGGCATTTCCAATTGCGTGGCCGCCAGTACCCAGAAGCTATGCCAATTAGAGCTTGTGTCCTTCAGAGATCCCCCTCGGCACGTGGAAATATCAGCGTTTGTCCTGCCCAATCTGGCCGGAACGCTACCTTCCTGTCCGTTTCCCAACAAGGTGGATGATAGACTGAACGAACTCCCTTTAGCAGATCCGCTGTTCTATAAAAGCTCTCCCATTGATATTTTGATTGGCGTGGATCTTTTACCCCATGTTTTGGGAGAGAGGATTAAAAACGACATCTGCGGCTCTCTCTTCGGTCTATCGTCAGCTGGGTTCTCTGCGGGCCCATGGAAGAATCATCCGGTCCGCCCAGCCACGTTTTTGCCACTCAGACATTCGTCGCACCCACCAACGCCAACTTGCATCTTCCAGCAAGACGAAGATATGACGGCAGACATGAACTCTCTCGCCCTCTTAAGGATCCAAGAAGCAACAATCACCCCAGATGCATCGCCATGGCGACATCCCCACGGGTCAGAGCACCGTCTTGGAGAGGCTCCTTCCAGTTTCCTGCAGCATCTTGGCGCTCCAGAACGCTTCCCATCCCATTCAGACCACCCAGGCTATTGCAATTTGTGCAAGGGGGGCGGTATGTTCACGCCAGAAAAGGGTGAACAGCGGAAGAGAAGCGCGTTTGAAACTGAGGGGCGAATTGGAAGGACGACGGCCACACTTAAGATAACACGACAGGTGGATGGAAAGCCCCATAGGGGAGATTAGTGTTCGTTTTAACTATAATCCGTACGAACGTGCCCACTCTCTAACTATATTGCAACTTTTTTGATCAATTGTTCCGCCAATCGTCCAAAGTCAATTGGCCATCATAAACCCATTTTTTTGCAATTAATAAAACTGTGTTCTGTTTAAACGAAGTACGCGTGCGGTATAATTATTTCTATTGGGAATTTTTGGTAACCTTCTACTTTTGGAATTCTTTGCCCCACCACATTCACAGACAAAAACTCATTACAAAACTTTGGAAAACTAGCAAACAATGTTAAGGTCTCAATATGCACAGAAAAAAATTAGAGATAAAGCACACAAAAACAAAGACGGGTACAAATGATACGGGAGGAAATTCAAAAAATAAAAAAATCAAAGTCTGTGCGAACGCAACAAAAAAGCTGTAAGATTACTTGTTGAGTGAATCACTAAGCAATAAAAGCTTTGTTTAAGTGCTTAAAAACAATAAAATTTATAAACGCATTACTAATCAGTCTAGGTTATCATGATCTCAAATGACATGGTCCTATGTAAATCTAAATAACTTTAAAATTTTGAAATTGACATAAAAGAATTAAATGGTATATTTGAATTTTTCTTTTTAACTATATACAAAGTATACACATAAATTGATATACTTAAATATTTGAAAACCGTAAAATGCTTGCTTCAATTAATGGAAAAGGTGGAAATTTTTTCGTTTTTATTCTATTGACATTCTAGTCGCCAATTGAATATGTGTTAAATTGTTGACGATGTCGGTTGCCTGAAATTTCTAATTGTACAATACCTGTCGACTAATTAACTTATATGCACCAAGCCATACTTGCTAGTTTCACCAATTGCTTTGTAGTTTAAAGCACTTTTGCTTAGAATATCGTCTCAAAACTTGAAACCTATCGCCTAGTTGATACGATTTCTTTGCATGTGTTTGCAAGGGATCTGGCTGTTTAGGTATAGGAATTTCCAATAAGGTTTCAGTCGTTAAGTTGACAGTTTGACAAAGTGCTGACGTCGTCAGTTGTTACGAAGGCTGATTTTTGTAAACAATTTTGTTAAAAAAATTTTGATAAATCAGTTTTAATGGAGCAATAACTCACCCTTTTAAAATTACACTAAAATGATTATTCCTTTAAATTGGGAACGGCAAAGTGCAGCTCACCAAGATGTTATAGTATTTTATAAGTTTTGATGTCGTATTAAGTACACGATCTAGCGACAGTATGTACTCTTGGGGGTCTTTTTCATATAAGACACTTCCTCTAAGAGGTTCATCGTTGCTTTATCCGCCGATTTGCGTGCTGGTCTTATAAGCTATAAAATATAAAGTCCAAATGTAGGAATAACAATTGGTAAATCAATCAGCATAGATTGACGAGCTACAGCTAATAATTGGTGAAGCCGGTCTGATGCGTGTCTTGACTCTTATGCTTGTTGCCTGTGGAGTATTGGCAACACTCGGATTCATCATGGCTTTTGGTCCGCTAAATCCCCCGGTTACTTTGCCTGACAAAGGCTAAGTGAACATATTGGAAATTGAGGTGTCACTGTTATGTTTATTTCCGCTTTCACTACAGCAGCAATGGATTTGCTTTTAAGGAACATATGTATATATGTACATATATACCACACAAAGTTTTTCCCATTGAAATGGAAACTTCAACAGCCAATTCAAATTCATATGGGATTTATAAATTCTGGGATCCAACAAATTGGAAAACATACATGCAATCGCGCAGATGAACGAACATAAAGAATGCGACAAGCGCAATGTACATTCATACGAGAGTATATGTGAGCACATACTATTTCATTACTATCGGCTTGGAATTGATTGACTGGGTGGGATATAGAGCATTATAAGGGATATATAGTTGACATATATATATACCTCACAGTGAAAACACAGAAATACGCCAGACCGCAGATATACATCAGAGAACCGACAGTCGGCTCATGCGTATGGATGTGAGGGGGAGCCGAGGGGATGCAATTATGCGAATGGCCACTTGTTGGTTGGTATGCGGTATGGTTAACGGATAGTGTGAGCTGTATGAAGCCATTGCAGCCCACTGTGAAAGTCAGGAGGGTGACATCACTTTATTTGCGGCAGCTTCGCAAACCGAAAGCAGGTACCAGCAGACGGAGCTTCTTTCCACTCCGCAACGTAAGAGCGTACACACGCAGACGGCGAGATCTACACAGCCGTCCAGGGAAGACAAGAGCAAAAAATCTCAGAAGGAACCGCCAATTAATAGGAACCTGGAGAGTAATCCTTCATGGCAAAAGTGGAGACAAAAAGGAGGCAATAACCGGCACCACGTGAGCCTCAAAGAAGACATCGACTAGACGCTATACTAGTGCACAGTACTGGTAGCATCACCTACAGCGAAATGCTTAAAAAATCCTCACCTTCGCCGTACTGCAAAAGGAGATCTGCATCTGCAACTAAAAGCAAGAGGAACCAAAGACATCCTTAAGCTGAAAGAGGATATTGGAGCTGTTCTCGGCAACCAAGCCGAAACTAGAGCACTCACAAACCTGACGAGGTTAGAAATCAGCGACCTGGATGAGACGACAACTCGGGAAGATATTTTACAGTCCCTTTCCTCACAGATAAAGGTGAGCACCTACAATTACAAGGCTGATACGCTAAACACGAGGCTGTTTTCATCAGCCCTGAACGCTGCACAATGCGACCAAGATTCTGCTCATAATATGGCCAACAATATGACAGACATGATGATAGCAGCATGCGATGCAAGGATGGTGAAGCGTAAGCCCTACGGGAGGCACCATCAACCAGCATTCTGGTGGAACGCAAACATCGCCGATCTACGAAAACGATGCCTATCGGCCAGGAGAAAATATCAAAGGGCACGAAAACGGGCCGTCGTTGGCTGGCAACATCTCCATGCGGAATACGGTGCTACTAGAAAGTCCTTTAAAAACGCTATATTGGCCTCCAAGAGGGAAGTGTTTCTACAACTCTGTGACTCCGCAGAGCACGACCCGTGGGGTAAGGCATACAAGCTCGTGGTCAAGCGAATCTAGGCCAACAGGCAATCCGCTCCAAATAACGAAAAGGAACTAGCTCGAATTTTAGGTACACTTTTTCCCCAACGAGCAGACTCCTTAAGTGCAAGGCGGCCGCATTCAGCGGATCCATACGAAATCGATCCAGCGACAACGGTGGAGATAGCGAATCTGGCTAGGACTCTGAAGCTCGGCAAAGCACTAGGACCGGACGCCGTGCCTAATCAAGCACTCAAACTCGCCATGGCTCTCCGCACAGATGTCTTTGTTAGCACCTTTAACCAGTGCCTATTGGAAGGAACATTCCCACCCCAATGGAAACTTCAAACATTGGTCCTGATCCCAAAACCAGGGAAATCTACGGACGGATCCACTGCGTAGCGACCCATATGCCTGATCGACTCCATGGGAAAGATCCTCGAGAGGCTTATAAGTACGAGACTGCAGACAGCGATCGATGAGAACGGCGGACTTAGCCACAACCAATATGGCTTCAGACGCTCGAGGTCCACACTGGACGCTATCCAAAGAGTTGTGAGCATAGCCTCCAAAGCAATTGAAGGATTGCATTCTGGACGCCCTGCGGAGTTAAGGAGTTCCAGAATACCTTCGCGCAATCATCTGGAGCTATTTCGAAGGCCGGAAACTGAAATGCAGCACAGACAAGGGCCATATTTTATATGATATTTCGGCAGGTGTCCCACAAGGCTCAGTACTGGGTCCCTTGCTGTGGAACCTGTTGTACGATAGTGTATTCCGTGTACCTCTACCGAGCGGGTGCGAACTCGTAGGATACGCAGACGATGTCGCAGTTGTCGTCGTTGCCAAGGACCTACACTCCACCGAGGAAAACGCTGATGCCTCTATATCAGCTATTGGTAACTGGCTTAGTTCAGTCGGACTGACTCTGGCGTCGCACAAGATAGAGGCTGTGCTCATCAGCAGTAGGAAGGCTGTTGAAACTGCTAAGATGAACGTTGCTGAACGCGGCTCTTGTCATCGCTGGAACAATTCCAATAGACTTGCTGGTGGACGAAGTTAAGGCCGTAGCAGATGCCATAAGTAACGGCACTCCGAAGCGTCAGGCTAAAGCAACTGCAAGGGAGCAGAGTCTGAGCACCTAGCAAGCCAGATGAGGCGCCTCGTGCAAAGGCAGGTGGATGCACCGCCTGATCCCCCAACAGGTGACCTTTCATTTGACCCAGATACTCAGCGGCCACGGGTGCTTTAAGAGTTACCTGGTGAGGTTCGGCCACGGGACAAACCGCATTTGCAACAATTGTAATCTTGGACTGGCAGACGACGCAGAGCACGCGTTTTTCGCCTGTAGCCGCTTCCAAAGTGAGAGAAGGCGAGTCCAGGAGAAGATCGGCGCGAGGCTTTCCGTCGAAAACCTTGTAACAAGGATGGTAAATGACGCTTCGACTTGGGACGCGATATGCGGATTTGCGCGCTGGTTAACAGAGGAGTTACGTAGGATAGAGAGACTAGGTTAAAGTAAACGCAGCAAGCGTCCTTGTGATGCAATTCCCTATGGGAAGTTCCGCAAGGGCCCGCTGTCACTACTACGCCTAACTTTGTAGATATATTACTATTATACTTTTAGTTATACTGATTAATATAGATAACCAAATTTATACTTATTTAATTATTAATGTTAATGTATATATATATTCTATTAATAGCCAGTCATTGTGTAATAAAAAAATAAATTTAAAAAAAAAAAAAAACATACGTATCCATATACAATTCACATACATATATATCCACATACACATATATATATACATACTTATGCAAACCCATTTACATATATCTACCGGCAATCGTGAGTGCAAGTGCAAGTGCAAGTCCAAGTGCAAGCTGAAAATAAAAGTGCAATTAATTTCTGTGTGTTAACAAAATCGAATCAAACTTACCTATTATAATTGTTTGCCGGTTCCAAAGCATTGTTCCGCCGCTATAAAAACTAACAACAAAAAAGAACCGCTTAAAAGCTCCGCTCGTAAGCTGTTTTAAACTGCATGTATATATATGTCTATGTACCGGCATTTGCATACATTTATTTTTACATAGAAAATTTACTTCGCGGCAATTTTGTTTTTATTACTTGCAACTTGTTACGGTTTTTGTGTCAAATCCGATAAGAACGCACAAAATTAATTTGATTTACAATTACAAGGTGCAAAAATTATTCTAAAGAAATCACATAGCGGTCAGAGTTGTAGAGTGACCATTACTGTGTGACTGAAACACAGTGACACAATACCCTCACAAACCGAAAATTATTCCGAGTTAATTTTTAAATAAAATTTACAAATAATTAAAAAAAAAAAAAAAAAAAAATATTTAACTATTTAAAAAATAAATATTTTTTCGCATTTCAAAAATTAATTATTCCAAAAAAATATATATTTTCGCATATCCAAAAAAGGTTTTTTTAATTAATCAAAAAAATATATATATTTCCGCATTTGCAAAATTCTATCCAAAGAAAATATTTTCAATTTATTGGAAAAAGTCTAGCTTCAAAAAAATTTACATTTTTCGAAAACAAAAAATAATAATCGTTCCCAAGTAAGAACAAGTAGTTTCGGCAATTGTGTGTGCGTGAAAATACTATTATTCTCAACAAAAAGGCATTCCTCCGTTCCGGAACTAGTTTCAATTTCCGTTCTGAGCTGCAATTCTGGCTTTTTAGTTACCAAATAAAATTCCACGCAATTTCAAGCACAGGAAATTCGGTGCTGACCAGGTCTTACCAATATTTATTGGTCTAAACAGCAGAATAAAATTCAAATAACAGCTGTGACGGAAAATATTGCTTAAGATTCTCACCGGCAGCCAACGCACCCAATAATTGTTTACGCCTCACAAAAGCTCTTCCAAATTCCAATTAATTTTCCATTAATTATCATTATTTTCTTCCCATTCCGATATGTTACACCATAAATTTAATAAAATATCCTTATTTAGTCCACTCGGGTCAGATTCCTTGACCACGCGATATCCATCGTAACATTATATAACCCATTCCGATCAAATCTAAATATGAATACGCATACATGGTGTATGTTCGATACGGCACCAGTTTGAAAGAACGCATTGAACAACTTCAATCGTCTGATGCAGCATCCGTGCCCCAAAACGTCTCGGTCTCACGTGAACACCTCCGCAGTGGCGACACCCAACCCGCAGCCACCGGCGACCTCCATCAACTCAGATTCAGTTGAACGACCCACATCCAGTCAGAACATCCAGAATTTTTTTGTTTCCACCCCACGTAAAGGCCTACTTGGCACCGCTCTGGTGTCCATACGACACTTGGGCGTTTATTTCCTTGCGGGCGCTCTGATTGATACCGGGTCTGAAGGAAAATTTCTATCCGAAAGAATGTTCAACCTGGTGAGACCTCCGTTCCGTCTCATTAACGCCCAGATAAGCGGCATTTCCAATTGCGTGGCCGCCAGTACCCAGAAGCTATGCCAATTAGAGCTTGTGTCCTTCAGAGATCCCCCCTCGGCACGTGGAAATATCAGCGTTTGTCCTGCCCAATCTGGCCGGAACGCTACCTTCCTGTCCGTTTCCCAACAAGGTGGATGATAGACTGAACGAACTCCCTTTAGCAGATCCGCTGTTCTATAAAAGCTCTCCCATTGATATTTTGATTGGCGTGGATCTTTTACCCCATGTTTTGGGAGAGAGGATTAAAAACGACATCTGCGGCTCTCTCTTCGGTCTATCGTCAGCTGGGTTCTCTGCGGGCCCATGGAAGAACCATCCGGTCCGCCCAGCCACGTTTTTTGCCACTCAGACATTCGTCGCACCCACCAACGCCAACTTGCATCTTCCAGCAAGACGAAGATATGACGGCAGACATGAACTCTCTCGCCCTCTTAAGGATCCAAGAAGCAACAATCACCCCAGATGCATCGCCATGGCGACATCCCCACGGGTCAGAGCACCGTCTTGGAGAGGCTCCTTCCAGTTTCCTGCAGCATCTTGGCGCTCCAGAACGCTTCCCATCCCATTCAGACCACCCAGGCTATTGCAATTTGTGCAAGGGGGCGGTATGTTCACGCCAGAAAAGGGTGAACAGCGGAAGAGAAGCGCGTTTGAAACTGAGGGGCGAATTGGAAGGACGACGGCCACACTTAAGATAACACGACAGGTGGATGGAAAGCCCCATAGGGGAGATTAGTGTTCGTTTTAACTATAATCCGTACGAACGTGCCCACTCTCTAACTATATTGCAACTTTTTTGATCAATTGTTCCGCCAATCGTCCAAAGTCAATTGGCCATCATAAACCCATTTTTTTGCAATTAATAAAACTGTGTTCTGTTTAAACGAAGTACGCGTGCGGTATAATTATTTCTATTGGGAATTTTTGGTAACCTTCTACTTTTGGAATTCTTTGCCCCACCACATTCACAGACAAAAACTCATTACAAAACTTTGGAAAACTAGCAAACAATGTTAAGGTCTCAATATGCACAGAAAAAAATTAGAGATAAAGCACACAAAAACAAAGACGGGTACAAATGATACGGGAGGAAATTCAAAAAATAAAAAAATCAAAGTCTGTGCGAACGCAACAAAAAAGCTGTAAGATTACTTGTTGAGTGAATCACTAAGCAATAAAAGCTTTGTTTAAGTGCTTAAAAACAATAAAATTCATAAACGCATTACTAATCAGTCTAGGTTATCATGATCTCAAATGACATGGCCCTATGTAAATCTAAATAACTTTAAAATTTTGAAATTGACATAAAAGAATTAAATGGTATATTTGAATTTTTCTTTTTAACTATATACAAAGTATACACATAAATTGATATACTTAAATATTTGAAAACCGTAAAATGCTTGCTTCAATTAATGGAAAAGGTGGAAATTTTTTCGTTTTTATTCTATTGACATTCTAGTCGCCAATTGAATATGTGTTAAATTGTTGACGATGTCGGTTGCCTGAAATTTCTAATTGTACAATACCTGTCGACTAATTAACTTATATGCACCAAGCCATACTTGCTAGTTTCACCAATTGCTTTGTAGTTTAAAGCACTTTTGCTTAGAATATCGTCTCAAAACTTGAAACCTATCGCCTAGTTGATACGATTTCTTTGCATGTGTTTGCAAGGGATCTGGCTGTTTAGGTATAGGAATTTCCAATAAGGTTTCAGTCGTTAAGTTGACAGTTTGACAAAGTGCTGACGTCGTCAGTTGTTACGAAGGCTGATTTTTGTAAACAATTTTGTTAAAAAAATTTTGATAAATCAGTTTTAATGGAGCAATAACTCACCCTTTTAAAATTACACTAAAATGATTATTCCTTTAAATTGGGAACGGCAAAGTGCAGCTCACCAAGATGTTATAGTATTTTATAAGTTTTGATGTCGTATTAAGTACACGATCTAGCGACAGTATGTACTCTTGGGGGTCTTTTTCATATAAGACACTTCCTCTAAGAGGTTCATCGTTGCTTTATCCGCCGATTTGCGTGCTGGTCTTATAAGCTATAAAATATAAAGTCCAAATGTAGGAATAACAATTGGTAAATCAATCAGCATAGATTGACGAGCTACAGCTAATAATTGGTGAAGCCGGTCTGATGCGTGTCTTGACTCTTATGCTTGTTGCCTGTGGAGTATTGGCAACACTCGGATTCATCATGACTTTTGGTCCGCTAAATCCCCCGGTTACTTTGCCTGACAAAGGCTAAGTGAACATACAGGAAATTGAGGTGTCACTGTTATGTTTATTTCCGCTTTCACTACAGCAGCAATGAATTTGCTTTTAAGGAACATATGTATATATGTACATATATACCACACAAAGTTTTTCCCATTGAAATGGAAACTTCAACAGCCAATTCAAATTCATATGGGATTTATAAATTCTGGGATCCAACAAATTGGAAAACATACATGCAATCGCGCAGATGAACGAACATAAAGAATGCGACAAGCGCAATGTACATTCATACGAGAGTATATGTGAGCACATACTATTTCATTACTATCGGCTTGGAATTGATTGACTGGGTGGGATATAGAGCATTATAAGGGATATATAGTTGACATATATATACCTCACAGTGAAAACACAGAAATACGCCAGACCGCAGATATACATCAGAGAACCGACAGTCGGCTCATGCGTATGGATGTGAGGGGGAGCCGAGGGGATGCAATTATGCGAATGGCCACTTGTTGGTTGGTATGCGGTATGGTTAACGGATAGTGTGAGAGGCCGCGGGAGTTCAATGGGGGGATAGCCCGATAACTTAAGAGCGAAAGTTTGGGAAGTGCTGGGATTGCGTTAAGTGGCAATGTATTGAAATATTGAATTATATATATATATTAGATGTTTTCAATTTGGTTTTTATTGAAAATTGATTTATTTTAAAATATAAATTTACATACCGACTTTCAAGAACAGCTTCAGAACTAAGACTAAGACTGTACAATAATTAAAGTTATACAAAAGCTATATGCGTAGTCGTACGTGACTAAAATTATGTTACTTGTTGTTTTTGATGTTTTGTTTACCGCCAACCTATGTGCTTACAACATATGCTTAAACATAGAGCTCTTGAATATTACAGGATACAGAAAGGTAAAATGGTTTTATATAGTTATTTTAATGTACTATTATATGGGAATGTTAATTTGGTTGTTAATAGTTTTGTATATTTTGATGGGTCAATTATCTGTTTATTATTTATTTTTTTCAACTTACAAAGAAGGAGCGCGTGATTAACAGAATCAAAAGCCATACTGAAATCAGTATATATGACATCAGGTTGCCTTGCATATTTAAATCCATCGATCGATAAAGAAGTGAATTCTTAAAGGTTAGTGGTGGTAGATCTACATTACACAAATCCATGTAAAGATAGTGACATTATAGATCCACAAATTGCAATTGAGAAGTGTTTAATTTTTCAAATGCTTTAGGAATAGCGGACAATTTAAAAATACCCCTACAGTTAGATGCTTCCGATTTCTTACCGTCTTATTGGAGAGAAACTATATAGAATTCTTTCTAGAAAGCTTTCTATTCGACAGAAAACATAAAAAGTTTACGAATTGGCTTACATAAAGTATCTGTGCCAAATCTGAGTACACAACCTAGTTTTTCATCAGGACCAGGAGAGTAGGCAGGTTTTACTAAATTAATCACGCTTAGGAGCAAACTTTCATCTATTGAATAATTGTGAATGCAGTAAAAAGTATGAGGTCATTCAGCTTATTAAAGTTTGAGTTGTGAAATATCAAACTAGATATTTCAATATTTTCTAATATTAGGAAACATTCGGTACACGATACGCATGATTAATAGTTAACTCCAAAGTAGGATGAAATCTGTCTTAAGGCAGGACAAGAGGGTTTGTTCTGGATACTGCACAGTTGGTGGAATCTAGCACAAATATCAGATCCAAGGATCTATTATTCTTGTTACGGACTGGTTTTTTCTGAGTCAAAGATAACTCAAAAAGACCATCAATAAAGCACTGTGAAATAGAATGGAGCAACAAAGCAGATTCGTCAGCAGGGGACCATACTATTTCCGGTAAATTAAAGTCACCGAGAACAATAAACATATCTCTATCAGACAGTTGAGATGAAATGTGTTGGATAGAATCCAAGTATTTAATGTACACCGCCATATCGGATTGTGGCGGGGTGTATAAGCAAGTAATGTAGACAGAGAAAGTCTTGAGACTTACCTTGACACTTTCAAACTCAATCTTCTGATAATCAGGTGATTGAATTCCGTCAGAAGATAAAGTCAAGACTACCTACACGCGAAATGCGATCACACCTGAATATTGAAAATTTTGCAGACAGAACAGATGCATCGTTAATGTCAGGTTTTAACCAAGACTCTGTAAATACTAAAATTTTAAAGTCAAATACCAGACTATCTACATAAACTCGCACACGTTTAGATTTAAGTCCCCGCTTACGCTGATGTTCCCGAAGGCATACATTTAGAAGAGGAAGGAAGCCTAACTGAGCCACAAGTTTTTTTTTTTTTTTGGCCGTGTGTTCTTTCATAAGAATGTGAACCGGCCAAAAGCTGTCGCTACAAATGCAGTCAAACACTTCAACCGGGACACTTGTTTTGAAGGCATATTTGACATTGATAACATAATCAAACAGCCAACAAGAGGGAAATACAACATGGGGATTAAATTATTTCTAAAGTGAGGCAAAATAACAAAATTCAAAGAAGAAGAAAAAAAGCCAAAATAAAGCTTACTTCTTATTTTGAAGCAAATGCGACACTTGGGTTAAACTAACAGGGTAAATTAATATAAAGTTTAAGGGAGCACTACACAAGTACACGAAATACGTGTACGCAAGACATTTCTGCACATGCAACAACATTGCGTCGGCGAGAGCGCCAGTGTGATTTTAAAGCGGGAAAAAGTCAAAATGCAATATATTTGCAAATGTACGCATGTATCTGACTGTTGGCACCTTTGTTGTGCAGATATTGCCTTTGTTTGTGATAGCTGAGGTGTTTGTGGCACGGTTAAACGTCGGGCATCAACATTCTTTATCAAGAATACTTCAGACTCTTTATTTCGGATTTCCGTTCTGTCATCGCTTTGCGACGCGTTAATTTTCGTAACGAATATTTATATATCTTTTAAAAAGTTTAAAATACTTCATACTTATGTTTGATAAAGTATACTGAACTGTGAATGGAATAATTGTCAATAAACCTGACGAAATACTTGTATCCACTCATTGATTGAGTACGTGTAGGTTACATACAACACTAAGTACGGTTTCCAATGTATAATTTGACCTTTTTCCGGTTGCGCTTTTATAGTGATTTACCGACTGTTTTTCACTTATGCAAATCTCACATTGCGATAACTTTGCGTTACCTTTTTTGTTTATACCGCGATGTGTTTTATTTATGCAAATCTGACATTGTATTAACTTTGCGTTGTCTTTTTTGTTCAACTTTTTCGATTTTGCTCAACTTTTTAAGTTTTACTCGTTGGAATAGGCCCTACGATAGTGTCATACGTCTATTTCACTTTCTTTATCGTTAAAACTGTTCACTTGGTGTTTTTCG
Organism: Drosophila neocordata; assembly: GCA_018903615.1. Lineage (NCBI taxonomy): Eukaryota > Metazoa > Arthropoda > Insecta > Diptera > Drosophilidae > Drosophila > Drosophila neocordata. Next base: position 60,464 of record JAEIGI010000057.1, on the reverse strand, counting down.
GCATTTAAATAGTACAAATTCTCGTGCCTTATGTAACCACACTTCTTTGTTATTTTTCATAACGACTGCTCATTTTTCCGAATATGAACTTCAAACCATTTGTCGGTCGTTCGCGAAATTGAGAGAGTATCTTGGCGTAAATCATCTTTTAATGTTTTTTCGTAAAAACACTGCTTTTTACATTTTGTTAATATTTACTTCACAGACACCGTTTACCTTTGCGGTTTTGTTATTAGCCAAATGCACTGTCTTCTCAATTTTTTTTGATTTCCTTTATGTTCACTTTTGGTCTGTTTGGACAGTTTCTTCCGAAATGAATCGCAGGAATCTTTTTTAAATACCATTAAAAAGGCTATTGCCTTTGCGGTGGTTGACATATAGCGCACTCTGTTTTTCGCGTGTATTTCGGTTTTGCGCGCTTCCGCCTGCTCATCACGCGTTTCGTATGAATCTGGCAATCTGTACAATAACAAAATTGCAAGTAAATCAACGCCAATGCTTACACAAATTTCTTTTAATTTTTTTCACTGCAACGAATAAATGACTAATATGCGGATGAGTGTCAATCCCCTAAGCCACACATGACACGCCACCCTTTTTAATAAGTCCTTTGCATTGAAATGTCTCTTGTAATTGAATTCATCACACTCTTGCAGATTTACAATTTTCAAACAAGCCCAATTCCGATGTGCTGATTAACAACGAAATATATTTCCAGAACTTCAACCGTTTAACCTTACTAATCAGATAATCAGAGTATCCCAGAAATACTATTGGCCGGGATTTTTCCGTGACGTAACACGTCATGTTCGCAGCTGCATACAATGTCAAAGATACAAAGTCGATCAAATAAAACCAGCAGGAAAGATGTTTACACGCCAAGTCAAGGAACCCTTCAACATAGTGTGCATGGATTTTGTCGGCCCTCTACCCCGGTCGAAACAAGGTAATATAGTCTCGCTAGTCTTTCTTTCTCTGCATAAAGCTACCACTACTGCATTGGAAAAGGCTTTTCGAGAATGGATCATTGGCCGATTCGGACCTCCACTCAATCTCGTCTGCGATAATGGAAGGCAGTTTACCAGTATCATTCAGAGAACTTTGTCAGCGAGCTGGAGTGGAACTTTAGTACTCCGCTACGTACATACCATGTCAAAACCCCACTGAACGAGCTAATTCAACTATTAAGGCGATGATAGCTCAATACCTAGGAGAATCCACATTAGCTATCAACTCGAGTGATGTGATTCTACCGTCTAGTCTTGGACAGAAAACCATGTATTCCTGCAACATTGTAGGATGAAGCTACCCCTGGGCTAAGAACACCGCCATGGTCTCTTCAACGCAACCCGCGGGTGTTTCGTGCCAACAGGCAAGAGTAGTCATGACTCTAGACGATTAAGCTACGCATTTTTGGCGATTGCTTCGATCGCGTCATCGATAAATTGCGGTGAGCGCTGCCGTCGTCGAAAAACTACAAATCGGTTGACCTTTAAACACATCGGGAGTTACTCTAAGACCGCTGTAGAGACAAGTTAAACGAAGTGTCAGTGAACCATACATATTAAAAGTTAAATAAAGGTCAAAGAAGCAAGATACTCAGGATTAATAAACAGGAGACACGAGGACTAAGTGTGTGTAGCGGGCAGTCTGTCCAAAGGCCAGCTAGGCTACCCGCTTCGGAATCCCCTTCATGCAGTGTAGTGTGGTGGTAACTTGTTAGGCAATAGTTAGTGTATATAGTTAAAATTATATTATTACTAATAAAAATTTTATAACGTTTGAGCACAAACTATACAACCATGCCCACAATTATTTCATGCCTGGAAACTACCCCCTCACTCTATTCCTCTTGCCTATACTAACCCAGCTTCATGTAGTATATGTGTATAAATGTGGGGAGCCATGTAAAGAATATATGTCCAAGTCAATGTCCGGGTAATACCCTTATTGACTTAGGTAATATTCTTTGTCTAGTGCTACCCGACTGAGATATCTTTCATCAGACCAATGTCCGGGTGACACCCTAATTGATCTGATGAAGATTCTTGGGCCCTAAGAAGTATTTGTTTTAATTTGTAGTGATCCATGATGAGTCCTACTCATTTAAGTCAATGTCCGGGTGACACCCTAATTGACTAAAATAGTAGAAATTATCTAGTGTATCACGACTGGGGCAATTCAAATAGTCCAATGTCCGGGTAACACCCTGATGGACCTAGTTGAGTTCCCTGGGCTAATCCTCATGTTGTGTATTTCCAAGTCGATGTCTGGGTGACACTCTAGTCGACTTGGTAACCTTCCCTCTTATGCATGTGTATTAATTACTACCTAATAACCATTATTTTCCCCTCCCTCTTTCTTCTTCCGTTTGGCATATGCAGTTTAGTGGTCATTGACAGCAAGCCAACCTCATCTTATATGGCGATGCTCCCTTCTTTTTGCAAGTCTTCAAATTTGGGTTTTCTACATGAATTTTCTGTGTAGTAAAGGCCCTAGGGAGACTGAGAGTTGTACCGCGGCCGAGAAAGTTTCCTTACACCATTGCACATCGAAACGTTTAGTATGAATCTGGCAATCTGAACAATAACAAAATTGCAAGTTAATCATCGCCAATGCGTACACAAATTTCTTTTAATTTTTTCAATGCGCCGAAAAAATGATTAATATGCGGACGAGGTTCACTTTTCTTGGCCATACGGGATAACGCTATCCGTTTTCATAGGTCCTTTCCATTGAAATGTCTCCTATAATTTAATCCATAACTCTTATGCAGATTCACAATTTTCTATCAAGCCCAATTCCGATGTGCTGATTGACAACAAAATATCTGAGCGCGTTTTTTCGTCTAGAGCTTTCCACGCTGTTCTTTTTGACGCTCAATTCATTTTTACTAGAATTGCGCATATTTACAATTTCCAGTTCTATTGTCATGTACGCACTTTGCATTTTGAAGGCTTTATTTCACGGAACAGAAATACATCGTTAATTTCTGACTTGCTTTGACACTTATGTTGATATTTGACTGAAGTAAATTTTTTCTTTCTTTTTTGGATACTAATATTATTACTTATCTGATCTGATTAAAACTTGGTGTACAGTATAAACTGTATAAGTCCATATACAAAACGAATGCAAAAAAAAAAGATAAGATTAATTTTAATACGAGTTAGTACGGGTGTTTGCCCTGCGTTTTATAAGGTTCTTGCTCTTTAAGTAAATTTACTATATCTTTTAGTCGTCCGATCCAATTGATTTTAACACTGCTTGGACAAATGAAAACCCTATCTACCAAATTTCAACCATATAGCTAAAAATTTAATGTCTAAAAAGCAGGAGAAACAGAAAGACGCACGTGTATATATTTTCTCAGCCTTTGACGCAGATCAAGAATATATATACTTTATGAGATCTGAAACGTATATTTCTATGCATTACAAACATTTAACCAATTTCTTAATACCCTCTGCAAAGGTATAAAAATATGTCTACTTTCCACAAATAAAACGTAAATAAGGTCAGATAATACGAAACTAGGATATCTGCAATGCACTTCAATACGATAGACGTTCATCAAATTTCAAATTCAATGTATTAGAAACAATCTGTAAGCCATTAAATATAATTCATATAGGTTTTGGAACAATTAAACAGGACTTGACAATAATGGACAAATTTTCGAAGCAGGAGCACTACTACAGGAGCAAAGTTTTCTTGTTCAAACAATACTGTGAATAATACAACAACGAAACACATCGTACGTCATTCCAGCAGTTTTTTAGAAATCGAACTTAATAAACTCTAACAGTTATATTTTAAGTTATACTTTAAAAGAGGGAGGAGAACGGTAGACATTTTGGCCAAGCCGATATCATGTCTGGGACACTTACAATATTGATATTCACAAGGATACTTGTGCAATAACACAATGACCCCTAATTACACTTTTGTAAACAATTTAAACCAATTCCGAACGCAAAAAGAAGAAACCAAAATACCGAAATTAAATCAAGACAGAAGCCCGCCGGTGCAGCCCCTCATAAAAAAGTTTTTAGAAAAGAAAACAAAAGTACAGAGAGACAAAGGAGTAACACTGATGTTTAAAAAAAACCTTAAATTACGCAAAGCAAAACTAAGGAAAAATAAACTAAAACATTATGCATTCTGTACCAAACCGTTTCATAACTTCAACCGTTTAAACTTATTTACAGAATCTTACGGGCAAATACTCAATTTACCTCAATCAGGGAGGGAACTTCACCCATTGTAGTATATGTATAAAAGATTAATAGATTAACCGATAAGTAACATATAATCGGTAAAAAGATTTCAGCTTTCTTAGATATATTAGATGAAAAATTGAGAGAACACAAGAATAAGATATCAAGACTATAACAACACAATAGAGAAACACGAAGACTCCAAAACGAACTAAAAAAGAAGTAAAAGGCAATCCAGAAGAGATGGACGGCCAAGACTTAAGTTGTAATATGTCCAAACATAGGAAACAAAAATGAAAACTAACTCTCTTGTATTAAGTAAATTTTATCAACCGGGACAAAACTTAAACAACAAATTTTAATTATTTCCTATTGTGCTGGTAAAATCAAGGCAAATTTGCAATAAAAAATCATCAAAGTTATTATTTATCTGGCGTCTGCGATGTTTACTTTAAACTCCACGAGTCGTTAATCTTTATTAAGTACACAATCTTTGCCCTCCTTCCTAACTATTATTATTTAAAAACTTAAATTCCAAAACGTGCTTTTTAAATTTTTCAAAATAGATGGAAACCCAAAATCAACTGATGTAATTCTAATCACTTTTGGCCTGTACAGTTTACCAAGCAAGTTATCTATTTCTTGGCCCATTGTCAAGGTAACACAATACAACAAAAATTCCATAAGATGTAAGACGTGCCAACATCTAGATCAGACAGTAATACACTGCCCTAAACCCTGCCCTACTTGTAGTTCCTGTTATCCACCTCCACACTTTCTATTGCCCCTACACACTTTCTTTCTCTGCTAATTGCGACATGAATCATACCGCTTCTTCGTGACGGAAATACCAGAAGCAAAGAGAACTTCTCATCAGTTTCCATGCAAATTTTAGATTGTCTACTACATTACCCTACCACTACACCACCAAACCAATTCGTCACGGTCCGCTTATATGCCATCGATCACACGTATATTGTTTTGTTCCAGCAAACAAAAGTTGAATGCTGTTTGTCTACATCACACACCACCTGTTGAAATATGTTGTACTTTTGTCGGTTTCCTATATCTTAATGTTGTCTGATTCGACTAATTGTCATACTTTATCTGCCTGTTTAATTAAATAGCTTATCTACCACGTTTTAACCATAAAGCTTAAAATTTAAGAAATATTTTTTGCTAAGAAAAAGTCACACGAATTGACGGGCAGACATCTCAACAATTTTATGATACCCTCTGCATGGGTATAAAAACAACAAAGAAATGCAGTTTTGCGAAAGGCACGAATTATCCAAAAACAAGAATGACCAAACAATATCTTAAACTTATTGACCACCTACGCACCCGTCGCGTTTACCATACCGAAAAATGAAAAAAAAGTCAAAGAAATTTTTATAACCAATGCTGAGCATCGCACTATGTCAAGGATCTTTTGTATGGAGTTTATAAGTTAACGAATTACCCTCGCACTAGTGTACTTAAGTCTTAAGCAGCCCTCTTAAGCATAGCGCTGTCTCGAAACATAGTTTAAGTGAGCGACCGGGCTACAACAGTCAGCGGCGGTAACCTGATACTCGCAATATGTTGCAAGAGCAGCGTCATCGCTGACGATTTTTCGGCTTGCCGACTATGACTGGGTAACTGAGTTTGCTAAAATTGTTTATGTTAACTTTATTCAGAATATTTCTTGTATGGTAGTTTTAGTTTGATTTGAAATAAAGACAGCATAAGACTGTCTAAGCTACCGCATAAGCTTTAGCTAGAGAAGCTGAGGCAAGCATTGAAAGAATCATGTATGCAAATTCAGTATGCCAAGAAGTACCAGGAGATGTCTGAGGCAGCCGTAGCTCGAATAGAATATGCCACTGAGGGAGAAGATGATCTGCTTAATTTTTAGGGGTCGCTCACAGTTGCCGTTCATTCAAAGGTAACTACATAAAGCCCGTAAAGGAGCTTAAAGGGGTAGTGCCAGTTTACTCCCCATTCAATGTTAGTTGCATACGTGGCTCTTACAAAAAGAAAACCCCTTTCTTTCTACTGGATTCTCTTACAGAGTTTGATGCGATCATAGCGATCATGCGATCCCCATATAACATGCCAACTTGGTTAGTTACAAAATGCTTGTCATAGACTTTGGGAAGCTTAACGAGCGAACTATAGGAGACATGTACACAATGCTTAACATTGGTATGATTTTAGCTAACGTGGGCAAAGCTTAATACTTTACCACATTAGATCTCAAATCATTTTTTACTTTGCGGAACAAGACCGCGAGAAAACATCCTTTTCCGTTAACGGTGGTTATAGGAATTTGGTCTATTGCAGTTCGGGTTAAAGAGAGAACTATCGATGACGTTCTGCGAGAACAGATAGGCTAGCTACGTCTATATAGACGATGTCGTAATTTTCTCAGAAAATGAGAACTATCATGTAAAACATATTGACGGGGTCTTAAAAATCTTTTGTGATGCAAATATGAAGGTTTCTAGACAAAAGACTAAATTTTTTATGGAAAGTGTAGAATACTTGGGCTTTTTGGTAACGAAAACTACTAAGACCGACCCTGAGAAGGTTAGTGCTATCCAAGAATTTCCTGTTCCAAAGAATCTTTTCGGCCTTAGATCCTTTCTAGGCTTTGCTAGCTATTACCGAAGTCTCATAAAGGACTTCGCAACAATCGCGAAGCCTCCTTCAAACCCGCTCAAAAGCGAAAATGGTTCCGTCAGCAAGCATATGTCGAGGAAAATCCCAGAAAACGATGCTTTTAACAGACTACGAAACTTTTTAGCATCAGAAGACGTTATACTAAGATTAACCGACTTTAAAGAACCCATTTGACTTAACTACAGACGTTTCTGCATATAGTATTGAGGCTGTTCTTACACAGGGTGGCAAACCAATTACCATGATTTCTAGAGCTCTAAAAGATAGAAAAGCTAATTATGCCACACACGAAAGAGAATTTTTAGCCATAGGCAAATTACAGCAATCTCTATACGGGACTAAGCTTATTAACATTTACAAAGACCACCAGCCTTTGACATTTGCTGTTTCGGATATAAATCTTAATGCAAAAATAAAAAGGGGGAAAGCATACATTGACGAACAGAACGCAAAAACTTTTACAAGCAAGATAAATAAAACCATGTAGCGGACGCTTTTTGACAGCAAAACATAAATGCCTTGCAAAACGAAATAGAATCTGATGTAGCCACCATTCATGGTGGGCTATCATTCACCTACACGATAGAAACCACAGACAAACAATTTAATTGCTTTAAGAATCAAACAATCCTGAAAAAGGCACAATTTGCGTTAAAACGTATATTTCTACTGTTTAGAGAAAAAGTACGACACGCCATCTATTTCACAAATGATGACGAAGCCCTTCAAGAAATAAAAAACGTGGTGCAACCAAAACTTGTCAACGCGATTCATTCGGGTGGCACACCTTAGCACTCATGCAGAACGAACTCGTTAAAGCCTTCCCGGCAACCAAATTTTGGCATTGCAAGCATCTGGTGTCCGATGTCGTTAAAAAAACCGAACAAAGGGAAAAAGTTAGTTAGTTAGTTGCTCAAGAAAATGTAATACAAATCCTTTGTGATTACCATTTCCCAAAAATGTCTAAACTTATTACGGAAGTTATTGTAAACTGCAAGGTCTGCACTACAGCCAAATACGATAGATATCACAAAAAGAGGAACTAAGTATAACACCGACACCATCGTTCGCGGGTGAAGTGCTCCATATTGACGTTTTTTCGACAGACGAAAAATACTTTTTAACATGCATCGACAAGTTTTCCATATTTGATCATTTCGAGAACAATAGCAGATATAAGGGTCCCAATTATATAACTTTTCAATAATTTCCACAAAATCAGAACAAACTATTGCGACAGCAAAGCCGCATACAATTCCGGGACCATAAATTTTGTTAATGCACCACCGCTGCATAGCACATCGAATGGGTAGGTGTAAGAGATTTAAGGACACTGTAAAGTTAATAATTCTCGCGACTGTTGAATACAACCGGACAATTCATTCAGCAACTGGGAATAATAAAAGAAAAAGGTAATTCATGCATCGAGTAAAGAATCGAAAGGGAAAATCAAAAATTAGATAGTTAGTGCTCAGCAAATCCAACTAAACAGAGACAATCCATATCAAAGAAACAAACTAACGCCGCTCTTTTCTGAAAAAACCTTTCAGGCAGACCTAGGAACATCTGTTCTCATTATGGGGAGAGAGGTCCAAAAGGACAACTTGAGGTAGTTGCTCGGATTTTTATACAAGAATAGAATATTAGCAGTAGTAATAAACTACTTAAGGAAAGAAATGACGGGTTAGCAGACACACCCCGATTACTCCAGCAAAATTCAATAAAATAAATCCAACTATTCCCGATCACAATAATTTGAAGTCTATCCTCGTTAAACACCCCACAGAGGTACCTGTAGTGAGCTTAATGGAAGCATCTAATATTAAGATATTTCTGTCCGATAGCATTAGACATATACTGATAGATTATTCTCAAGTATTTGTAAAAAAATTACAATTTTTCCCGTGGCCCATATTGGACAGTGAAATAGCGGCTTGTCAGCAATGTCAAAACCATTTTCCTAATCGATGATGGCATAATGATTATCAGCGACAGCACCGCAGTCAGTACTGACGAGGCATTAGAGATATTTGCGCGAAGCACGCACCTTTTAACATTTTAACGCCAAGCCACCTCAAGCGGTAATATGTAAATTGCAAACTGGACTTAGACAAAGGTCCTGGAGTTGCGACCTCACCCTTAATAAACATGGTAGGCCACGACCCAGATCTGAACTTGCCAATGCTGCACAGGATGAACGAACAGAGCTTGGACATCATGCAGGAGTTGAAAGAACAAGTATTCAATGACGCATCTCCCAAAGTGTGGTTCGCAGGAGGCGTAGGAGTGAGCTTAGTCTTCAGTACTCAGCTCAATCTGCTTAATGCTGAGAAATTGTCGAGAACACAAGGAAGCACAGGAAACAGTCATGCAGTGACCCGGGAAGGATCATCTATAATGGGGGGAACCCTCGTACTAGTGTACTTAAGACTTAAACAGCCCTTTAGAGCATAGCGCTGACTCGGCACATAGTCAAGGGTTACAATAATACTCACAAAATGTTGCAAGTGCAGCGTTATTGCTGACGATAGATCGGCTTGCCGACTTTGTTATGTTTATTGTTTATGTTAAGTTTATTCAGAATATTTCTTATATGCTAGTTTTAGTTTGATTTGGATTAAACACAGCATAAGACTGTCCAATTATTACTCCGGTAAAACAGCTGACTTATTATTTAATATAATCATTCAGCCACAACGCTATGGTTTGGAGTCAATATACCGGCTTGGAGCACTCCGTGTCTGCTGTGGCTTTCGCACAATTTCTGCAGAGGCAGCCCTTATTATTGCGGGCATGGTCCCAATCGACCTGCTAGCTCTCGAGGCACAGCAGTGTTATAGACAGAGAAGATCAGCCATAACCCCGCAAAGAAATAAAAGCCCGTAAATTACAAGCCAGGAACGCCAGTCTGGAGGAATGGCAGAGGCGCTAATAACGGGAGATGGACCTGGAATCTAATTCCGAATATCGATTTCTGACTTAAGCGGAAATTAATCCAGTTGCTAAGTGGCCATGGATACTTTCGCAGCTATCTATTTAGAATCGGACAGGATGACAGCCCACATAGTCCAAGGCGTGATCGAATCCCCGGAGCACATCCTATTTATGTGCCCAAGATTTAGAGCGGAAAGAAATACAATGGATGAGATATGTGGCAATTCATTGGCCACTATAATTGTGGTAATCTGGTGGCCAACATGGTACTCAGACAGGCGAACTGGTCAGTAGTATGCACATTTGCAAAACAAGTAATTTCCAGGCTGCGCCTCCTGAAGAGGGAAAGGTAAATAAGTGGGCCGTAGATGGTCTCCCAGCGCCCTGTGATGCAATACTTCACGGTAGTTCCGCAGGTTTGTTTTGGCATCACTCTTCTATTGTATCTAACTTCCTATTTTTCTAACTATTTATTGCTTCAATTCTTCCTTTATTAATCATTATTGTTACTTTATTTAATTTTAATTTTGCTCTTTTACTATTATTGGTATTTATAACTCACCTAACGAATAAAAAAAAAAAAAAAAAAAAAAAAAAAACATTTACCGCTTAATACATTTGACATGCATACACGAAAACAAACTTAAAATACACTCAAACATACCTAGTCCAAAATGTATGTAATAGATAATGTAAAAGTACAGTGAAATATATCTTCGAATTTGCAACGTAAAGCAATGATCATAAATAAATTGCAGGCAGCTAACAACCCAACAAATACACGTATGTTGGTGTGGAGAGCGGGTTTGATTAATTGATTAATTGATTAATTTAATTAATTGATGGGTCATGCAAATGTATACAAGAGCCGTGAAAGATTTGCGAGTCCTGAGGATTTGCGTACGAATTTATTACATGTATTCCAATTATTATGAACATATATAATTGTGGCAAAGATTTCCAATGAGTATTATTATTTATATCTTAATAATTATTGATACACATAATTGTGGCTTGGATCTGAGGATATACATATATCTTGCGAGAAATACGCATATTGATGTTTTTCTTCTGTGCGTTAACGCGTACAATGGGAAGTACGTTCAATTGGTCCAAGCGACACCACGACAATGCCTGTTACCGATAGTAGTAGAAATATGGGACTTAAATGTTAATTTACGGTCTATCAAGATATCAAAATCATACATATCATCAAGACGTTCTAATTATATATCAAAAAATAAATAAGTATCTAGTTGCGAAGACATTCTGTAAAAAGTCATGACATTGCAATTATTTAATTTGAACAAGTTATTATGACACCAAAACTGCAGATTTTGAAGATCGGATTGCAACCGACACGGTGTTTGAAACTTAAATAAGGCCTAACGTTATCTGCGTAAATAAGAGCACGAGAATAACATATAACAGAGGAAAGGTCATTAATTAAAAGGGTTAACAGCAATGGTCCCCAATGACTACCCTAAGGCACCCCCGAAGTAACCTGGATGGACCTGGAATATAGGAACTTAAAAAGAACCATCTGAGTTAAATTTGTCAGATATTCTCGAATCATACTAAGTAAAGGACTTGGATAACCAATGTTATTCAACTTACAAAGAAGGAGCGCATCATTAGCAGAATCAAAAGCCGAGCTTTCATCGATCGATGAATTGCAAATGCAGTAACAGCTTTTTTCCTGATAGGGATACGGAATGTCAAATCGATCTTCCGTTGGGGAAAAAGATGTGAAAAAGTCTGCCAGCAAATCATCGATGTCTTGATTAGGTTTAGCTTTGTTATTTTTAAAACATACGCAGGATGGAAGGACAGACAACTGACGTTTGGAATAAACAAAGCTATAAAATTCTCAGGGTTACTGGAATATTCTAATTTCCAACGCTAAAAGTTGTCCTTATAGCATTGCATGTAAAGTGTCAAAAACTTTAAGCGAGCGACTACGTAACGGGCATAGTCTGAAGACCGGCCCGATTTCTTGAATATTTTATAACATCTCGATTTCACATTTTGCAGGTTAGTTAGCTCCCGAAATTGGCTGAGTCTTTAAAACTAAGACAAAATCCGTCGTCAGCGTACATGAGCACACGAGAATGAGTTATTACTGAAAGTAGGTCATTTATAAACAGGGTAAAAAGCAAAGTTCCTAGATGGATACCTTGTGGCACACCCGAAGTTAATTTGATTGATTTTGAAAGAGAGGTTTTAAATTGGACTTTTTGAGTACGGTCCAACGAAGCCAAAAGCTTTGAAACTCAAATATGTTTAGTTTGTACAAAAGTAGTGTATGGTTAACAGAATCAAAGGCCTTACGGACGTTGGTATAAACCACATCAGTTTGTAATGCATTCCTGAATCAATCGATCGCTAAAGATGTAAACTGCTTAGTGGTAAACCCACTTTGGGAAGATGAAAGAATAGAACTACAGAAATGTTGCAATTGGGAATTTATAATTTTCTTGAAAGCTTTCGGAATAGCAGACAATTCGGAAATACATCTATAAACAGGGGCTTCTGATTTATTACCCCTTTTATGTAGAGAAATAATAAAAGATTCCGTCCAAATAGTTGGGAACAAGGAAGTTTCAACGAACAATGTAAATAACTTAAGAATTTGGTTAATTGAATTCTCAGCACACCTGAGATGCAACCAGGTATTCCATCAAGTCCTGGTGAGTACAGGGGTTTATATGAAGTAAGCACAGGAATTAAGACGCAACTGATAAGGATGTGAAGAGTTTACTCTATGCTCATTGGAGGAATATTTTGTATTGCAAAAATCAGCAAACATATCGGTATTGGCCTGATCATCGTTTGCTTTATTGTCTTCAAAACCTTAATAAGGCGGCTGCACTGCTACCTTACGTTTGGCGTTAAGTTATGAAATTAAGGTCACGGGAACACTGTAGTTCACAGCGCCTAATGTAGTCCTTTTAGCATTGTCTATTAAGCACTAAAAATTTGATTATATTTGACATATTTCAAATTAGAAAACTCATGTGTAATCCATTGCGTCTTGTCACATACTACATGTAGTATAATAGAAGAGATCAATGACATATTCATATTTACAGAAGAATACAGATAAGAGCAGTATGTAGCAGGGACAAGCTCATTGAATTGGTCCCTGCAATTAGTGACCGAAAAAGAAGGCCAATGGTTAACTAAAATTGGATGGAAATTATCTTCGGGGAAGACTAGGGGACTAACCCTCCGCTTAATCTATCGCTTATATTAAGGACTGAAATGTCAGGCAGATAAAAATTCTCAGGAAAAATTATTAAGTCTATATCGGAAAGAAGCGAACAGGCAAAGCGAATAGCTTCTAAGTGGTTAGCGTATACCACTATGTCAGGTTTTGGTGGAATAAACGAACAAGTAATGAAGACGAAATACGTTTTTGACACTAATAATTCGATGTCAAGAGTTGCAGTATGCTGAACTAATTCAGAGGAAAGGGCAGAGTTGACAGCAATTAAAACTCCGCCACTATTTTTAAATGTTCAATATAAGTTGAAAAAATTGTGGGAAAACTAGAAGTATCATATATGACTGGCCTTAACCACTTTTCTGTAAATAGCAGAATATGAAAATCGAAGGATAGACAGCGAACTCTACACAGAGTTTTGAAAATTTAGGTTTTAGTCCTCTTACCTTCTGATAGGCCAGAATAAGGGACGAAATTACTTTTTTGACCGGCCACCAGGTACTGACGAGCTAAAATATTGAGGAAGATTGATTGGAGGAATAAGAAGACGAATCGGAGGCCGATTTTTCTTTTCGTTGTATACTCCTTTAAAATTAATTAAGTTCCGGTCAAAAATATTTATGACAAATTTGGTCAAAAAGATTTGGTGGAACACTGATTTAAAATGACAAAATGTCGAGAGAATATGAAAACTTAAATATTTTCATCGCTTTGTTTAGCTCAACGAGTTTTGCCCGGATATAGGCTAAAACATCATTGGGGTTGTTGAAACAAATATTTGCCTTTTTGGTGAATTTGTAACGAGTAAACTTGCTGTGCCAATCGCATCCGCGGCTCCAGTTATTTGTACTGGAGCCACAGAGACGGATGATGTTATACGTGCTCCTCTATTTACAAATTTATTAAGAATGTCCCTAGAAGAGGGTATTTGCCCGGATACATCGGAAACTACACCCGACATCGCATCAGTATGCGGGACACTTTTGCCAGGGGAAATATCAATATAGTAGTTGCTCAGAATTCGGCGTTATAGGGTCGGTAAACGTAGTCGAAACAGTTAGAAGTATAGAGGAAATACTGAGGGCGTATCTTCTTCCGCTTCGGTGATTCATTTAATAGAGTATAACTATTAAATTGAGTTTCTAGAGATAGATACTCATCACGAAGCTTCAGAAAACTAGCCGACAAGGTTTTAACAACAGTCCTCCTCATAAATAGCCGCATATCCATTTCCACCTCCTTACACGCTTCACAGCTCCATTTCAGGCCCCCACCATTTCGAATACTATCTTTCCGTAAAAAAAGGTACATACAAGAAAAGACAGAAAGAATTAATATAACATAATGAACATTAATAATAAACATTAATAAATAAATTTGTTGTTGAAAAGACAGATAACAGCGCGAGAGTAACGGTCGCGATCGCGAGCAATGAAAAGACAAGAGAGCAAGCACAACACAAACAACAACACAACTGTGTCAAAAAAGCGCGAGGGCAAGCGAGAGAATCAAAGCAGAAACAGAAAATTAAAGTCTATGCGGACACAAAAACAAAGCTGTAAGTTTTGTTGTTAAGTAAAGCACAAATTAATAATAGCTTTGATTAAATGTTGAAGAACATAATATAACAATCTGGAGAAAGTTTGGTGTTAATAATTTTTTTTTACTCTAGTTAGTCTAGCGGGTTAAGATAAAGAAAATTAAATTAAAACGAGAGCGCAAAAAAACACGTCCGGCTTCGCTGAGTTGAAATTTGTTTTTGAGTTAGTAACCAAATATATTATTTTTCTGTATACATACAAGTATGGCATTGATCTTTAGCATTATTACAGCCTTGCAAAAATTATTTTATAGTTTAGGTTAGAAATATGGAATGTAATATATAAAGTTTATATATTCTCTATCAATACGATGTGTTAATTCTGTCAGTATCAACGCAATCATCTACGTGACTTTTTATCCATAAAGCTGAAAGTTTGCACCTGGGTTCCTTTTTCCAACAAACACTGTACATCTCAGAGTTATCCCGATGACTATAGAATTAACTTACATTTTGTTTTTAAGTTTATTTATATATATATTTATTATTTACTAGAGACCCGGCAGACTTCGTACTGCCTCATCGATAAATTTTAAATTTGATATTCACAGACACACACTGTTAAAATACAGTCTGTTAATTAATTTAAAGCTTTCTCATAAACTATATTTTTAGTTTTGTTTTGTGGTGCGTAAATAAACAAAAAAACCGTTTGTCCGACGCGCGAACACGCGACGTATAATTGTCCATGCGCGAAACAGGGAAACTCCAAGTTGATTACACAAACTTCTAACGACTGTCCTTGCGATTTATTTATGGTCATCGCAAAGGCCAGACGTACTGAAAATTGTAAGCGTTTAAAATCGAATGGTAAGTCCGTTGGAATCATCGGTATCCCCGGGATCAAGACATCCTCTCCTTTGTATTTTCTTTTTATGATTGTCGCCTCAATGACGTTATTCATCAGTCTTTTCACAGCTAGTCTTGTTCCATTGCATAGTCGAGGTTGATTAATGTTACGCACCATGATGACAACTGCAAATTGTGAAGTGGTAATACTAGCAATTCCAGTGAATTTAAGAACTCAGTGGTATAGTTGATTACCTCATCCTGGTTCATTACGGTGTCGACTGATTTGAAGGAAACCAACTGTCCTGGAAGAAAATTCTGAATGGTCACATTAAGATCCTTGACATCTTTATTTTTCGCTGCTAATATTGCTCGTTCACCCAGCCAATTATGGTTGAATAAGCTCCACTTTTGAGTCTGTGATGTGACAGAAATCTGTAGGTAATATGATGAATCCGGTCGAGGTGTCCACTGCAACTTTATTATTTCCAATGTCTAACAATTGCTTCGCAAACACATTTGCAGTTTCATCTTGTTGCAAAAATACTCGCATGTTAGTTGTTAAGTGGAGTGTCTTTACGTACTGCCACAAATTTGATGATTTTAGGCATGCATTTAGTTCATCAACAACAGTTGATCGGGGAATAACTGGAAGAGTCTGACGAAAATCACCTGACAACAGAATCATGGCCCCACCGAAAATATTTTGGTTGTCACGAAGATCTTTCAACGTTCTGTCCAGTGCCTCCAGTGATCTCTTATGGGCCATTGTGCACTCATCCCAAACAATCAATTTGCATAGCTGTAGGATCTTGGCCATTGCGCTATTTTTGGCAATGTTGCAAATTGGTGTTTCGGTGATTTGCATGTTTAGTGGTAATTTCAAGGCAGAATGTGCAGTTCGCCCGCCTTCTAGCAGAGTTGCAGCTATTCCAGATGAAGCCAACGCTAGAGCAACATCATTTCGCGATCTGATTCTCGCCAAAAGCAATGAAATTAAAAACGTTTTTCCGGTTCCTCCGGGAGCATCAAGGAAATAAATTCCACCAGATCCACTGTTCACAGCTTCTATCAAAGTGTCGTACGCAATTCTTGGGTATTGAACGCTATATCTGGGAAAACTCGCTGAATTTTGAGTCTGTGATGTGACAGAAATCTGTAGGTAATGTGATAAATCCAGTCGAGGTGTAAGAGTCTGACGAAAATCACCTGACAACAGAATCATGGCCCCACCGAAAATATTTTGGTTGTCACGAAGAAAAATGCTGTTTTGAGGATTTTCCCGGCAATTATTCGAATTTTTCTCACCTTTTAAACCTTCCCTAGACCTCCACGAATAATTCAAGACCAAGAATAGATAAATCCGTTCAGCCGTTCTCGAGTTTTAGCGAGACTAACGAACAGCAACTTATTTTTATATATATAGAGATTTATACTCTTAAGAAAACAATTTTCTAATGTTATCTTAATCTAACCCGTAACCTAACACCTAAATGATGTGCTTCTAGCGTGTTGATGTACTCTTGCTGTTTTGACTTTTGCGATTATGACACTAGGAAAATAAAGTTTTTCTGTACGTTTCTTTGCGCTAGTTTTCTAACCAACTGAAATCAATTGACTTCATGTGGGTTCCTAATTGCCTAGAAGCTTTGATTGGACATTTGAAAAATAGCCGTACCATCGGCAAAAGTAGATGTAGTTAGTGTAGGGCTCGTTCTTAAATCCGCTGTATACAAAAGATAGAGAGTTGTGTCCGTTACGCTGCCTTGAGGTACTCCTGTTTTTAACTCGAAGTCATCAGAGAAGAATTTATTACATCGTACTGGAAATTTTGTATTGAGAGAGTAGGATTCCATAAACTTATTTGTGTATTGTGGACCCGTCTTGTCAGACTCGGTCAAAGGCTTGGGCGACGTCAAGAAGTGCAGTATTCTTTCTGTTTAAATGATGTGTTGAATTCTGAGGTGATGCCGAATACTTGCTTGATTCTGCCGTGCATTTGTATTAAATAAAATTGTGGAACCTTTTCGAACAGTTTTCAGAGATTTGGCAATAGGTTTATAGGGTTGTGCGATAATGGTTTTGTTTTGTTGCTTTCAGGTTTTGGGATCAATATGATTATTAATATTTTCTATCTTTGGGAAAAGTGGCCAGCGTTTACTATCGCATTAAACAGTTCTCAAATGTATTTGGATAATTTTTCGCGTAGAATCCGGATTTAGGAATTTGAATTGTTTTTGCTTGTAAGGTGAGTTTCTTAGAGCAGCATGATCTCGATATAATTAGAGCCCAGTAACAGTGATAGTTCCTGTTGTGCCTCCAAATGCCGTTTGCATTCCAGAGGCATAGACGTATTGATGACATTATTTATTGTTGTCTGTCAGCTTTTGAATGAGAACGTTTTTGCTTCGCATAAGTTTCTGCATACAGTTTTTCATGAACGTCATAAAATTAGTCATAAGTCAATTAGTCATCCCATTGGCTAGAAGCTTTATTAGATGGCGTAGTAGTGGGATTTCTCGTTATCGTCTGTAAATGGCCCATCACACTGACAAACGATACGCCAAAAGAAATAATTGTTAAGGTTGCTGGTGATCTTTCTCCTCAGGAAAAGAATACACCCGGATTGGTTTGCGAAGGGATGAGTGTCGGTCCCTGTGTTTTAGTGTTAAGACGAACCCTTAACTCCTTAAAAACGGCACATCATCTGTTGTTCTCGGTGTGATTACTACCACAAATGCTGTATTCCTTTGTACTTTAATTTGTTTTATTTTCGAAACAAACACAGTCATTTTAAATTTGTTGTATTTGTTCGAACATAAGACATATGCGATGGACTTGATAACGAAGCCTTTCTTCTGTTTTAGTTCAAAACCTTTAATGA
The DNA here is from genome assembly GCA_018903615.1 of Drosophila neocordata. Taxonomy (NCBI): domain Eukaryota; kingdom Metazoa; phylum Arthropoda; class Insecta; order Diptera; family Drosophilidae; genus Drosophila; species Drosophila neocordata. Next base: position 42,147 of record JAEIGI010000057.1, on the reverse strand, counting down.
ACTTTGGCGCTTTTAAAATGAAATGTTTAGAAGTTAACATTCGCAGTCCTAAAGTATTTTTCGATGGTACGGGAATTCTGTTCTGTTCGCGCCCGTAGTTTGGTCTCTTATATTTTCCCCCCAGTGAGTAGGGTCACGTAAAAATTGGTCTTGCCAACGAGAGCTATAAGTTTTGGCACCAGTGAGGTACAATTTGAACCTTAACATTAGCTTTGTTAATTTTCGGCATGTTGCCGCCTTTTTGGTTGTGCGGACTTAGCTGTCGCTTGTTGATGTTCATATTTCTGTCCATACCTGTGTGAACAGATAAACTTGGGTTCATTATCGCTGGCTGTTCAGATTTCGTTGTGGTTACCGAGTGGGTGCTGATCAAAGATATTGCAAAGATAATTGGCGTACTTAATGACATAGGAATTAATTAAACATTAATAATTTTGGTGTAAATGCATGCTTAATAACAAAAAACCCGGGTTTTCTTAGAACAGAACTAACCAGAATGAAATTTCGTATACACTGTACTCACACAATATTTTTATACAACGCCAGGTTGGCGATCAGGTACATACGTACTCACGCGACTTACATTTTAATAAAAAGGAATTCTGGTTAAACAGGCGATGAGATTCTTTATACAACGCTTTGGTAAAATCTTAGATACTCCTTAGCGAGGGCAGGGATTTTGATTGTAGTGTCCGGGTCCCGGGCAGTAGTTCAACTTGGCGATCATTGCATATATGCATACAAGTCTACTTGGTGACTGTATTGCATACAAAACATCTGCCAGTGAGACAACTGACGGTGTCAGCATTTCAACAAGTCAATGTGGAGACTAGAATCACAGTGGAAAAATCGAGAAATATCAACGAGGATTTTGCAGCTAAAATATTAAGAAGGTTGAATGAAGGATTCGATATGGCGTTTACTTTCACACACAATGAGTTCGTGTCAATTGAAGAAAATAAATAAACTCTTCTGAGAGGAGGAGCGAGTGTACAGCCAATTATCCGTATTCAAACAGCCATTTTGCCAAAACTTTCCAGGACATTAAAACATATAGTGGCCGAGAAAAATATGAATTATAAGACAATTGTCTAAAATTTATGGCATCAGATTGAAGATAGACTGGTACTAGATCCGCTTGATCCGCTATAAACTTATATCGCTACGAAAAAGGCAATACTTAAATTTTGTGTTCCAGTGAAACATGATGTGACATCATCACTAAAATTGCTAAAAAATTTCAATTCCAAAATAGACAAATAAAACCAAACTTATCTGGAGATGCAGAAAGATTACTAAAGCACTTGTACATGTTGCAAGAACGATTTCATAATAAACGTGTCTTGGTTACAGCAGTATTTGAGAAACTTTTCGATCATTCAAACATTGAAAACAAAAAATCTTCATGATAATATTCATGAAACATTACAAGCCTTAAGAAGTATAGGCATATATACAGAAACATGGGATCCTACTATATTTTTTCCAAAGACTAGAAAATTAGATATACGTTGTATGAACAATTCCAAAAAACCAAAGAGTTTCTGGCCTTTTGTGGAAACGATAATAAGTCGAATCACAAACTATTTTAGAGTGATAAATTCAAAGCGAAATCTGCTACAGAACGCCTCAATTGGGTATAAAGATAAAGAATGTGTGGCAATTGCTTCAAAAGAGACCGCATAGCAAAGGCTTGTACCTGGAAAAAATGCCTTAAATGCATACATGACATTGCTACGTTTGGGAAACAACACCGTGAATCCAAATGTTACATGCATGTAAGCAATAAAAATTATACGCCACGAGCGACAGCGACGGTAGTAGTTGAAGGAACCAATGAGAGCGAATGAGAATTTCGTGCACTCTAAGACAATGGTCCCCAACTCAATCTAGTATCAGAAAGACTATTGCAACAATTATCTCTAAAGATAGAAGACGCATCGCTACTCATCGAAGGAATAGGAGAAACAAGTCATCAGATCGATGGTAAAGATAAGCCTAAGATTTAAGCCTTTGTGTTGCCTCATATTGTGGCAGATCAGATAAAAGAACCAATTACACAGAAATTTAACCTGATAAAACACATGCACTTGGCGGATCTTAATTTCAACAAACCGAGCAAAATTTCGAATTTTGACTACTCTAACACAGTGGTCCCCAACTCAACCTAGTATCAGAAAGACTAGTGCAACAATTACCTCTAAAGATAAAAAGGGCTTCGCTACGCGTCGAAGGAGTAGACGGATAACCACAAGTCAGCTGATCGTGAGTAATCATTCTTGTTAAATCAAACTATGCCGGTTTTAACAAAAGGGTTGAAGTCTTTGTGTTACCTCACATTGTGGCAGATCAACCGATATAACCAATTACACAGAAATTTGACCTACCAAAAAACATTCACTAGGCAGATCCCAATTTCAACAGACCGAGTAAAATTGTTTTACTTCTGGGAGCAGATCATCACTTCGCAATTTATTTACCAGGACAAATTAAAAACCAACAATAGTGTCTAATGCTTCAAAACTCCCAATCGGGTTGTCAACATGGGTACATCAGCACCTGCTATCTCTATGGTAGCTACTTAGCCCAAGAAACACTTGGAAAGATTCTGGAAATCGGATTCATTAGAGCCAACCTGAAAATATAAGAATCCAGAAAAAAAAACTGCAAAAAGCACTTTTCGGACAACTTACATGAAGCCTCGAATGGAAGATAGATTGTAAAACCAATCAGTACTTGGCAATCAAAAGTTTGGAATATTTAGCAAACAAAAACAAGAACAAATTAACCACAGGAGCTGTAAATGATTTTTAAGTTGATGACTGTTTAACGGGTGTCGACAGTCTTACAGAAGCAATTCAGTTCAGGCAAGAGCTCTTAAGAATATTAAAGCCGGCTGGATTAAATTTGCGCAAATGGTGCTCAAACAATGCACAAGTATTGCATACCATCCCAAAAGACGGCATATGCAGCAGCATTAACATGGGTGACGTTCTTGAAGATTTGAGCGTCAAAACATTAGGTCTCATTTGGATGCCTAATGAAGACGACTATAGACGACTTCCACGAGGCATACACGAGTTACCGGACGTGTACTTCTCCCGGAAATTGGGCAAATATTTGATCCATAAGGATTATGCGGAAACGCCCAGAGGCATACACGAGGAGTTACCAGATGTGTTCTTCACTCCGAAATTTGGCAAATATTTGATCCATTAGGATTATTTGCACCAGTGGTAGTGCGTGCTAAAATTCTTTTTCAACACATTGCGGCAGAAAATATGAAGGTGGACGCCAGCCTACTAAGTAATCTGGAAAACCAGGGGTTAGATTACCGTGATGATCTATAAGAGCTCAATAAAATGAAAATGCCTAGGCACATCTATGATGGAAAACTGTCATCCACACTAGAGCTGGGAAACCATAGATAGTGGGCGATAGTTTTTTACAACCATCAATGGTGGACGATAGTGCCTTAATAGTGCTCAATGTGAAACTACTGTAATTAGTATTTAAAAATAATTTTTATTGGCTCTATTTAACATGTTGCTTTTTTTCCCTAGACTTTTATTAAATAATTCAAAGATTATGGTTTAAAAATAGCAGAAGATTGCTATTTTCCTCTTTTAACGATTTGCCCTTGCAAAATACCCGCTCAGACTCCAAAGATGTGGCCGGTATACAGAGGTATTTGAACGTTATCGTTTTAATAGAAGGAAAATCCGCCTGGTTAAAATTAAATAAAGTTTAATGTTAAAATAAATTAATTTTTGAATATCAATTGTTAAATGTTTTTATTTACTTGTATCCATAACAAGGGTTCCATATCCTGAGGTACTATGGCTGTTTCCAAATATTGCCTTTTCGCAATAATTGCGTCCGATCGCGCGTTCCCATGCGAGCAGCTGGCTTGATGGTCCATAAAGTCGAAGAATGAGTCCCCATCAGTTTGGGTGACTCCCTCATTAGAGCTATCTCGATTTTCCTTATTGCTTATAGCCACCAACTTGTCTTCAAAGCAAATTGCAGCTTGTTCCGCATTTGTATATTCGTTCGTTTTTCGTATGGTGCAAAACGCCTCACAACCGACTTAAAGAAATTATTAGAGAATTTTATTTTTTTTTTCGCGCGAGTCCCAACGGGTGCACTAAGTCCCCACACCTCCCGCCCAACCGACCGAGGGGCGCTAGCCGCATAACGTACGGCTCGAGTCGCGGGGACAGTTCATACATACAGACAAAAACGAAAACTAAAGCTAGCTACGAGCTAAAAAAGAAAGTATAAAATTTTTTAGTAATGGAAAAGAGAATTCTGTACTGATTACATGATAAAAACGATTATAATCAGAACAAAGAAATCGGAAAGGTTCATGCAGTAACTAATTAGTAGAACAGCGTGAAAGCGATAGAGGTATCAATTTTCTAGTAGGTCTACAAGGAACACTAAAATTTATTTGGTTCAGTAGCTCGGGCGAGTCTATATCACCTTTAAGAAGCTTGCGCATAAAAATGACACCAAGCATTACTCTACGATTAGTAAGAGAACGAAAGCTTTACCGACGGTAGAGGAAATATGGAACTTAAACGTTAGTTTACGGTTCATCAGGACTCCCAAGTCATACATCTCATTGAGACGATTCTAATGGTGTATCAGTAAGAAAATAAGTAACTAAATGCGGAGAATTTCTATGGAAAGTCATGACTTTACATTTAATTTAATTTTAATAAGTTATTATGACACCAAAGTTCAAGATTTTGAAGATCAGATTGCAATCGACAAGAAGAGGTAATGTCTTTGTAACTAAAACATAACTTAACGTCATCTGCGTACATAAGAGCACGAGAGTAACTTATAACAGAGGGAAGGTCATTAATGAAAAGGGTAAACAGCAGTGGTCCCAAATGACTACCCTGAGGCACCCCCGAAGAAACATGGATGGATCTGGAATATGACGATTTAAAAAGAACCCCCTGAGTTCTATTTGTCAGATATTCACGAATCCAACTAATTAAAGGACTTGGAAAGCCAATACTATTTAATTTATAAAGAAGGAGCGTATGATTAACAGAATCAAAAGCCTTACTGAAATCAGTATATATGACATCAGTTTGCCTTGCATTTCTAAATCCGTCGATCGTTAAAGAATTAAATTCTAAAAGGTTAGTGGTAGTAGATCTACATTTCACAAACCCATGTTGAGATGGTGAAATTATAGATCTACAAAAATGTTGCAATTAAGAAGTGATTTATTTTTCAAAAGCTTTAGGTATAGCGGACAATTTATATAGGATTCCAGATAGCTGAAAACGTGGAAGATTTGACAGACAAAAGAAAAAGTTTACGAATTGGCTTACATAAAGCCTCGGCGCAAAATCTGAGAACGCAACCTGGTATTCCATCAGGACCAGGAGAGTAGACAGGTTTCACTAAATTAAACACGCTTAGGAGCGAATTTTCATCGATCGAAGGACTGTAAATGCAGTTAAAGCTTTTTTCTTCTGGACGTTGACGCGTACAATGCGAAGTACGTTCAAGTGGTCCAAGCGACACCAGGACAGTGCCTGTTACGCGAGAACCCTATCAGACAGCATGCAAAAGACGAAATCGCGTGGACAACGGACGACAATTACAATAATAATTAGAACTAACTATGAGCTAGATAGTTAAGAATAAAAGTTTTGAGTTGAAATTCAGAAAGCTCTGATCCCATTACAAGATAAAGGCGGTTGTAATCGGAACAAAGAACTCGAAAAGGTTCATGCAAAGTATAGTTAAAAGTGCAGCGAGTTAAAGTTAGAGGGATATAATTTCTAGTTAGTCTACAAGGTACGGATAGATTAACCAGATTAAGTAAATTAGAGGAATCAATTTGTCCATTCACAAGCTTGTGTATAAACAAAGTACCCAGCATTACTCTACGGTTAAGTAACGACGAAAGATTAATATGAAGAAGTCTATCAGAATACGAGGGTAGGTTAACATTTCTATCCCAGTTTAAGCCACGAAGTGCAAAAATCAGAAATTGCTTCTGGACGGATTCAATTTTTATTTGGTGTGATTCATATTGAGGAGACCAAACGCATGATCCATACTCCAGAATAGGACGGACCAGTAAAATAAAAAAGGATTTTAGTTGTGTAAGGATCATCGAATTCTTTCGACCATCGCTTGACAAAACCAAGAACACTCATGGCTTTACTGACTGTTATGGAAATGTGACGAGTGAAACCTAATTTGTGGTCCATGAGTACACCCAAATCATTCATCTCGTTCACACGTTTTAAAGGAGTATTATTAAGATAATACGTAACTGATTGAAAGTTTGTTCTATGAAATGATATGACATTGCATTTCGAAACGTTCAGATTTAATATGTTAATTTCGCACCAGGTCTGCAAGTTATTCAGATCTGCCTGGAGCAAAAGGGGAGACTCTGAGTCTTTAAAACTAAGACAAAGTTTAACATCGTCAGCGTACATAAGGACACGAGAATGAGTTACTACTGAAGGTAGGTCATTTATAAATAGGGTAAAAATTAACGGTCCTAGATGGCTACCTTGTGGCATCCCCGAGGTTACTTTGATGGTTTTCGAAAGAGAGGTTTTAAATAGAACTTTAGAAGTAAATTCTAATAGGTAAGTGGTAGTAGATCTACGTTTCATGAACCCATGTTGGGTAGAAGAAAGAATAGAACTAAAGAAATGTTGCAATTGGGAAGTTATAATTTTCTCAAAAGCCTTCGGAATAGCGGACAATTTGGAAATACCTCTATAGTTAGAGGCTTCTGATTTGTTACCTTTTTTATGTAAAGGAATAATAAAAGTTTCCTTCCAAATAGTTGGGAAAGTGGAAGTTTCAACAGACAATTTAAATAATTTAAGAATTTGAGTAATTAGATTCTCAGCACAAAACCTGAGTACGCAACCAGGTATCCCATCAGGTCCTGGTGAGTACAAGGGCTTAAATGTAGTGAACGTACTGAGAAGTGAGCTTTCATCGATCACAGGATTAAAGATGCAATTAGACCTATTCAACTAATAGGGATATGAAGAGTTGGCTCGATGCTCCATAGGGGAATAGGTTGTATTGAAAAAATCGGCAAACATATCGGCAATGACCTGATCGTCGGTTGCTTTATTGTCTTCAAAACGTAAAAAAGACGGGTGCACTGCTACCTTACATTTGGTATTAACAAAGTTATAAAATCGCTTAGGATCACGGGAAAACTGTAGTTTACAGCGCAAAATGTAATCTTTATAACATTGTGCATTAAGCACAGAGAAATTTGATCGAGCAATTAAGTAATGAGAAAAATCTGATGGCTGACCCGATTATTTGTATTTCTTATAATATCTAGATTTTACATTTTTCAAGTTAGATAATTCACGTGTAAACCATGGTGGCTTGTCAGACACTACATGGGCCACACATGGAACGCAGGCATCGAAAAGTGAAAATATAGTATTATAGAAGAAACGAATGGCAGTATCCATATCTACACAGGAATACAGATAAGACCAGTCAGTAGCAAGAATTAGCTGATTGAGCTTGAAAAAATAAGCTTTACGAAAACAACGGATACGAGGCACCAACTTGGTACCTGCAATTAGTGACCGAACAGGAAGGTCAATAGTTAAGTCCAAAGTCGGATGAAAATTATCTTCGGGAATGACTAGGGGGTTATTCCTCAAAACAACTCAGTCGGAAGACTGTAAAACAAATATAAGATCTAACGACCTACCGTATAAGTTACGGACAGGATTTACTTGGTTTAAAAATAACTCGAGGAGAACATCGACAAAGCAATGTGACGGGGAGGGCAACAACAAGGAAGACTCATCTGATGGAAACCATGAGATATCAGGAAGATTAAAATCACCAAGAACAATTATTAAATCTACATCGGATAGTAGCGAGGAGACAAAGCGAATAGCTTCTAGGTGGGTTGCGTAAACCAGCGAGTCAGATTTCGGTGGAATATACGAACAAGTTATGAAGACGGAATGCGTCTTTAAAGTAATTTTGACACTGACAAATTCGATGTCAAGAGTTGCAGACGGCTGAACTAATTCAGAAGAGAGCGCAGAGTTGACAGCAATTAAAACTCCGCCACCATTTTTGGATGTTCTATCGCATCTATAAGTTGAAAAAATTGTGGGAAAAACAGAAGCATCAGAAAAGAAAGTTTTGAAAGTTTAGATTTTAGTCCTCTAACATTCTGGTACGCCAGAATAAGGGACGAAATTAGTTTTTTGACCGGCCTGGTACTGACGAGTCAGAAGATAGTAGAAGATTGTTTGGTGCTATAGGAAGACGAATCGGAGGCCGATTTTTCTTCTTCGTTGTATGCTCCTTTATAATTAAATGTTCCGGCCAAAGATCTTCATGCCAAATTTGGTTAAAAAGATTTGGTGGAACACTGATTTTAAATGACGAAATGTCACAAGAATATGAAAATTTAAATTTTTCCACTGCGATGTTTGGCACTAAAATTTTTGCCCGGATATGGGCTAAGACATCATCTGATGTCGTATTGGGAGCTAATCTAGAAACAAATATTTGCCTTTTAGGTGGAATTGCAACTAGCGAACTCGCTGAGCCACTCGCACCCACGGCCGCAGTTCTTTGCACTGGAGCCGCGGAGACGGATGCCGCTTTACGTGCTCCTCTAGTTACAACTTTATTCGGAATATCCCTTGAAGAGGGTATTCGTTCGGACACATCGGAGACTACACTTGATATCGCATCAGTATGCGAGACACTATTAACAGGGGATATATCAATAGTTCCCGTAACTGCGGCCATCACTGGGCTCCTAAACGAAATCAGGCGCTGAGAGTTTGGTGTTGTAGAGTCGTTACTTATTGTCGGAACAGGTAGAAGTAGAGATGCCGGCGGATCAGGGGAGAAATCCCGAGGGATAGTCTTCTTTTGCTTCGGTGATTCATTAAATAGTTTATAACTATTAAACTGAGTTTCTAATGATAAAAACTCATCCCGAAGCTTCAGAAAACTAGCCGCCAGAGTTTTGACTCCTTCCCTAGTCCGCCTCATAAATACACGCATATCCATTTCCACGTCCCGTCATGCTTCACAGCTTCATTTTAGGCCCCCACCGTTTCCAATGCTGTCTTTTACCCTGGCCGTGTAACCAGCACACTTAACGTGCATAATATTGTGACACAGCCAGCATAAAAGATAGTCATCTTGGAGCTTTTGAGGGTGGGGATATTTTTTGGAAGAGCAGACAACCATTATTTAAATAGTTCTATAAACAAAGGTGTATACTTACCAAATTGTTACACAAGGGTTAATGTCTAACTATGCACCACAAAAGAAGAGACAGAAACACAACAACAAAGACGGTATACAAGCGCGAGAGTAAACGGTCGCGATCGCGAGTAATGAATACACAAGACAACAAGCACAAAACGAAACAACAACACAACTGTGTACGAAGAGCGCGGGTGCAAGCGAGAGAATTACCGCAAAACAGAAAATCAAAGTATGTATATGCAGAACACAAAAACAAAACTGTAAGTTTTAATCTTTAAGCGGAACTAACAGCCGGGGATAGAGAAAATCAAATTAAAAACGAGTGCGCAAAAAAAAAAAACACGCCCGACTTCGTTGAAGTGAAGAAATTTACCTTTTTACCTGGTCAGGATACCGAATGTCTGATCGATATTCCGCTGAGGAATGGGTTGTTGTAAAAAAGTCTGCAAACAAATCAGCGATGGCTTGATCAGAACCCGCTATATTGTTTTAAGGAGATAAGCATGATGGATAGACAGACATTTTGCGTTTGGAATTCACAAAGCTATAAAATTGTTTAGGATTACTAGCAAATTCTAATTTACAACGCTGCAGGTAATCCTTATAGCATTGCGTATTACGCGTCAAAAACTTTGATCGAGCGACTACGTAAGGGGCATAGTCTGAGGAGCGGCCTGATTTCTTGTAAATTTTATAACACCTCGATTTTACATTTTTCAGGTTAGTTAGCTCCTGAGAATGCCAGGGGGGCCTATAGGCCGACACTGGGATCCTCAGCGGTACACAAACGCTTAAAGAGCGAACCAAGAGTGTTATAAAACAGAGAAATAGCTTGGTTCATGTTTGAACAACTATACAGGGAGGACCAATCATTTTTAAGAATGAGCTCATTGAACTTACTAAAATTGGTCTTCCCAAAATTACGGGATTTAACCGCAGGACAAGCACCAACAGTCGGTACACGATACGGAAGATCAATAGTTAACTCCAAAGTAGGATGAAAACTATCTTCAGGCAGGACAAGAGGGTTTATTCTAGAAACTGCACCATTGGTGGAAACGAAGACAAATATCAGATCCAAATATCTATTATTCTTGTTACGGACTGGATTTAATTGAGTCAATGAGAACTCGAAAAGACCTTCAAAAAAGCAATGTGATATAGAAGGGAGCAACAAAGCAGATTCGTCAGTTGGGATACCATACTATTTCCGGTAAATTAAAGTCACCGAGAACAATTAAGATGTCTCTATCAGACAGTACCGATGAGATGTGTTGGATAGAAACCAAGTGTTTAATGTACACCGCCATGTCGGATTGTGGCGGGATGTACGAGCAAGTAATGTAAACAGAGAAAGTCTTGAGACTGACCTTGACACTTACAAACTCAATCTCCTGGTTATCAGGAAATTGAATCTGGTCAGAAGATAACGACGAGTCAATGGCAATCAAGACTCCTCCGCCTACACGCGAAATGCGATCACACCTGAATATTGAAAATTTTGCAGACAGAACAGATGCATCGTTAATGTCAGGTTTTAACCAAGTCTCTGAAAATACTAAAATTTTATAATTAAATACTAGACTATCTACATAAAGTCTAGGAAGTTTAGATTTAAGTCCTCTTACGTTCTGATAGGCCAGATTAAGGGACGAAATTAGTTTTTTGGAACACCAGCAGATGCTGATATTGCGGAAGCAATAGCAGAAGAAGTAGAAGGAAGCCTAACTGAGCCACGAGTTTTCTTTTTGGCCGTATATTCTTTCACTAATATGTGATCCGGCCAAAAGCTGTTACTACAGATGCAGTCAAACAGTTCAACCGGGACACTAATTTTAAATTTTTCCACCGCTATTTTTGATGCTTGCATTTTTGTCTTAATGTAACCTAAGACGTCATCCGAAGAAGTTTCGGTGGTACTCCAGTCAGAGGCCTAATTAATTGTGTTCCTCTAACTGGGCAGCTGTTGGCAAAAACCAAAGAAATTGGTAGTTGCCCGGACTGTTTGGAAACTACAGTTTCATTCGTCTGTATAGAGAGACCTTTTCCAGGAGAAACGGAAATGGCCTCATCTTTACGCCTACCCTGTGTGATGGGGGTGGTAAACGATATGAGCTGCGGAGGATTGGCTGTGAGCAGTGACGGAGATTGCGGAACCGCGGCCGAGACAGGGATATTTACCGGCAGATGCAGGGACAGATTCTGCATACTAGTTTTCTTGCGCTTTGGACACTCATTCAACAGCTTATAGCTTTTGAACTCTGTCTCCAAAGCGTTAAACTCATCAAAGAGTTTACGAAAACCAGATGACAGTTTCTTAAACTTGTGTCTGGTCTGCCTCATGAATACCCTCATCTCGATTTCCACTTCTCGGCATGAGTCGCATCCCCATTTGAGACCACCTCTTTGCTCCAAACTGTCCCTCACCTTGGCCGTGTAGCCGGCACACTGGAAGTGCATGACATTATCACACAGCCAACAAGTGAGAAATACATTATGGGGTGCAGGGGGGTTCAAACACTTTCTACTGGAGCAGACAGACATAATAGTTTTAGATTATTGAAATATTTTTTTTTTTAAAGTGAAAGAACAAAAAAATCAAAATTCAATAAAAAAAAAGCCAAAGAAAAACTCACTAAGTGTTTAGAATCAAATTCGACACTTGGGTCAAACTTGAAGAGAGGATAATTTTTAAATTAAAGAGAGCACTACACAAGTACACGTATCACTTGTACGCGAGACAGAGATAGATGCGAGCGCGATCAAAAGAAATTAAGAAAAAAGAGCGGGAGAGCCAACAGCACTGCACATGCAACATGCAGTGATTTTATAGCGCGAAGAAGTACAAAAGCAAAATCAAAGATTAATACAGAAGAATAAGTTTAATGCTTTGATTTTGCGTTTATATGTCCAAACAAACAAAAAGCACTATGTTAGTAATTTGATAAACCACCACCAAACTATTGGACAATTTTTTAGGGCAGCGCGATGACTTTAAAGTCGAAAATAAAGAAAATTATGCAGGAGCACAGGAAAACGCGTCAATCCACAGTGAGAGCTTGAATTAAATGAAATCGTAACGTATTTCCCTCCGGAAACTTTCTCGGAGATTTTCAAAAAAAATAAGGCAAGTATTTTTTCCATATCTTTTAAGACATTTATTTCCTCTGCATTAAAGTTTTGCGGTGTATTTGTTGTGGCCAATAATACTGTTGCGATTTACTCATGTGTTGTCAATATTCGCTCAATCATATAATAAAAACTATTCCATCGGGTTGGCGTTTCCTGCAGCAACGAACATGCAAAATTTTCTTGGGCCTATTTAAACTTCTCATTGGCAATTGAACTTTTTTTAAAAAACCTTACGATCGTCTTGCATTTCTGAATTAAAGCAATAGTCATCTTTAAATTTCAGTCAATCCTGGACGACTAAATTTAAAGTATGAGCAAAGCAAGGAATGTTTCGTATCTTCAACAAATACGCAAGCTTTGACCAGTCATTGTTAAGAAACTTGTATTTGCACGCGACGTCCATAAACCGCACCTATTCGCAATATACGAAACACTTTCCAAAATTTCTAAAAGTTGTGCTGAAGTTTCACTAAAGTAGAGAGGATATGCTAGTAGAGATTATGTTGTCGCCCCCAAGAAAAGCACCTGCATCAATAATGGCGTTGATGAGAATGCCATGGTTCGAGTGGCAACGAGACTACAGCAGACCCAGTGTCAAGGGATACAAAGAATCCATACATTCTTCCCTACAACAATATCAACGTAAAAATGATATTAAAGAAGCTCCATGAAGACAACATGCATTGTGGACAAAATTCGTTACAAGGAATTGAAAGACAGCAGTATCATATTATAACAGTAAAACTAATGAGACGGCATGTGATCCATGCGTATCTTACTTCAGGCTAACCCCCTTTAATCAAATATTGGGAGAGCTACCTGAGCACCGCGTCTTAAACTAAGAGGAAAGAGGCCAGATAAAGCATACATTGCAGTGTTTGTAGGTTCTGCAAAGCATTGCATTTAGAAGCAGTTGGAGATTTATTAACTTCTTCATTTCTTGGTGCATTGCAACGCTTCATTGGAAGAAGACAACGCTACTAATTTTGTTGGAGCGTTCAACCAAGTTAAGAAATTAAATACGACGATTTATTCTGTAAAGGCAAATAATACGATTACTGAGTTCTGCAACCATAAAGGTCTTCAGTTTAAATTTATTCCCCCGTGATCGCCTCACTATGGAGGACTATGGGAGACAGCAGTGAAGTAAGTAAAACAGTTGAACTTCAAACTGTTTGACAGCAGATTTGATGTTCGAACAGTTATCAACGATCATTATAAAAGCAGTCGAAGCAATATTAAATTCACGGCCGCTGACACTAAGGTCCAACGTGTAGTGTACAAGTAGTAAGATACTTTCTACTTGCTGATGTTACACTGGATATGCTTATGATGAATATGGAAACAAAAAGTTGATGGTTTTAAAAGGTTTTTCGGCTGTAAATATGAATACTTTGACTAGGACCATTAATATTTGTGGGGGATGCTGAGATGCTATTGGAATTCCCTGTCTTTACCCTCCCTACCTTGGCAGTTCTTTATACATTTTGGACAACTGCCCCAAAACAAAAGCCTTTGAGAAAACTAAAATGTATACGATATGGAAATTATGTAGGTTACAATTTCCCTAAATTTATTTGCAATTCATTATTAATTCAATCATTCAAAATTTGTATACAAACTCCAAAACAATTCTTCAAAAGAACAAAAAATTCATTAATTAACTGCCTCATTTTCGTAAGATTTCAACAATCCAAATAATAATTAAGGAATTAAAATATTTGTAAACTAAAATTCATCTAACAAGGCTACTTGCTATTTCATTCTTAGTGAGACAGATTTCTTGCGCTGGGTTGATGGTCCCGTCGACTGCGGACTGTGCTGTGGAATTATCAGGTTAACATTAGCCTAGATAATAAAAGTGTGATTAAAAAAATGGCTTACAAATGTATGTTCAAGCTTTCACTGTGGATTGACGCATTTTCTTGTGTCCAATAGTTTGGTGGTGGTTTGTCTAATTATTAACATAGTGCTTTTTGTTTGTTTGGACATATAATTGCAAAATCAAAGCATTAAACTTATTCTTTTGTATTAATCGTTGATTTTGCTTTTGTACTTCTTCGCGTTATAAAATCACTCTCGCGCTCTCGCCTACGTACTGTTGTTGCATGTGCAGTGCTGTTGGCTCTCCCGCTCTTTTTTCTTAATTTCTTTTGATCGCGCTCGCATCTATCTCTGTCTCGCGTACAAGTGATACGTGTACTTGTGTAGTGCTCTCTTTAATTTAATAATTATCCTCTCTTCAAGTTTGACCCAAGTGTCGAATTTGATTTTAAACACTGAGTGAGTTTTTTCTTTGGCTTTTTTTTTATTGAATTTTGATTTTTTTGTTCTTTCACTTTAAAAAAAAAAATATTTCAATACGCAATGCTATAAGGATTACCTGCAGCGTTGTAAATTAGAAATTTCTAGTAATCCTAAACAATTTTATAGCTTTGTGAATTCCAAACGCAAAATGTCTGTCTATCCATCATGCTTATCTCTTTGAAACAATATAGCGGGTTCTGATCAAGCCATCGCTGATTTGTTTGCAGACTTTTTTACAACAACCTATTCCTCAGCGGAATATCGATCAGACATTCCGTATCCTAACCAGGTAAAAAGCTTTAACTGCATTTACAGTCCTTCGATCGATGAAAATTCGCTCCTAAGCGTGTTTAATTTAGTGAAACCTGTCTACTCTCCTGGTCCTGATGGAATACCAGGTTGCGTTCTCAGATTTTGCGCCGAGGCTTTATGTAAGCCAATTCGTAAACTTTTTCTTTTGTCTGTCAAATCTTCCACGTTTTCAGCTATCTGGAATCCTATATAAATTGTCCGCTATACCTAAAGCTTTTGAAAAATTAATCACTTCTTAATTGCAACATTTTTGTAGATCTATAATTTCACCATCTCAACATGGGTTTGTGAAATGTAGATCTACTACCACTAACCTTTTAGAATTTAATTCTTTAACGATCGACGGATTTAGAAATGCAAGGCAAACTGATGTCATATATACTGATTTCAGTAAGGCTTTTGATTCTGTTAATCATACACTCCTTTTTTATAAATTAAATAGTATTGGCTTTCCAAGTCCTTTAATTAGTTGGATTCGTGAATATCTGACAAATAGAACTCAGGGGGTTCTTTTTAAATCGTCATATTCCAGATCCATCCATGTTTCTTCGGGGGTGCCTCAGGGTAGTCATTTGGGACCACTGCTGTTTACCCTTTTCATTAATGACCTTCCCTCTGTTATAAGTTACTCTCGTGCTCTTATGTACGCAGATGACGTTAAGTTATGTTTTAGTTACAAAGACATTACCTCTTCTTGTCGATTGCAATCTGATCTTCAAAATCTTGAACTTTGGTGTCATAATAACTTATTAAAATTAAATTAAATGCAAAGTCATGACTTTCCATAGAAATTCTCCGCATTTAGTTACTTATTTTCTTACTGATACACCATTAGAATCGTCTCAATGAGATGTATGACTTGGGAGTCCTGATGGACCGTAAACTAACGTTTAAGTTACATATTTCCTCTACCAAATAAATTTTAGTGTTCCTTGTAGACCTACTAGAAAATTGATACCTCTATCTCTTTCACGCTGTTCTACTAATTAGTTACTGCATGAACCTTTCCGATTTCTTTGTTCTGATTATAATCGTTTTTATCATGTAATCATGAATTCTCTTTTCCATTACTAAAAAATTTTATACTTTCTTTTTTAGCTCGTAGCTAGCTTTAGTTTTCGTTTTTGTCTGTACGTATGAACTGTTCCCGCCACTCGAGTCGTACGTTATGGGTGGGAGGTGTAGACACTTAGTGCACCCGTTGGGATTCACGCGAAAAAAAAAATTTTACCTAAATGAGAAAAAAAAAATTTCTAAAATTAAATTTAAATTCATGATCTTATACATTTCTTTTTTTTACTAACTAATTAAATTAATAGCGCCGAAAGGCGCTACAAACCGAATAAATGCACAGTTGGGGGTACGTTGAAATTTTCGACGAAGATTTATAATAATAGTTACACTATTATATGTAAGTGAGGGGAAGTCTGATTCGGAAGGTTGTATTGGCTGACTCAAATGTAAATTTTGTGTGACTCGGCCGGGTGTAGAGCCCTCTTAATCTGCCAACCTTTGGTGCTGCAGCCGCCAACCTTACAACAAGATTTCTGCCGAAACAATAATTTAATTAAATACAAAATAAATTAATGTTTTCTGAAAGAAATTACCTGTTCACAATAAATCTCGCAAGAAATCAGATTATTTACCAAACTGATTTTAATTATTTATATTTGCTTTATAGCAACACAATATTTAATTTTATATTGTCAAACCACTATATTGACTTCACTTTTCAATAATCCTTGCCAAATTTATTATGACTTTTCTAAGCTTTCCTCAACTCTCTTATTTATAGACGACCTTTTTCAACTAAAGCTTTATAACTATCGGTTTAATCGTATGATCTTGCATACATGTGCTTTAATGTTGTTGTAGGTGTAAGCGCGACGCATGCGTCGAAATCTGTAATTAGGTGTTGCTAAGTGCAATAATCTCAAGCTTTATTTGATGGATAAGGAGAGTTATAGAATTAAAGTTGTATTTATAGTCGAGTCCAGAATCAAAATCTAGATTTTGCATAAATTCGAATTGCAAGCTTCACACGATCCAAATGTATTAACGGTTTTCACTCCAGGTCATTTTCCCATTGGAGAACCGTTGGTAGCCATGCCGGATTTAGAACCCATCAATCAAAAATCTCTACCTGAACAGTGGGATGCAATGGTAGCAGCACTATCTGCAAGAGGTTGTTAAAACATCATCTGGGATATTTACCGTTGCTTTAAAGGAACGAACCGTGTGAAAACCATCATCTCGACGATGATATGGATGATGACGAAACTCAAGGGGATGCTACGGTTGAGCATCCAAATGTTCAGAGTCCAAAGAGGCGCCTTTTGAAGTCACAGATATTGTTGCTACCAATGGCATTGTCTCAATCAATCAAGAGAAACCTGGAATTTACTTCGAAAAATTTGGAACATAAAGTTTTCTAATATTGGACAATCTTGAATATTATTGCTTGGAACCATGTTGGGAGGATATGAAAACATTTTCTCATGGTGCAAGAAGAATTGGAGAAATGTTTCCCATTTTAGGCCAACTCAATTTTCATCACATTAATGATGAATTACGGATAATAATGTATTGCACATTGGACGCAATCGCAGAACACCATTGGATATAGTTGGGAACTTTGCCAGTAGTCTATTTGGAGTGTTGGATTCCTGGATACGCACAAGAAATGTCTAACACCATACAGAAGTTTTAGAAAAATTAGGACTATCTGATGACATTGTTAAGGAATCAAACATCAATAATTGATTCAACAATAATCATCATAACGCGTGATGAATCAACAATTGATAGGAGTATTAATATTATGGAACAACAATTAATTAATTTGACGCACGCAAGATCGGACTCATTTAAGACATTTCAATGGCATATTACGATGACCATCCAACTTTCTGTGATTGCAAATCTACAACGAGTACAATCAGAAATAGCTCATGTACTCACTGGTGTCCATCATGACCAAATAAGCTCATTGTTGCTTTCTATCAAACAAATTCGCGAACACTTGGGGCAGTTAAAGAATCATCTTCCACCAGGACACATACTTTCCACTAACGATGAAGATGTTCTACAACAGTACAAGATGATAAAAGCAGAAAGCAACATCGCGAAGAAGCATGTTACTTACCAAATAACATATTTAAATTTCTATAATAGGGGTTAACAAACACATGGATCAGTTCCTTGGAATGTCATCAACAGAGTCAAAATATTGAGACCAAGTAAAACACGAAGACTTTTAAGAAGGGGGACTTCTTACACTTAATTCAACTTGTACCTTGCGAAAACCATTAATTAGTGTGACTGAGCATTGTATCGAAACTACTGGTGCAATGAAATTATCATACGCTCGTTTTGGGGATTTCTCCACGATGATAAATGCATCCAATGCAAGCACTGCTTCAACTAATGTTCAAATAGTTAAAACGACTTAAAATAAGACTTAAAATAAATTTACCACATCGAAATCAACATTTGATCAAGGTTAAACAATTGTTTAATGGCCGGGGGTATGCTGCTGTAAGTGCGTGTTTAACACACCGACTATGCACATAACAAAAAAGGCCAACAGGTCTTTTTTTTAAAATAGAATTAACCACAATGAAATTTCATATACACTGTACTCACACTATATTTTCACACAACATATAACAAATTCACTCATTTCCATGATCTATCCGAAGTCCACTCAATTTCAAGTGATGGTTGCAACAGCCTTGCGTTACTGGTTTATGTGCTAGCGGCAAAGAATTTTATAAATAATAAAACTTATAAAATACTATAACAAATTCTTAGTTATCTCTCTTATTTATAGACGATTATATTTTCCATTCGAATTGCATAAAAGTTGGCGTTTATGACTGTTCACGCCCGAAAAGAGTGAACAACGAATAGCAGCGCGGCTGAAACAGAGGACCGAATTCAAAGGAAGTCGGGCACACTGAAGATAAGGCGGACAATTCGTTTTTACATTTTAATCGGTACGCATGTACACATATTGGCAAAACCAAGTATATTACTTTTCGCTTAGTTTTCTTTCTACTTATTCTTGTACCCTCAAACACCCTTTGGCATCCATAAACTTAGTACTTCTAATCCGAAATCAAATTTGTGAAATTGTGATTTTAATTATTATTTGCTACGGGGAAAAAGAAATCCTGGCTTTAAATCTTCTAATTATATGTCATACAATCGATGTATCAGGACGATCATGTATAACCTCCAAGTAACAATATGTTAATATTCTAGTAAAGCACGCGCTGAACGCTTTTTCGATATCTATTTAAAATTTATTTTAGCCATGCGATAAAAAAAGTGAACTATGTAACATCTGGCAACACAAATTCTTTCTTCTGGACGTTCAAGTGGTTCGGGCGAACCCTATCAGACAGCATGTAAAATACGAAGTTTCGTGGACAACAGACGACAATTAAAATAATAATTAGAAGTACTTACGAGCTAAACAGTAAAGAATAAAAGTTTTAAGCTAAGAAACAGAAAGCTCTGATCCGATTATCAGATAAAGGCGGCGGTTGTAGTTGGAACAAAGAACTCGAAAAGGTTCATGTAAAGTAGTATAGAGTTATAGTTAGAGGTATAAAGTTTTTACTAAGAACACAAGGTTCAGATAGATTGACCTGATTAAGTAAATTAGGGGAATGTAGCATGTTCTGGAATAATATATTAATAATATAAAGTAAGTGTATTTGCCTTTTAAGAAACATGACCACCCATGAGTGCATGGTGCTGGACAATTGCTGTGTCGGCAAATATAACACGCGTGGCCGCTCTGGCTCTACATCCTCACTCTTCCGCTGCGGCGGCATATTCCCATATATATTCTTATGTAAACATTTATACATTTATACATAAATATGTTTATACATAAGCATACCGCGCCTCTGCCTGCATTGCTAGCAGCGCAGCTGCGCGGTCTTAGCTATAGTTAACAATTGTATGAGAATTAAGAATCATTCAATAAAGAGAACTTAAACAAGAAAGTAATACATGGTGTCTTCATTCCATCACCATGGTGTCTGTATTCTACATATAGATGTGCAGTAATATGTTAAAAAAAAAACTGCAATATTCAGTAATACAAGAAAACAACAAAAAAAAAAAACAAACAATTATGATATAAAACAAAAAAAAAGGAAACTTTCAAGTCGATAATACAAAACTGAACAACAAGAAGAAGAAAACTGCAACAACAGCCGCTGAAACAAATAGCAAATACTTCGAGGGACTTGATTTTACCATGCGCCCGAATGTGGTTGCAATCCGCCCACTACACCGACGTTGGAACAACAACAGTAGGTAGAGTGATGGGAAAGAAATCCGGTGTGGTAAAAAAACTGAAAGCCAGAAAGGCTGAAATTTTGAGGCTACTAAACAGCCCAAATATCATTAATTGGAATGCCTCGGTGAAGTTACACGCCGAGGTAGAATTTATAAAAAACCAATTAATTGAGAGAAAGAATAAAACCACAACCGACATCCCATCAACATACTCCACAATACACAACGTGGCAAAACCAAAACTAAAAACAACACCACAACCGGAAAAAGAAGTAAAGAGGATGAAAACAGTCTGCCCAAACGACTGTGAGGGACCATTATACTCGCCATACTGCGAGTATACCTGTAGCCACTGCTGCGGGACCCCAAGGAAGAAGCCTGTGCAGCCAGCACCGGCGACGTGAACGCGCCTCAACAGTGGACCGGCAGCGCTACTAAGAGCGCCCACCATATAATAAACTTAAATAACTATGCGCTGCGACGCACATTTTTTTTAAATGCACTGCGATGCATATTTTTTTTATATAATTATAACAATCTATGTAAAGTTGTGCGGCATTAAAGCTGTCCAATTAGAGTGTGGCCTGAAAACCACAAGCAAAAATAGGCAGGGATATACATATGTAAAACAAAAAAACACATTTAAAAAAAAAAAAAAAAAAACAAAATAAAGTTAAATAAAAGGAAAAGTAAGATGCAAAACCCTCTATGTTTTAAGCAAAAATAAAAAAAAAAAAAAAAATAAAAAAAAAAAAAAAAAAAGAAAGTATATTAAAAAGAAAATTGTAAAAGAACAGAAACGCGTCAAATTTAATAATTATATAATTAAAAACCAAAAAAAAAAAAAAAAAAAATTTTGAACAAAATAGAGTCATCAAATGTAGATTTAAGACCATTCATTTCAAAAAAAAAAAATTCTTCAAATGTAATTCTTTAAATTAAAATTAAAACTGAAAAAGTATATATATCAATTGACTAAAATGACTACATAAGACGATTATTTCTAGGAAGATAGTAAATAGGAATTCTAACATTGTAGCAGATTTAGTTGAGGTCAGTTGCAATTTGGATTTCAATTTGTTCGCGTGTATTCAAGAGCGTCGATAATGAGTAATTTACCAAGAGTTTTCTTTGATATGACCGCCGATGGCGAGCCCCTCGGTAGGATCACCATGGAGCTGCGCTCCGATGTTGTTTCCAAAACTGCTGAAAATTTTCGCGCCTTGTGCACCGGCAAGAAGGGCTTTGGCTACAAGGGCTCCATTTTTTAAATTTTAATACAAGTTTCATAATTTAGATATTAATACAAGTGTTATAAACAAAACTGACATAATGGCAGAATTAAATGCCCAAAGGGCATATATGAAGGATGTTAACATGGCCATCCCTGAATTTAATGGTACAAAAACGCAACTCCAAAGATTTGTAACAGCTCTGAGGTTGGTAGACATGATGAAAGGCGACTATGAAAATATAGCAGTTGAGGTAATAAAATCAAAAATTATTGGCCCAACTCTTCATGAAGTCCAACAGGAAACTTCAATGGAAGCAATAATAAAAAAATTGCAAGGCACTGTAATTGGTGAAACATCCAAAGTTATAAAAGCCAAATTGAAGAATATTACTCAGAAAGGTAAAACAGCTGACAAATTTACAACGGAGATAGATAATTTGCGCAAAACCCTTCAAGCTGCGTATATCAATGAAGGTATGCCAGCAGCACTTGCTCTTAAGCATAGCACAGACGATGCTATAGAGGCTATGATTGCAAATTGCGAGCAAAATAGAATTAAAACTATACTTGACTCTGGCAATTTTAAAACCATGGATGAAGCCATAGCTAAGTACTTACAAAAAAGTACTGAGTTAAAAGGAAAGCCAAATATGGTCCTGTTTGCCCAAAGAAACCGTGGTAATTATAATAACAAATATAATTATCGTGGTAGAGGCAATGGTCGTGGTTACTACAATAATTATAACAATAACGGCCAAATTTTCAACAAAACCAAAATAATAACTATAGAGGAAACAATAGAGGTTACACCAAAAATACTAGAGATAACCGAGGAAATAACCGACAAAACGGTTATACTAGCAATAATGTTAGCGTAACACAGAATGCTTCGGGAAACTCCCAAGAACCTTTAGATACCCAGCAGTAAAGAGTAAAAAGATTCACGCCATCAGTTTCAATCAAAATACGTTTGTCACCTTTACGAATGTGGCAACGGGAAAAAAGTTAGTATTATTAATAGACACAGGATCGAAAATATCTATCGTAAAAGAAAATTCGACAATTTTCAAAGTATCCAAAATAATAAAATCATAAATATACAAGGAATTAGTCAAGAAGTAACTAAATCCATAGGGCTTACTTCTGTTGAAATCCAATCTTCAAAATATATAATCCCACACGACTTTCACGTCGTGAATAACCAATTCGCTATTCCATGTGATGGAATACTAGGAATCGATTTTATAACAAAAATACAACTGTCAATTAACTTTCAAACCGTCCGAAGACTGGTTAATAATTAGACCAAATAACCTAAAATATCCGATATATGTACCAATATCGTACAGTTCTGGTAATAATTTAATAGTTTTGCCAGCAAGATCCCAAGTTGTCCGAAAAATTGAAATAAATTCACAAGAAGACAGTGTATTCATTCCAAATCAAGAAATTCAAAATTGTATTTATTTAGCAAATACCATAAATAAACCCCAAAACGCAGTCATACGATTGCTAAATACTACAAATAGGGATCAAATAGTAAACATAACAAGTTTAAAGTATGAACCACTTTCCTGCTACGAAATAATCGAAGCAAATAAAGAACAGCGTGTAAACGCAGTACTAACTACATTACAAAGTTGTGCAAGAAATATAGTGATGTATTCGGACTAGAAACCGAATCAGTAAAAACAAATAACTTTTATAAACAAAAATTAAGACTGGTGCACGATGAACCAATTTACATTAAAAATTATAGAAATCCTCATAGTCAGAAAGACGAAATTCAGAGACAAGTCCAAAAGCTCATAAAAGACGAAATAGTCGAGCCCTCTGTATCTCCTTACAATAGCCCACTATTATTAGTACCGAAAAAATCGTCAACAAATTCCGAAAATAAAAAATGGCGATTAGTAATTGACTATCGTCAAATTAATAAAAAATTGTTGTCCGATAAATTTCCATTACCTAGAATTGATGACATTTTAGATCAACTAGGTAGAGCAAAATATTTTTCATGCCTCGACCTAATGTCAGGTTTTCATCAAATTGAACTCGAAGAAGAGTCACGAGACATAACATCTTTTTCCACATGTAATGGCTCATATCGCTTCACGCGATTACCATTCGGTTTAAAAATAGCGCCAAATTCGTTCCAGAGAATGATGACTATAGCATTCACTGGCCTTGAACCTTCGCAAGCATTCATTTACATGGATGACTTAATAGTCATAGGTTGTTCGAAAAACATATGCTCAATAATCTAACAGATGTTTCTGAGAAGTGTAGGCAACACAACCTAAAGTTACATCCTGAAAATGCACAGATAAAGGAATCCTGCCTGATGACACAAAATATGATGTCATTCAAAATTATCCAGTCCCTAATGATGCGGACAGCGCTAGAAGATTCATTGCATTTTGCAATTATTATCGAATATTTATACAAAACTTCGCTGAATATTCTCGTCACATAACAAGATTATGTAAGAAAAATGTTAAATTCGAATGGACAAGCGAATGTCAAAATGCGGTCGAGCATTTAAAATCAGCATTAATGAACCCAACTCTGTTACAGTACCCAGATTTTAGCAAAGAATTTTGCATAATCACAGACGCAAGTAAATTCGCATGTGGAGCAGTCCTAACGCAAAATAAAAATGGACTACAGCATCCAGTAGCATACGCGTCTAGATCTTTCACAAAAGGTGAGAGTAATAAGAGTACAACTAAACAAGAGTTAGCGGCAATTCACTGGGCATTCACACACTTCAGACCATAGACATTTCACTGTCAAAACAGATCACAGAGCATTAACTTATTTGTTTTCAATGACAAATCCAAGTTCCAAGCTAACCAGAATGCGACTTGAACTCGAGGAATATAATTTTACAGTAGAGTATCTAAAGGGAAAAGATAATTTCGTAGCCGACGCGCTATCGAGAATAACAATACAGGACTTACAAAATATACAAACCAGTAACAAAATTCTGAGAGTCACTACCAGAAATCAAAGTAAACAGTCAAATTCCTGCACAGGAAAAGAAAAAGAAAATAATATAGAAGAGTTGCCAAAGCAATCTCTTAATGCTTCTAAGCCCAACGTATATGACGTTATTGTAAATGGCGAAGTACGAAAAGTAGTGATCTTGCGAATAACAGATTCTTTAAGCCCATTCAAACATGGCAAGAAAGTTATAGCAAGAATTGACATTTGTGATATGTATACCAATGGAATGCTCGACTTAGGTCAATTTTTTCAAAGGCTCGAAAAAGAAGCCGGTATACTCAATATCAGTAAAGTCAAATTGGAAAATTGGATTCTTTGAAACTATTTCAATAGAATCTTTCAAAAATATGGGTGTTCGGTCAAACTTGTTAAGCTCCCATAGATAAAAGCATATATTTGAAATCTTATACAAATGAAATTATATTATCAACATATGTTTATTATACCTAAAAGCTCATGTAACTTGAAAGCTCGATCGCATGCATTGGTCTTGCATTTGTGCTTTCTAACTATTCTAAGTAGTCTGCAATTAACATTAAAGAGATTCACTTCAATCCATTTCTACGTGTTTACTTGGAACGAAAATATTCCAGCGTCTTTTCACACACGCCCATCCTAGATATTTGTTCTCAGGCTAAGAAAACGCTCTTAGCCCCTACATTTTGGCGCCCAACGTGGGGCAAGTGTGTGAAAATCTGGAAAATTTTTCGGAAAATTATTCTTTGTAGGAATCACAGAAAAGGCATAGGGACGTCATTGAACTTTATTGGCATATACATCACTACGAAGAGTTCAATTGATAAAGGAACATCATTGAACTTCATTGGCGAAACATATTGGAAGAGTTTTATGGTTACGAAAAATCATTAAACTTCATTGGCATACATTCATACTGGAGGAGTTTGTTGGTTAAGGAAATCCTCAAACTTCATTGGCAATCGCATCGGAAGAGTTTTTTTGGATACCTAAAATTCATTAAACTTCATTGGCAATCGTATCGGAACAGTTTTATATTACGGCAATTACAAAACTTCAGTGGCAAATATTTATTCTGGCATACTAAGGTATTGGTATTTAAGAGGTCTCATAAGCCCGACTCGTCAACTGTAGGTGAGAGAAAAAAGACCGCGTGGTTCTTAAGCAAGAACATTGCATCAGCTTAGCATCGCGTTGAAAGTCCCGCAATTTTCATCGTTTACTTTAACTTCTATTCGTCGCGTACTGTAACAACACAGTTATTCGCATTGGCTATTCGAAGACAGAAAATTCCACTGTTGGTAATAATTATTATTACAGAGAGCTGCCAGATCAAGAGCGAAGTTAAATTAAATAAAATAAATAAAATAAAATAAAATTGAAATTTTATTATGGAAAATAATATGGCAAGTTTGGAGGAAAATCAAAGAAAGCGTGAACTCATTTCACGTAACATAAATCAAATACGGCTCAAGGTGACGCTATCTATAAATCCACAAGATCATGTGTCCAGACTGTCAGCATCAGATTTGCAAGGGCGACTTGAATTATTGAAAGAATATTTCAAGCAACTTATGGCTATACAATTTCAGATTGAACTGGAAGATGAACAAGATAACCGACGAACAACATTGGAAGACACATACTTAAGCATCAAATCTTGCATACAAGATCAAATCGGATTTCCATTTCAAAGCACGCCAGTGGAGGCACAACCAGCAGCTCGGCCTATACCATCGTCAAGTCTGCCGAGGTTAACATTGCCAGTTTTTGATGGAAATCGGTCGGAATATAGAAGTTTCATCACATCATTCAATCAAATTATCGTTCGTGAAACTGGACTTTCAAACATTGAGAAATTTAACCACTTGTTAAATTGTCTAAAGGGTCCTGCATTGGAGGCAGTTAAAGCATATCAAGTGACGGTAGAAAATTATCCCAAGGCTATTCAAAGATTAAGTGAACGTTATGACAACGTAGCACTCACTTTTAGCGACACAATTGAAGCCCTATTCAAATTGCAGCCAGTCGATAAACCAGATGCAGTATTACTGCGCTGTTTAATTGATAAAGCGACAGCAATGTATGGATCGTTATTGTCGCTGGGATCTTCACAAAAGATTGCTGGAAAAGTGTGACACACAAACAAGGAACGAGTGGAATAAGGCGCGCAGCTTACGGACATTACCAGGTTGGTCGATGTTTTCTGAGGTTATGGAAAGGCACTGTCAATACTTGGAGGCCAGCAACATCACATCGTATCACAAGGTTGAAACTATCAGACAACGTCCTGTTAACAAAATCGAACACAGAAAATCATTTGCTATTACTAACATTTTGTGCAATCTTTGTTCCAGTTCATCACACAAGCTAAGCGATTGTCCAAAGTTTGAGGAAATGTCTATGGATCAAAGAAATGAAATCGTCAAGAAAAACAAACTATGTTTTAATTGTTTGAAAACTGGACATCGGATGGCGCAATGTTCTTCTCCATATCGATGCCGCATATGCAAGCGCACACATCACACTATGATTCACATTGAGCAGACGCAGAAGCAGGCTACGCAGTCGCCGTCACCACAACGAGGAAGAAGTGTACAGTCCGTTGCTACCCATTCACACATGGAACAGCAACTGGGACAAATTATTTTAGGCACCGCGAAGGTGCTGGTAAGGGATTCATCAGGCGTCTACAAAACAGGTAGAGCGCTGCTGGATTCATGTTCACAAGTCAATTTCATTACGGATCAATTCGCACAACGACTACATCTTCGAAGAGATAAGCGTCAAATCGAAATACGAAGTATTGAAGAAGCTACGACCAATATCAATAATGGCACAACGACAACTATAAGGTCTCGAATATCACAATTCGAAACAACGATGCAGTTTTGTATCACTTCGCACATCACCTATCAGCCGGAT
This sequence comes from Drosophila neocordata, assembly GCA_018903615.1. NCBI lineage: Eukaryota > Metazoa > Arthropoda > Insecta > Diptera > Drosophilidae > Drosophila > Drosophila neocordata. The sequence goes on along the minus strand of JAEIGI010000057.1, from coordinate 14,660 downwards.
GGCGAGCTAAACACATCCAATTGGAACATACCAAAGAATATAAAACTCGCAGATGACATCTTTAATCGCCCTGGACGCATTAATTTACTACTTGGCACAGAGGCATTTTTCGAATGTCTGGCTGTTGGACAACTAAAACTTGGAGAAAATCTGTCACTAGAAAGACGTCTTCAACGACAATCGGATGTTCGTGATCAATACGTAAAATTCATGAAGGAGTACGAAGACTTAAAGCATATGACATTAGTGTCAAATCCAAAGGTATGTAAGCCACATTTCTATATACCACATCATTGTGTATTTAAGCTCAACAGCGAGACAACCAAACTAAGAGTCGTGTTTGATGCTTCGTACAAAACATCATCTCAATATTCACTTAATGATTTGTTGTTTGTGGGCCCTACTTTACAAGATGACTTATATACACACCTAATACGATTTCGATTAGTGCAGTTTGCCATAACTGCTGATGTGACCAAGATGTACCGGAAAATTCTTATGAATCCAAAGGATCAGATGTATCAATATATATACTGGAGAGAATCAACTTCAGACGTTCTCAAAACATTCAAGCTCAACACGATAACGTATGGAACACCAGCGGCGCCATACTTAGCAATTAGATCTCTTCAACATTTGGCAGATTTATACATGGAAGAATTTCCACTAGGAGCATCAATAGTCAAATCATCATTCTACGTCGACGATCTGCTATGTGGAGCAGACGACATCGCTACATTACAAAGTATCAAAACGGAAGTCACGGAAATATTACGTTGAGGTTTATTTCCACTGGACAAATGGCACTCAAATCATCCTATCTTCAGAGACGATAAATCACTTAAGGAATTTGCGACCAATGAAGAGGCTATCACAGGCGCTCTTGGTTTAACCTGGGAACAAGTCAGCGACAAGCTCTTATTTATGTTTAAGCCGAAGCAAGACGTAAATATAATCACAAAACGAACTATTCTATCTATAGCATCATCCCTCTTCGACCCACTTGGATTATTGACACCTCTCACTATCGGATCAAAAATCATAATGCAAGAAATATGGTTACGAAAACTCGCATGCTCGTCTATACGAGCATATGGTACATGTATGTATCTGAGGACAATCGATTCGAAGGGGCATATCAACGTCCAACTATTGACTGCGAAATCAAGGGTGGCCCCAGTTAAAAGACAAACTCTTCCCAAACTGGAACTAAATGGAGCCCAACTACTAAGCAATTTATACGCAAAAATCAAAAATATAATGAGCAACAAACCATTTACTGCCTGTTGTTGGACGGATTCGCAAATTGTATTACACTGGCTAAAACAACATTCTATCACACTATTAGCATTTGTAGGAAACAGAGTTGCAACTATTCAGGAAAACACGGCTGACGCTCACTGGAGATATGTACTATTGCAGAGCAATCCTGCTGACATTGTATCACGAGGATGTACAGCAGAAGAACTTCAACAATCAATTTGGTTCACCGGACCATCATTTTTGCAAGAACCTGAAGACAAATGGCCTCAACAACCCTACGTCAAAGACAACACTGAGAAAAGAAAAAGGATGTTCGCTATAACGGTAAAGAACAATTACTTATTGGAGACAATCGAGAAATTCAACCCATACAATCGTACACTTAGAGTCATCGCTTATTGTTTCAGATTCCTTGAGGCACTCAAGGGCAACCGCAATTTTGAAATGTCAACGCCATCGCCAGAAGAAATGAAAAAGGCATTAAATTGCATCGTTTGGAATCTTCAACAACGGCATTTTGTTAATGAATTTAATACACTGCTACGGGGAAAACAAGTCAAAAACAGTTTAAAATTTTTGACACCATTTCTGGATGACGCATCAGGATTTAACCTCATCAAAGTTGGTGGAAAGCTGGAACAAGCAAGTCTTCCTGAACGCCAGAAGCATCCGCCTCTATTACCAAAAAATTCGCATTTTGTGGAAAAATATGTTCGACATTTGCACTTGCACAATTATCACGCTGGACCAAAAGCATTAATTGGATTATTACGATTTCAATTTTGGATAATAAACGCAAGAACGTTGGCACGGAAAATGGTTAGATCCTGTATACACTGTGTAAGGTATCGACCTGTTCTACTTCGTCAAATTATGGGATCACTGCCTACTCAACGCTTAGCTACGGATAAACCATTTCGGCATGTGGGAGTGGATTAAATAAACACATATCTGCGCATCCAAGGCAAGGGTCCGATCAAATCATACATAGCAATATTCGTTTGCATGGCTATTAAGGCAGTTCACATCGAGGTCGTCTCGGATCTGTCAACAAACAAATTTCTGGAATCGTTAAAACGAATGATTGCTCGGCGAGGACCAGTTTCCCACATCTACTGTGACAACGCTACAAATTTTGTTGGAGCTTCCAACAAACTAATTGAATTGAAAAACTTTGTCTTCAATTCGAAAAACCAAGATGCAATTCAATCATATTGTGCTTCAGAAGAAATAACTTTTCATTTTATTCCTCCCAGGGCACCACACTTTGGCGGACTTTGGAAAGCTGCTGTTAAGAGCGCAAAGGGTTCATTAGTGCGCTCACTGATGAATACTCGATTCACTTTTGAAGAACTAACTACCGCAGTTATCGAGATAGAGGCCGTCTTAAATTCACGTCCTTTATCACCTCTATCGTCGGATCAAAATGATTTGGGAGCTATAACTGCGGGACACTTGCTAAACGGAGATGCTCCACGTGCGTTACCTGAACGCATGATAGTTTCAAACAACAGTACGCTGAAGCAGTATGAACAAATCGTGGCTGTTAAACAAGAATTTTGGCGTCGCTGGTCTGCAGAATACATCAACGAACTGCGAGCTAGGACAAAGTGGACATCACCATCATCAAATCTCACAATTGGAACGATGGTCATCATTCAAGAAGACAACATGCCACCCCAATCCTAGAAACTCGGTCGAGTAGAAGCAGTTGTCCACGGCAAAGACGACCGCGTACGAGTGGCTCAAATACGCACCGCATCGGGGACTTGTTGTCGCCCAATACATAAACTGGCGATTTTACCAATTTCTTGAAAAATATCTTTTCAAGGGGGGCGGGATGTTCGGTCTAACTAGTTAAGCTCCCATAGATAAAAGCATATATTTGAAATCGTATACAAATGAAATTATATTATCAACATATGTTTATTATACCTAAAAGCTCATGTAACTTGAAAGCTCGATCGCATGCATTGGTCTTGCATTTGTGCTTTCTAACTATTCTAAGTAGTCTGCAATTAACATTAAAGAGATTCACTTCAATCCATTTCTACGTGTTTACTTGGAACGAAAATATTCCAGCGTCTTTTCACACACGCCCATCCTAGATATTTGTTCTCAGGCTAAGAAAACGCTCTTAGCCCCTACATTTTGGCGCCCAACGTGGGGCAAGTGTGTGAAAATCTGGAAAATTTTTCGGAAAATTATTCTTTGTAGCAATCACAGAAAAGGTCTGTGATAGGATTCATCGGAAGAGTTCAATCGACATAGGGACGTCATTGAACTTCATTGGCATATACATCACTACGAAGAGTTCAATTGATAAAGGAACATCATTGAACTTCATTGGCGAAACATATTGGAAGAGTTTTATGGTTACGAAAAATCATTAAACTTCATTGGCATACATTCATACTGGAGGAGTTTGTTGGTTAAGGAAATCCTCAAACTTCATTGGCAATCGCATCGGAAGAGTTTTTTTGGATACCTAAAATTCATTAAACTTCATTGGCAATCGTATCGGAACAGTTTTATATTACGGCAATTACAAAACTTCAGTGGCAAATATTTATTCTGGCATACTAAGGTATTGGTATTTAAGAGGTCTCATAAGCCCGACTCGTCAACTGTAGGTGAGAGAAAAAAGACCGCGTGGTTCTTAAGCAAGAACATTGCATCAGCTTAGCATCGCGTTGAAAGTCCCGCAATTTTCATCGTTTACTTTAACTTCTATTCGTCGCGTACTGTAACAACACAGTTATTCGCATTGGCTATTCGAAGACAGAAAATTCCACTGTTGGTAATAATTATTATTACAGAGAGCTGCCAGATCAAGAGCGAAGTTAAATTAAATAAAATAAATAAAATAAAATAAAATTGAAATTTTATTATGGAAAATAATATGGCAAGTTTGGAGGAAAATCAAAGAAAGCGTGAACTCATTTCACGTAACATAAATCAAATACGGCTCAAGGTGACGCTATCTATAAATCCACAAGATCATGTGTCCAGACTGTCAGCATCAGATTTGCAAGGGCGACTTGAATTATTGAAAGAATATTTCAAGCAACTTATGGCTATACAATTTCAGATTGAACTGGAAGATGAACAAGATAACCGACGAACAACATTGGAAGACACATTCTTAAGCATCAAATCTTGCATACAAGATCAAATCGGATTTCCATTTCATAGCACGCCAGTGGAGGCACAACCAGCAGCTCGGCCTATACCATCGTCAAGTCTGCCGAGGTTAACATTGCCAGTTTTTGATGGAAATCGGTCGGAATATAGAAGTTTCATCACATCATTCAATCAAATTATCGTTCGTGAAACTGGACTTTCAAACATTGAGAAATTTAACCACTTGTTAAATTGTCTAAAGGGTCCTGCATTGGAGGCAGTTAAAGCATATCAAGTGACGGTAGAAAATTATCCCAAGGCTATTCAAAGATTAAGTGAACGTTATGACAACGTAGCACTCACTTTTAGCGACACAATTGAAGCCCTATTCAAATTGCAGCCAGTCGATAAACCAGATGCAGTATTACTGCGCTGTTTAATTGATAAAGCGACAGCAATGTATGGATCGTTATTGTCGCTGGGATCTTCACAAAAGATTGCTGGAAAAGTGTGACACACAAACAAGGAACGAGTGGAATAAGGCGCGCAGCTTACGGACATTACCAGGTTGGTCGATGTTTTCTGAGGTTATGGAAAGGCACTGTCAATACTTGGAGGCCAGCAACATCACATCGTATCACAAGGTTGAAACTATCAGACAACGTCCTGTTAACAAAATCGAACACAGAAAATCATTTGCTATTACTAACATTTTGTGCAATCTTTGTTCCAGTTCATCACACAAGCTAAGCGATTGTCCAAAGTTTGAGGAAATGTCTATGGATCAAAGAAATGAAATCGTCAAGAAAAACAAACTATGTTTTAATTGTTTGAAAACTGGACATCGGATGGCGCAATGTTCTTCTCCATATCGATGCCGCATATGCAAGCGCACACATCACACTATGATTCACATTGAGCAGACGCAGAAGCAGGCTACGCAGTCGCCGTCACCACAACGAGGAAGAAGTGTACAGTCCGTTGCTACCCATTCACACATGGAACAGCAACTGGGACAAATTATTTTAGGCACCGCGAAGGTGATGGTAAGGGATTCATCAGGCGTCTACAAAACAGGTAGAGCGCTGCTGGATTCATGTTCACAAGTCAATTTCATTACGGATCAATTCGCACAACGACTACATCTTCGAAGAGATAAGCGTCAAATCGAAATACGAAGTATTGAAGAAGCTACGACCAATATCAATAATGGCACAACGACAACTATAAGGTCTCGAATATCACAATTCGAAACAACGATGCAGTTTTGTATCACTTCGCACATCACCTATCAGCCGGATGGCGAGCTAAACACATCCAATTGGAACATACCAAAGAATATAAAACTCGCAGATGACATCTTTAATCGCCCTGGACGCATTAATTTACTACTTGGCACAGAGGCATTTTTCGAATGTCTGGCTGTTGGACAACTAAAACTTGGAGAAAATCTGTCACTAGAAAGACGTCTTCAACGACAATCGGATGTTCGTGATCAATACGTAAAATTCATGAAGGAGTACGAAGACTTAAAGCATATGACATTAGTGTCAAATCCAAAGGTATGTAAGCCACATTTCTATATACCACATCATTGTGTATTTAAGCTCAACAGCGAGACAACCAAACTAAGAGTCGTGTTTGATGCTTCGTACAAAACATCATCTCAATATTCACTTAATGATTTGTTGTTTGTGGGCCCTACTTTACAAGATGACTTATATACACACCTAATACGATTTCGATTAGTGCAGTTTGCCATAACTGCTGATGTGACCAAGATGTACCGGAAAATTCTTATGAATCCAAAGGATCAGATGTATCAATATATATACTGGAGAGAATCAACTTCAGACGTTCTCAAAACATTCAAGCTCAACACGATAACGTATGGAACACCAGCGGCGCCATACTTAGCAATTAGATCTCTTCAACATTTGGCAGATTTATACATGGAAGAATTTCCACTAGGAGCATCAATAGTCAAATCATCATTCTACGTCGACGATCTGCTATGTGGAGCAGACGACATCGCTACATTACAAAGTATCAAAACGGAAGTCACGGAAATATTACGTTGAAGTTTATTTCCACTGGACAAATGGCACTCAAATCATCCTATCTTCAGAGAGGATAAATCACTTAAGGAATTTGCGACCAATGAAGAGGCTATCACAGGCGCTCTTGGTTTAACCTGGGAACAAGTCAGCGACAAGCTCTTATTTATGTTTAAGCCGAAGCAAGACGTAAATATAATCACAAAACGAACTATTCTATCTATAGCATCATCCCTCTTCGACCCACTTGGATTATTGACACCTCTCACTATCGGATCAAAAATCATAATGCAAGAAATATGGTTACGAAAACTCGCATGCTCGTCTATACGAGCATATGGTACATGTATGTATCTGAGGACAATCGATTCGAAGGGGCATATCAACGTCCAACTATTGACTGCGAAATCAAGGGTGGCCCCAGTTAAAAGACAAACTCTTCCCAAACTGGAACTAAATGGAGCCCAACTACTAAGCAATTTATACGCAAAAATCAAAAATATAATGAGCAACAAACCATTTACTGCCTGTTGTTGGACGGATTCGCAAATTGTATTACACTGGCTAAAACAACATTCTATCACACTATCAGCATTTGTAGGAAACAGAGTTGCAACTATTCAGGAAAACACGGCTGACGCTCACTGGAGATATGTACTATTGCAGAGCAATCCTGCTGACATTGTATCACGAGGATGTACAGCAGAAGAACTTCAACAATCAATTTGGTTCACCGGACCATCATTTTTGCAAGAACCTGAAGACAAATGGCCTCAACAACCCTACGTCAAAGACAACACTGAGAAAAGAAAAAGGATGTTCGCTATAACGGTAAAGAACAATTACTTATTGGAGACAATCGAGAAATTCAACCCATACAATCGTACACTTAGAGTCATCGCTTATTGTTTCAGATTCCTTGAGGCACTCAAGGGCAACCGCAATTTTGAAATGTCAACGCCATCGCCAGAAGAAATGAAAAAGGCATTAAATTGCATCGTTTGGAATCTTCAACAACGGCATTTTGTTAATGAATTTAATACACTGCTACGGGGAAAACAAGTCAAAAACAGTTTAAAATTTTTGACACCATTTCTGGATGACGCATCAGGATTTAACCTCATCAAAGTTGGTGGAAAGCTGGAACAAGCAAGTCTTCCTGAACGCCAGAAGCATCCGCCTCTATTACCAAAAAATTCGCATTTTGTGGAAAAAGATGTTCGACATTTGCACTTGCGCAATTATCACGCTGGACCAAAAGCATTAATTGGATTATTACGATTTCAATTTTGGATAATAAACGCAAGAACGTTGGCACGGAAAATGGTTAGATCCTGTATACACTGTGTAAGGTATCGACCTGTTCTACTTCGTCAAATTATGGGATCACTGCCTACTCAACGCTTAGCTACGGATAAACCATTTCGGCATGTGGGAGTGGATTAAATAAACACATATCTGCGCATCCAAGGCAAGGGTCCGATCAAATCATACATAGCAATATTCGTTTGCATGGCTATTAAGGCAGTTCACATCGAGGTCGTCTCGGATCTGTCAACAAACAAATTTCTGGAATCGTTAAAACGAATGATTGCTCGGCGAGGACCAGTTTCCCACATCTACTGTGACAACGCTACAAATTTTGTTGGAGCTTCCAACAAACTAATTGAATTGAAAAACTTTGTCTTCAATTCGAAAAACCAAGATGCAATTCAATCATATTGTGCTTCAGAAGAAATAACTTTTCATTTTATTCCTCCCAGGGCACCACACTTTGGCGGACTTTGGAAAGCTGCTGTTAAGAGCGCAAAGGGTTCATTAGTGCGCTCACTGATGAATACTCGATTCACTTTTGAAGAACTAACTACCGCAGTTATCGAGATAGAGGCCGTCTTAAATACACGTCCTTTATCACCTCTATCGTCGGATCAAAATGATTTGGGAGCTATAACTGCGGGACACTTGCTAAACGGAGATGCTCCACGTGCGTTACCTGAACGCATGATAGTTTCAAACAACAGTACGCTGAAGCAGTATGAACAAATCGTGGCTGTTAAACAAGAATTTTGGCGTCGCTGGTCTGCAGAATACATCAACGAACTGCGAGCTAGGACAAAGTGGACATCACCATCATCAAATCTCACAATTGGAACGATGGTCATCATTCAAGAAGACAACATGCCACCCCAATCCTAGAAACTCGGTCGAGTAGAAGCAGTTGTGCACGGGTGGCTCAAATACGCACCGCATCGGGGACTTGTTGTCGCCCAATACATAAACTGGCGATTTTACCAATTTCTTGAAAAATATCTTTTCAAGGGGGGCGGGATGTTCGGTCTAACTAGTTAAGCTCCCATAGATAAAAGCATATATTTGAAATCGTATACAAATGAAATTATATTATCAACATATGCTTATTATACCTAAAAGTTCATGTAACTTGAAAGCTCGATCGCATGCATTGGTCTTGCATTTGTGCTTTCTAACTATTCTAAGAGTCTGCAATTAACATTAAAGAGATTCACTTCAATCCATTTCTACGCGTTTACTTGGAACGAAAATATTCCAGCGTCTTTTCACACACGCCCATCCAGATATTTGTTCTCAGGCTAAGAAAACGCTCTTAGCCCCTACAATGGGCAATAAGATTTTACAATTTTTAAGAGTAGCGCTACTCAAGCCGGTGACCCTATTATCAAATAATGATAAAGAAAAAGAAGCAATTCTGTTTACCTTCCACGATGACCCTATACAAGGAGGTCATACTGGAATATTTAGAACTATAGCCAAAATAAAAAGGCACTATTATTGGAAGAATATGACACGAGATATATCTCAATATATAAAAAAATGTAATAAGTGTCAAAAAGCGAAAATAACAAAACATACAAAAACACCATTAATTATAACTGAAACGCCACAACTGGCTTTCGACAGGGTAATAGTGGATACGATCGGTCCACTCCCAAAAACATAAAACGCAAATGAATACGCAGTAACTTTAATCTGCGACTTAACAAAATACCTTGTAATTATACCAATAAATGACAAAAGTGCAAAAACAGTAGCGAAAGCTATATTTGAAGATTTCATTCTGCAGTACGGTCCAATGAAGACGTTCATTAGAAACTCAATAATTGAAGATTTATGCAAAAACTTGCAAATTAAAAAAATAACTTCAACTGCACATCATCACCAGACTGTAGGCACTGTGGAGCGAAGCCACCGAACACTTAATGAATTTTTACCATCATACATTTCAGTTGACAAAACTGACTGGGATGTATGGATACGAAACTTCGCTTATTGTTTTAATACAACACCCTCTATGGCACATGATTATTGTCCATATGAGTTGGTATTCGGTAAAACTTTAAATTTAACCAAACATTTTAATAGTGTTGATAAGATAAATCCACTATATAACATAGAAGATTATGCTAAGGAATCTAAATTTAGATTAGAACAGGCCTATGAAAGAGCCAGAATTATGTTAGAACAGCATAAAGCCAAGAATAAGAAAATATATGATAGGAAAGTAAAAAATATCGAATTAGAAATAGGAGATAAAGTTTTATTACATAACGATACGGGTCATAAGTTAGAACCTAAGTATTTAGGCCCATTCATTATAGAAGAAATAAAGGATAGGGATTTTAATTAAAGATTCAAAGAATAAGAAACAATTAGTGCATAAAGAAAGGTTAAAAAATTTTAATCAATTAATATATATATATGTCGGATTAATATTCGTGGGAATAATGTTAGTTGTTTGTTTAACTTTATTCACGTTGCCGTCGTCGCGTTTCTTGTCACTTTCCATTTTTATTAAATTGTAGAGCAAGTGAGTTTCGATGTGTCGCGTGCCGAGTTCTGATTTTAATTGATTAATCCCTTTTTCTTCCTGCCATTTTATACCTTTTCCACGACCACACCGAACCACACACGGCGACAAATTTGTCGCCCGCTCTCACGACAAAGGGATTCTCTCAGAGAGAATAAACTAAGTGGCTGACGCAATAGTCCCCAGCTATTGCGTCATGCTTTTCTGTGCATGTCACAACATGATCTTCTGAACACTTGTAAAAATCCATTTACTTGTACAGTTCATTACAACGATTTACAACTAGACATGCGCAGCAACACACACACACTCACACTCACTTGTCAGTAATACATACTCCGACATATATAAAAAAAAAAAAAATCAAATAATAATAATAAAACAAAACAAAAAAAATATAAAAATTCCCTACATTTAATGACACTATACATATATATATAAATATTTTTTACCACATATATCATTAAACAAACAATCAAACATTCAAACAAAAAAAAAAAAAAAAAATACAAAAATAAATTTCCATATAAAAAAAAAAATTTAGAAAATAACTCCATATAATTACGTTATTTTTTAAAGAGGGGGGATGTAGCATGTTCTGGAATAATATATTAATAACATAAAGCAATTGTATTTGGCTTTTAAGTAACATGACCACCCATGAGTGCATGGTGCTGGACAATTGCTGTGTCGGCAAATATAACACGCGTGGCCGCTCTGGCTCTACATCCTCACTCTTCCGCTGCGGCGGCATATTCCCATACATATTCTTATGTAAACATTTATACATTTATACATAAATATGTTTATACATAAGCATACCGCGCCTCTGCCTGCATTGCTAGCAGCGCAGCTGCGTGGTCTTAGCTTTAGTTAACAATTGTATGAGAATTAAGAATCATTCAATAAACAGAACTTAAACAAAAAAGTAATACATGGTGTTTTCATTCCATCACCATGGTGTCTGCATTCTACAGGAATCTATTTGTCCATTCAAAAGCTTGTGTATAAACAAAGTACCAGAAAGTACGTTTCTAGGAAGTATTATTAATAGTAATATTAATACGTAACTGATTGGAAGGTGGATCTACGAAATAGCATGACAGATCTGCTTGGAGTAGAAGTGGGGAGCCTGAGTCTTTAAAACTACAACAAAGTGTAGTCAGCGTACTACTAAAGGTAAGTCATTTATGAACAGGGTAAAAAGCAAAGAAATAGCTAAAAGCTATCATGTGGCACCCCCGTGGTTACTTTGATGGTTTTTGAAAGAGAGGTTTCAAATAGAACCTTTTGTGTACGGTCAGTCAGATATTGAGATATCCAAGTAATTTTTTTTAGCTTGTACAGAAGCAGTATATGGTTAACAGAATCAAAGGCCTTACTGAAGCTAAAGAAAAGAACTATACGTTTGATGAATCCGTGTTGGGTAGAAGAAAGAATAGAATTACAAGAATGTTGCGATTGGCTATAATTTTCCCAAAAGCTTTCGGAATACCAGAAAATTTGGAAATATCACTATAATTAGAAGCTTCTGATTTATTACCCCTTTTATGTAGAGAAATAATAAAAGATTTCTTACAAATAGTTGGAAAAGAAGAAATTTTAACGGACAATGTAAATATCTTAAGAATTTAGTTAATTGAATTCTCAGCACACCTCAGACGCAACCAGGTATCCCATCAGCTCCTGGTGAGTACACGGGCTTAACTGAAGTAAACATACTGATAAGCGAGCTTTCATCGATTACAGGATTAAAGATGGAATTCGACCTACTGATAGGGATGTGAAGAGTTAGCTCAATGCTCCTTGGAGGAATAGTGTGTATTGAAAATTCAGCAAACATATCGGCATTGGCCTGATCATCGGTTGCTCTATTGTCTTCAAAAAGTAAATAACATAGGCGCACTGCTAGTTTACATTCGGCGTTAAGTTATGAAATCGTTTAGGGAATACTGTAGTTTACAGCGCCTAATGCAGTCCTTATAGCATTGTCTATTAAGCACTCAAAAATTTGATCGAGCAACTATGTAAAGGGAAAAATATGACGACATTGCATATTTCAAATTATGCAATTATTTTGTGTAAACCTCGGCATCAAAAAGTGTAAGCATAGTGTAATAGAAGAGATCATTGGCATATCCATATCTATACAAGAATACAGATAAGACCAGTCTGTAGCAAGAATGACTGAATGATTAAGTCCAAAGTTAAGTGGAAATTATCTTTGGTGACGAGGAAAGGGCAGAGTTGATAGAAAATTGGTATGGTCCCGGGACACCACTTCTCCTCTCCTGCTAACTATAATCACTCCTCCTCTACTAAATAAAACAAACTCGTTCTAACTGGAGGCTCCCATTCCATGTAAAGATAATTTTCCCCCCAGCGGATCACCTTCTCTGCAGATTAGTCGTCCTGTGTCTCTCTTCCCTGTCCACCTCTCGCTATCGAAAGGGATATGCACACCTTTAGCACTGTATCCGCGAAAACTAATTGAGGACAATCCTCTCCAATAAGTTTTACGCCCTCCTGCCTTCCTTTGTGGTTACAGCTCCCCCGTAGGGACCTAGTCGACCTTGGTGGTGGATTTCATTCCCACCAGGTCGATCCTCCAGGTGTGGATCAGTCATTTGGCAGTGGTTTATTATATCGGGTTTCGCGATCGACTAAAGCAACGCAGCGTCACACAAGGATTTCGGCAACTTAATAAATTTTCTTGTGTGTCAACAACTTAAGACTCAGAGTTTATTTTGACTTTTCTTACATTTCACTGAACTCAGCAACACTTAATAAAATTATTTCAACTGATGACCTAGCTGGTCACACACAGAAAATCTTTTCGCATTTTTCCAACCTTTTCATTGCACATGTTTTACTTAGCTTTGAACTTCCGACGCAGCTGCAAGCGACGTGCATCGTTTTGATTGGCTGTCAAAGAAGAACCGTAACCTTGTAAACTTGAGTTGGGCTTGTGCGTACGTGCACCGTGAATTTGCTTAGTTATGCTGATGCTGTCGCGGTGGATTGTGCGGCGGCGTCGCTGACTGCTATACTGTGAAAGGGAGAAAAAGAGAAAGGGAAATAATGGTTTCTGCCTAGACCATTCAATGTTCCGTTGGCTGGGCATATTTATTGTGAACTAATACCCTTCCGTAGACAGATCATTTTTATTGAAGAGATAAAAAGCAGTGGTTTTTGTGATTCCTCGCACACGTTGTTCAGTTTTTTTTATTGCTAACCGTGTGTCGTTGCAAAGACGTGGTTGGTCGATATTTTGTATAACTACCGATAAATCCTTGAATTGAAAACTGCGATTGTGAACGTAGTAAGAATTCTTTATACTTGCTTATGTTTTACTGTACTAGAGTATAAAGCAGGTGTATACTTATATTCCGGCTTCTTAAGAAGATAGCTCGACGGATGAGGGCAGGGTTCTTGCATAGTCTTCTAATACACACTTTCAAAGAAAACAAAAAGAAGTGCATTCAAGGAAGGCCAAAAAGAGTAAATAGCGGAAGCAGAGCGCGGCTAAAAGCAAGGAGGGGCCAGTAGTTCCTGGAAAATACTTGTGAAAATAAATACACCCCAGTGTACATTTCGGTTACGCGTAACGGAATTACGCGTGCTCGTTTTATTTATTTGGGTTTCCTGCGAGAAGACTTTGTTACTTAAAATATCTACCGCCCATAATCATAGATCAACTGCTTTCACCATCCCCAGTCGTAGGCTGTTTCAATGGGAAGTAATAGTTTTTGGGCTTTTGAGAAATGGATCGTTTTGCTTTTGCATACCTAGACGATATAATCGTTGTAGGCAGCTCACTGGATGAACATCTGCGAGGAGTTTTTCTACGGGAAGGTAACTTACGTATAAATCAAGCAAATACAATTTCTCGGTCGCTTTGCAGCTAAACTGGTCCCTAAGTTTGACGGACCTTACAAAGTAATCAAGTTCATTTCTAAAAACATCGTCGTAAAGCAAGCATAAGCGAGATTAAATCATTGCAGCAGACCGAAGCTGCTAAAAACAGTATCTCTGGCAAAAACCTCCACTAACCAGCAGGGGCCACCCTGCCAGAGAAGAATTTATTTACAGAGACCTTATCATGCATATTTATATCGTTTACCACCCCCGTCACACAGGGTGGGCGTAAAGATGAGGCCATTTCCGTTTCTCCTGGAAATGGTCTCTCTATACAGACGAATGAAACTGTAGTTTCCGAACAGTCCGGGCAACTACCAAATTCTTTGGTTATTGCCAACAGCTGCCCAGTTAGAGGAACACCATTAATTAGGCCTCTGACTGGAGTACCACCGAAGAAACATATATTTGTTTCTAGGCTTGATCCCGAAACTTCTTCGGATGACGTCCTAGGT